>SJXQ01000951.1:0-167194 GCA_006408695.1 Aepyceros melampus
AATCCACCTACAGTGTAGGAGACGCAGGAAATGCAGTTTTGATCCCTGGATCAGGAAGATATCCTGGAAAAGGAAATGGTAACCTATTCCACTATTCTTGCCTGGAGAATCCCATGGACAAAGGAGCCTGGTGGGCTACAGTCCATAGGGTCACAAAGGATCAGACATGACTAAAGTGACTGAGCATGCACACACACGTGTGTGTGTGTATATATATATATATATTATATTCATACATATCTCTATACAAATAGAGATTGCATACATACACACACATGTACATATATAGACAGATAGGTGAGCTTGGAGCACCTTGACGTGGTCAGAAAGAAGAAGGAAATGTCAAACAACAACAATAAACGAATGAGAGAGCAAGTACAAAGGACACAGAAAGTCAACATGAAAGAACTCCCAGTGACTAAAGTTGGAACCTTTTCAACAACAAAATAAATTACAGTTATATAGCATTATACTGATTGTGTAGATCAAAGAATAAAATAAATGACCATGAGTTCATACTGATGTAAGTAAACAACTGAATAAACAAACAAATGGAAGAAAAAGGATAAGTCTTCCATAGAGGAAAATTCCAATTAATAAAGATTAAAAAAATGAGAGAAATGGAAAATCAACATTATAACCACCACAGTAATAATTGCTGCAGGTAACAGCCACTGCTGAATGCTAAAATTAGTGGATGGAACTTTAAAGAGAAAAAGGATATTTGCATAACCTCAAATATCTCCGCCAAATAATTATTAATTATTGTGCTGGTTTTAACATATGTTTGCATAATCTTTGATAGTCCTCCATCCAGGAAGTGAAACTTAATTGCTCTTCTTTTGAGCATGGCCTGGACTTAGTCACTCGCTTCTAAAACAGAGTCTAGAAAGAGAAAGAAAATGACTTTACAGCAGAGAATCTGGCAGACACCATGTGAATCTCGTTTTCAAGGTAACTATCACCAGAAGTGATGGTGCCGTCCTGTACCCTTGATGGGGTGTGATAAGGAGTGTGCTTTACTTTCGTGGACTTCTTCTTCCAAAGCCAAAATCCCAAACTGATCATGAGACGAAAAACATCCCAAGTCGAGGGGCATTCTACATAACACCCATCTGTGCTAAGTCACTTCAGTCTGTCCAACTCTTTGTGACTCTGTGGACTATAGCCCACCAGGCTCCTCTACCCAAGGCATTCTCCAGGGAATACTGGAGTGGGTTGTCTTGCCCTCCTCCAGGGGATCTTTCTGACCCAGGGATTGAACTCTCATCTCTTATGTCTCCTGCATTAGCAGGCAGGTTCTGTACAACTAGTGCCACCTGGGAAGCCCAATACCCATCTGGTGTTCTTCCAAATGTTAAGGTCGTGAAAGACAAGAGAAAGAGAAGATTGAGAAATTTCTTTGGGGTTGGCTCATAGCCTCTGAAGTTCCCCTGGGGTGAAATTTGAAACTAACCCCATTACACAGAGGGCAAGGAGAGACCAGAGAAAGAGGCAGCCACTCCAGATTGGTGGTGTATTAAGCAACGAAATTTACAAGGATTGTCTGGAGTGGCCACAATGTGAGTAAATCTTTACACCTGCCCTCTAGAATCTTAAAGGTTTATATAAAGAACCTAATTGGGCTTAGTTATGTACACCCTCCAGACACCCTCAACAGCACATTACTCTCTCGAGGCTGCGTCCTTGAAAAAGGCTCCAACGGTGAGAACAGTGAGCATAACATACATTCCAAGGATAAGGATGAGGGTGAGGAGCTTCCAGTTGCCAGAGTCCAGCTCCAGGGTCACCAGTGGTCACAACCTCTCAATGACCTCCTTCAATGCCCAGACTGGAAGAGGTGAAGAAGACACGACAATAAAATGCAATTGGCTGCTGGAACAGGAAAAGAATATTAGGAGAAAAATAGTGAAATACAAATAAAATATGTGGCTTAGTTGGTGGTGTTGTAGCAAGGTTAGCTTCTCCGTTTTGACACAGGAACCCTGTTTCACGTAAGTTGCGGCCTTAGGGGAAACTGCATGAAGGGTATGAGAGAACTCGGTGCTATCTTGATGCCCATCTGTAATTCTGAAATTATTGTAAAATAAAAAGGTTTTTAAAAACGCAGTGAGTTCATCGGAAATGAGTTCACTGACAACAGTCATTACTTTCTCCTACATGAGTCACATTTTATGGCTTCTCATAATTATGAATAATGTATTTTGCACATTTCAACATTCATGCACATGTAAATATTTACCTTTCACATAGGTAAAGACATACTCTGTTATAAAAATTACTTCACAGCTAGGGACTTCTTTTCTATGTACACAGAAGGGCAAGAAAATACACAGGCTCAAGCCTGTCACTTGTGATGGAGATCAGATTATAAAGTACATGTATTTATACTTGCAATATTCCTACTTGAGAATTCATCTTAGTTTAATATCAACAAACCTAAGCTCCTTGATTAGTTCATAAGGTTGTCAGTTTAGCTTTCTTATCAGAATATGGAAAGACTTTATATCATAGTAGCTGAACAAACGAAATAATTTTCAGACTAAGAAATTTATTTCAATTTTTCTATTTAATTAAAAAATCTGATGATCTTATATACAAAGCAGAAATAGAGACACAGACATAGGGAACAAAGGTATGGATGACAAGGGGGAAAGCAGGGTGGATGCGATAAACTGGAAAATTGAGATTTGACATATATACACTACTGCTACTATGTATAAGTAGATAAATAATGAAAACCTGTGTATAGCACAGGGAACTATTCAGCACTCTGTGGTGATCAAAACAGGAGGAAAATCCAAAAAAGACGGGATATATGTATACATATAGCTGATTCACTTTGCTATACAGGAGAAACAAACACACCATTGTAAAGCAACTATACTCCAATAAAATTTTTCTTTAAATTTATTTCTTAAAGGGAGACTAGTTTTTCAAATTACACATTTTCTTTTTTTTTCTCAAAGAGCAAAGTTTATGTCATTTTGCTTCCATAACTCCATGTGAAATTTAGAAATAATTTATTAAGATATACAAAATCCATATCTACACGTGATCCTATTGGGATTTTGTTTGAAAATACTTGGAATTTGTTGACTAATGGTGAGAAATTTTATCTTTGCAGTACTGCATTTTTCATTCATAAATATGATAAATGGACAAATGAAATGTGTAGGTTTGTTTATGCACACATGTTTATGCCTGTTATAAGTTAAATTGTATCTTGCCAAAATATATTTTGAAGTTCTACCCTTTGGTACCTGAGAATGGGAACTTATTTGGAAATAAGACTTTTGTAGATTTAAGTAAGTTAAAATGGAAGTTATCAGAGTGGGCCCTAAGCCAACATGACTGGTGTCCCTATAAGAAGAGGAAAGTGCCATATGAAGACAGAGAACCCAGGAAGAAGGCCATGTGGCAACAGAGGCAGAGATCAGAGAGATGGGGCTGCAAGCCAAGGACGGCCAAGGATGGATGGTCACCACCAGATGCAAAGACGCAGCAAGGAAGGATTCTGGTGAGAGTCTCAGTGGGAGCATGGCCCCGCTGACAAGTTGATTTCAGACTTCCAGGCTCCAGAACTGTGAGAGAATAAACTGCATCTTAAGACACATAGCTTGTAGGACTTTGTTATGGCAGCCCTAGGAAAGTAACAGAGCTTCCTTCCCAGGTGGCTCAGTGGTCAGGAATCCACCTGCCAATGCAGGGGGTGCAGGAGGTCCCTGATTCGGGAAGACCCCCTGGAGAAGGGAATGACAACCCACTCCAGTACTATTGCCTGGAAAATCCCATCGTCAGAGGAGCCTGGTGGGCTACAGCCCATGGGGTCGCAAAGAGTCGGACACGACTTGGGGACTGAGCATGCGTGCAGGAGACTAATACAATGCCCTTCTAAACAGCTGTATAATTTTCTCTATAAAGGACTTGCTTGCCTTTTACCAAGTTTATTTCTAAGTACTAAATGGATTTTTATTGTGGTTCTGCATAGTGAGTGAGTGAAAGTCGCTCAGTCATGTCCAACTCTTTGCAAGCCCATGGATTGTAGCCTGCCAGGCTCCTCTGTCCATGGAATTCTTCAGGCAAGACTACTGGAGCACGTAGACTTTGCCTTCTTCAGGGGATCTTTCCAACCCGGGGATTGAACCCAAGTCTCCAGCATTGTGGGCAGATTCTTTACCATCTGAACTACCAGGGAAGCCCAAGAATGCTAGAGTGGGTAGCCTATCCCTTTCTTGGGGATCTTCCTGACCAAGGAATCGAACTGGGGTCTCCTGCATTCCAGGCAGATTCTTTAGCAGATGAGCTACCAAGGAATCTATCTTCTCTTAAAATTTTATTTTCTAATTGTATCCAGATTATATGTCAGAATGCTATTACTCTTTGTATTTTGAATTTTATTCAGCAATCTTGCCAAACTCTCTGTTTGTAGATTTCCATATAGGTTTTTTGTTGTTGTTGTTAACGAACACATAGTATGCAAATAATGATCATTTGTTTTTGGTTTCCCACCTTTGTGTTTTTTATTATTCTTTCTTGTCTTATTGCATTCACTTGGAACCCCAATTTAAGGTTGAATAGGACCTGTGATGTCAGGCATACTTGTCTTACTCCTGTTGTTAAAGGTTCAGCTCTAATATTTTGTCATGTATCATAATGTTTGCTGGAGGTTTTTGGCAGATAAGGGAAAAAATTTTCTTTCTCTTAGGGAAGTTACCTTCAGTTTAGTTTGCTAAGTGTATGTATAATGAATGAAGTGGGTGAGGTGTTGCATATGCTAAAAATAAACTTGTTTTACCTGGCTTAATTCAATTTTCCCTTTATACTTGGACTTAAATGTCATTTCTTCTTTGAGGGCTTCCCTGTTGCCTATATACCAGCTGTTGCTGTTTAGTCATTAGGTTGTATCTGACTCTTTCTTGTCCCCATGGACTGTAGCCCACCAGGCTTCTCTGTCTCCATGGGATTTCCTTGGCAAGAATACTGGAGTGAGTTGCCATTTCCTTCTGCAGGGGATCTTCATGACCCAGGGGTTGAACCTGCATATCCTGCATTCCAGATCGATGCTTTACTGCCACCAAGGAAGCCCATATACTAATTGGAATCTCCAACAATGTGTTCCATAATATCTTGTGTTTTTTCTCTTTTAAATGCCTGACTTTATTCAACTTGCTTGTGTAATTGTTTCTGCCTTCATGAGAACAGGGATGCTGCTTTCTGCTTCACTATTTTATCCTCCATGTCTAATCCAGGACCCAGACCATTAGTCTCTTCAAAATGACAACTGAAAGAATGAGTAAATGAATGAAACAAAAAGAGAGCAAGAAACTATAAAACTGAACAAAGCAGAATTAGCTGTCGAAACACTCACCCAAAGATTTGTGTAGGGTTTATGTCAATAAAGTTACAGATGTTCAATAAGAGATATAAAAGAAGATTGAATGAGATTTGCTTTCTACATTTCTGGATGAGAAAACTCCAACATTCTGGGTTTATTATGTGACATTGGCATTTCAAATTGTTGGGAAATAGCTAGTGCTAGGAAAGTGAAGAAAAAAATAAAGTTAGATCCTCATGTAAGACTTCAATAAATTTCAGATGGTTTAAACATTTAAATGTAGAAAGTAAACCAAAAAATGTACTAGAAGAAAATGTACATTTACATATGTTGGGGACATGGTTTTCCACCAAAGGGAGAAACTACAGAGGAAATAACAGAGAGATTGTGCATTTAAAAATGAAAAACTTAAATAATTAAAAAGACTAAAAAGCAATTTACTGATAAAGGCAAGCTGATAATTTAATAACTGAAAATATATCAAAGATGAAAAATATGATATCCTTACTACTTTAGAGGCTTTTATCATTAAGTGATTAAAATTATTTATTAAAATGATTTATCATTTTAATCAGTAAGAAATAGCAACTAGGCAATGAACGTGAAAGTGTTAGTTGCTCCATTGTGTCTGACTCCTTGCAACCCCTGCCAGGCTCCTCTGTCCTTGGACTTCTCCAGGGAAGAATACTGGAGTGGGTTGCCATTCCCTTCTCCAGGGGATCTTCTTGACCCAGGGATTGAACCTGGTCTCCTGCATTGCAGGCAGATTCTTTACCACTGAGTCTCCAGGGAAGCCCAATAGAAAGTTTATAAAAACAAACACCTTCAGAAGAATGTGTTCAGACTCAACATGAACATGTGTGTGGGGCTAAAAGCGTGTCCCCACTGGATGGAGTTCTTGGTTATTCTGCTGGATCTGGGGAAGAGGGGATGGGAAGGGATGCTGGTATTGATCTTGGAGAGACACGACACAAAGTACAGGAGAGAACACAGGGAAACAAGGTATTGCTAGGCAGAAATACACACCCAGAGAGAAAGGTAACGAGGAGGAGCACAGGAAGTCTGAAGCTAGGCAGAAATATCCAGCTGGAGAGGAGTGCAGGCCTCTGGAATGGGGAAGTGCAAAGAATGAGGTATGATTAACATCACCTGTATGGGCTTCCGCGGTGGCTCAGATGGTAAAGAATCTGCCTTCAGTGGAGGAGACCCGGGTTCGATCTCCTGGAGAAGGAAATGGAAATTCACTCCGGTATTCTTGCCTGAAGAATTCCGTGGACAGGAGGAGCTTGGTGGGCTCCTCCTTCCGGGTCTTTGTTTACCTTTGGCCAATTATCTTGTTTGTTTCTGCACACCTGACTTGTTCTTTGACCCTTCCCATGATATGTGCACAACTTTTTGCTAAGATGGATCCCGCTGCAGAGGCCTATGGGTGTATGTCCACACTTATTATGGGGAGGTAACCCCTGTCCTTTTGATCCCTGAGGAGCCTTCCTGTGCATAGACTGACAGGGAAGTCTTCCCTGACCTCCGGAGTGGTCATCTTATCTCTTTACTTTAGCAAAGCTCAGCTTCTACCACTAAAGCTAATCCTAGGAGTGTCCTAGGTGTGTCTGGGTGAGAACAAAATTTCTATTTTACTCCACTTGGCAAACATCAGCTGTCTAGCCCAGGGACTCGTCTATCTCCTACCGCAGTATGACTCCAGGGAGAATGCTGGTCATTATGGCTATACTTCTCTTTTTCTTCCCTATATCTTCTGAACTTCCCCCGCTGCTTACTTGATGCAGTGGTCAGAGGACCAGGGCTGCAATGACAGGGGTGATTCATAAGCAAAAAACTGTAACTATATTTTTAACCTTACGTCAGACAGAATTTCTAAGGGCCTGATAAGGCAGGCTGTGCCTTCACCCCACCCAGCAAAATTGGAATTAATAGTAAGTATAGCTATCCTGGGGCTTCCAAGGTGGCGCTAGTGGCAAAGAACCCACCAGCTAATGTAGGAGACATGAGATGAGGGCTCCATCCCTGAGTTGGGAAGATCCCCTGCAGGAGGGCATGGCAACCCACTCCAGTTTTCTTGCCTGGAGAAGCCCATGGACAGAGGAGCCTGGAGGGTTGCAAAGAGTCAGACATGACTGAAGCGAGTTCGATACAGGCACGTAGCTGTACTGTCTGGGGAGAAAGACAGCCTGCTAGCTCTTATCACTTATCTGAACAGAAGTGGAACTGAAAGACAGGGATTTGCTAGACTAGTATTGCTGCCTTCAATCCAGACCAGAGCAGTGGCTGAAACTACAGTCCCTTCCAAAGGTGGAAAAGTTTGGGTAAAAATGGAAAAATAAAAGGGAAAAAAAAGTAGCTGAGGGAAAGAGAATGAGTGGGTAGGCTATATAATGAAGGAAATCTAGTATTACATTAACAACTGCAATGGCTAAGGGCAAGAGATGCTACTGTCTCTTAGCCTGTTGATACCAGATGCCTGAAAGGCTGAGGCCGTATATTGCCGACACCATTTGTGCTTTTGGAATGCGATGGAACGTGATAGGATTGAAAGGAAGCCTGAAATCCTGAGTGGGCTGGTCCTGGGAGGCTTTCTCATACCATTTGATGACAGTTATTAATGACAGAGTGGGGTTCTAGGAATCTGCCCATCTTTTTTTACCTTTATGACTGTTTAGTTAGAAGGGATCCTTGTTAGAAAAACAGGAGATAGACTGAGATACCATGAGTCATAAAAGAAATATAAGGGACTTCCCTGGTGGTTCAGGGGTTGATACTTCACGTTCCACTGCAGGTGGTTCCGGTTCACACCTTGGTTGGGGAGATAAGAACCTACATACCTTTTGGTCAAAAGACCAAAACATAAAACAGAAGCAATACTGTAACAAATTCAAATAAAGATTTTAAGGAAAGGTCCACATCAAAAAAATCTTAAAAAAAATGTATTTAATTCTCACCTTGGTTCCAGACACAGAGTTCCTAAAATCCTGGGAATCTTCATGAAAATATCAAGCAATAAAGCTGTCATTTGTTGTGTTAGTGAGGTGACTTTTGGAAAGGCCAGAGGTAGCCTAAGGATGGAGCTTGGTTGCCAGGGTAATAAACCAGGAGCACAGAGCATTGGAAGTTTCAGTCCCTGCCCCACCCTCCCAACACTTCCAGCCTCCTGAGGGGAGAGGAACTGGAGGCTGAATCAATCGCCAATGGCCAATGACTTAATCAGTCCAGGCTGTAAAGCACTGAGGCTACTTAGCTGCCAAGTTGTGTCCAACTCTTTGTGACCCCCATAGACTGTGGCCTTCCAGGCTCCTCGGTCCATAGGCTATGCTATGCTAAGTCACTTCAGTCGTGTCCGACTCTGTGTGACTCCATAGACGGCAGCTCATGAGGCTTCCCGTCCCTGGGATTCTCCAGGCAAGGACATTGGAGTGGGTTGCCATTTCCTTCTCCAGTGTAGGAAAGTGAAAACGCTCAGTCCTGTCCAACTCTTCATGACCCCATGGATTGCAGCCTACCAGGCTCATCCATCCATGGGATTTTCCAGGCAAGAGTACTGGAGTGGGTTGCCATTGCCTTCTCCCTCGGTCCATAAGCCTTCATAAAAACGCAAAAAGGCAGGTCTGGAGAGCTTCCAGATTGGTGAACCTGGGAAGAATGGAACACTCAGAGAGCAGGGAAGCTCGGTGCTCTTGCCCCTGGCCTTGCCCTGAGCATCTCTTCACTTGGCTGTTCCTGATTGTAGGACTGTATCCTAATAAACTGGTAACCTAGTCAGTAAAATGTTTGTCTGAGTTCTGTGAGCCTTTCTAGCAAATTAGGCTTCCCTGGTGGTTCAGATGGTAAAGAATCTGCCGGCAATGCAGGAGATCTGGGTTCGATCCCTAGATTGGGAAGATCCTCTGGAGAAGGGAATGGCAACCCCACTCCAGTATTCTTGCCTGGAGAATCCCAAGGACAGAGGAGACTGGTGGCTTAGAGTCCATGCGGTCCCAAAGAGTCAGACAAGACTGTGCGACTAATGCTTCTAACAAATTAATTGAACCTGAGGAGGGGTCTTTGGGAACCTTTGACTTACAGCCAGTAGGTCAGAAGCACTGGCAGCAACCAGAATTTGTGATCAGCATCTGCAGTGGGGTAGGTCTCGTGGGGCTAAGCCCTTCCCCTGTGGAATCTGAGGGCATCTCCAGGAAGATGTGTCAGAATCGGTTGAGTTACAGGGCACCCAGCTGGTGTCACAAGAATTTCCTGTTGATGTGGGGACTGCCCCCCCCATCCCTCCCCCTCAGAAAAACTTACACACATTGGAATTGGCACCAGGACCTATTTACAAACCATAAAGTCTTAGCTTGGGTTAACACAAGAAAGTACCACAGAGCAGGTAACTTAACAGAAATGTATGTTCTTACAGTTCTGGGGGCTAGAAGTCTGAGATCTGGGTGCTGGTCACGTTCTAGTGAGGACTCTCTTCCTGGCTTGCAGAAAGTCTCCCTCTTCCTGTGTCCTCAGATGGTGGGGAATTTACACGTGTGTGAAGAAACTGAGTGGTATGGCTTTCTCATGAGGCCACATGCACGCGTGCATGTCACTTCAGTCGTGTCCGACTCTTTGCAACCCCACGGACTGTAACTCGCTGGGCTCCTCTGTCCATGGGATTCTCCAGGCAAGGATACTGGAGCGGGTTGCCACGCCCTCCTCCAGGGGATCCTCCCGACCCTGGGATCGAACCTGCATCTCTTAACTCTCCTGCACTGGCAAACGGGTTCTTTATCACCAGTGCCACCTGGGAACCACACAATCCTGTCCAATTAGGGTTCTACCAGTATGACCATATTTTAAGCTTACTTTCTAAAGACCTTGTCTCTGGATATAGGCACATTGAGGGTTAGGGCTACAACATATAAATTTGGGGGTAACACAATTCAAACCACAGCAATGAATTTATTATTGCAGTTCTTCCTTACTTGACTCTCTTGCTCTTCTTCTGGCCTCTTGAGTTGAACACGTAGCTCATTTCCTTTTAATCTTTCTTCTTTTTCGATAAGTATATTGAAGATATAATCTTTCTTATAAGTATTGCTGAATTCCATCCACCAGATCTTGTCATGTAACACTTTCAGCTCTAAGTATTTCCTGATTTTCCGTAGGAGATCCTTTTCAATGCAAGGTCCTATAAGTTTGTAACCATTATAATGATTTTTTAATCTTTTGCTTTTTTTACAAGAATATAATGCTCCTTTTTGGCACTATGTTGCTTTTGACTGGAGCCTTACCTCTGGATTTCTACAGGTATCCTTTTTGTTGGCTGGTAAAAGGCAAAATGGGGAAATATATTTTCTGTATATGAGGTAAAGCTTCTGTTTACACCGCTGGACAGTGTAGGCTTCTAATCTGTCACTCATCCACCTCTGTGAAAGGGAATTTTAATATTGGCTTGTGGAAGTCATTTCAGTCAACAGCAGAGGATATTCATAATATGTATGTTTTCATCAGTCAGATAGTCTAGGCTGTATTGTATTCACAACCAACCCCTATGTCCCAGGAGCTGAAAGCAGGCAAGGTTTACATTTCATTCATGCTACAAGTGATCATGCTATGGTTTTTACAGTAGTCACATATGGATGTGAGAGTTGGACAATAACGAAGGCTGAGAGCTGAAGAATTGACGCTTTTGAATTGTGGTGCTAGAGAAGACTCTTGAGAGTCCCTTGGACTACAAGGAGATCAAGCCAGTCAATCCTAAAGAAAATCAACCCTGAATATTCATTGGAAGGACTGATGATGAACCTCCAATACTCTGACCATGTGATGTGAAAAGCTGACTCATTGGGAAAAAACCCTGATGCTGGGAAAGACTGAAGGCAAAAGGATGATGGAGTGGGGGAGGATGAGATGGTTAGATACTCACTGACTCAATAGTTAGGAATGTGAGCAAACTCTGGGAGATAATGAAGGACAAAGGGAGTTTGGAGTGCTGCAGTCCATGGGGTTGCAAAGAGCAGGACATGACTTAGGGATTGAGGAACAAGAGATCAGGGGCTGGATCTTTACTATTTTTGCTCAGTGTGGAAGACTGAGTAGATGGTGGCAAAGAGGGCCTCAAGCCCCCTCTTGCACAATTGCCAGGCAGGAAAATCACTCCCACCCGGAAGTCTCTCACTGGCTGCCAAAGCTTCTCCCTGAAGAGGCTGTGTCACTTCCTCTTGTTTCATTAGCCAACTTGGCACAGAGTCACACCTGCTTCAAGAGGCTGAGAAAACGCACCCCTCCCGGGGCCCACAGAGAACCAATAGATGATAAATGGAAGGGATGGCACAATACTCTTATCCACTCCATTTATTGTCTTTTCAGAACTGACTGTTGCCTTTTGTTTGTTGTTGATGTTTAAAAACTCCCTCAGTGAGTTATATATCCTTCTTGTCAATTTCTTTTTCTTTTATTTTTATAAAAACAAACCAAACCAGAGTTGGCCAGAGTTAGTTTCTATTGCTTATAAAAGCCCCAAAAAACTATCAAAAGCACTGGACTTGGCATTATCAATGCAGCTGATCAGCTTAAGAAAGTGAACTTCAGCTGACACATTCGGCTGAATTTGAAGGAAGGGTGTACACACAGAGAACAACGTGATTTGAAAGGATACATGCACACCAGTATTCTCTGCCGTAATGTTTACAATAGCCAAGACAAGTGAAAGTCGCTCAGTCATGTTCGACTCTTTGCTACCCCATGGACTATACAGTCCATAGAATTCTCCAGCAAGAATACTGGAGTGGGTAGCCTTTCCCTGCTCCAGGGGATCTTCCCAACCCAGGGATCAAATTCAGGCCTCCCACATTGCAGGCAGATTCTTTACCAGCTGAGCCACCAGGGAAGCCCAAGACAAGGAAGGCACCTAAATGTCCAAGAGATGAATGGATGAAGAGAATGTAGTACATTTATACAATAGAATATCACTCAGCCATTAAAAAGAATGAAATAATGCCATTTAAAGCGACATGGATGGGTTTAGAGATTGTCATTCTAAATGAAGTTAAGTCAGACAGATAAAGACAAATATCATATGATATTGCTTATATGCAGAATTTAAAAAATGATATAAATGAACTCATTTACATAACAGAAACAGACTCACAGACTTAGAAAACATATTTATGGTTACTGAGGGGAAGGGTGAGGGGGGATAGATTGGGAGTTTAGGGTTGACATGTACACACTGCTACATTTAAAATAGATAACCAACAAGGATTTACTATATAGCACAGGAACTCTGCTGAATACTTTGTAATAACCTAAACAGGAAAATTTTTGAAAAAGAATAAAGTAAAGTTGTCGTGTCCAACTCTTTGAGATCCCATGGAGTCTTGTTGGCTCCTCCGTCCATAGGATTTCCCAGGCAAGAATACTGGAGTGGATTGCCATTTCCTTCTCCAGGGGATTGTCCTGACCCAGGGATTGAATCTGGGTCTCCCGCATTGCAGGCAGACTCTTTACCGTCTGAGCTACCAGGGAAGTCTATAGATACTTGTATATGTATAACTGAACCACTTTGCTGTACATCTGAAACTAACACAACATTGTTAATCAACTATGCTCCTAATTTAAAATAAAAAAAGAAAAGGTACACACATTTTTCAAGAATAACGTTTTAACAGGAAAAGAAGCCTGACATGGATGAGCCAATATTTAGATCCAAATGATCATTGGTAGTTACCACATGCAGGCTGGGAGCCAGGTATTTTTGCACATGCTCTGTAAGTCAATTTGATTCTCTATAAAAACCATTTGGAGTGAGTCTAATTGTCCAGAATTTATATATGCAGAAAATGGGGCTCACGGAGGTGAAATGACCTGTCCGAGAGTCACTTAGCTAGCAAATGAAATGATAGCCTTAACTCTATTGTCTGATCACACAGAGATGAAACAAGGATTCAGTGTGCATGTCTGAATGGTAGGTGCTGTTTGGTTTGGTAATGGATGTGAGATATGTAAAAGGTGGAAGGGCACTCTGAGTGCAAAGGTTAAGAGGTTGGAACTTACTAGTCTGGGAGTGAGAGGAGGGGTTCTGAGTCACAGAGCATCTGCAGAGCTCTGTCTCAGAAAAACTCTTGCCTAAGATGGATAGAAACAGGCTCCTGAGGCTCACAGGAGGCCTGGAGAGCATTTGGAGGAATATCGCAAACACTTGGATAGGCTTGAATGAGCATGGGTGTTGGCAGTGGAAACAGCAAAAAGAAAAAAAAAAATCTATCTGGTCTCCAGATCCACTGGGAATTGATGAATGAAGCTGAGTTCTCCCTATGTAGATAGCTTCTGCTTTTTATCGCAGGTTTTTCAAGAACTCACTCCCAGAAAAGCTGGATCAAGACTAGAAAAAAAAAAAAAAAGCTGCCTAAGTGAGAAACCTTCAAACCTCCTGTCCCCCAAATCAGCTCCTCCCATCCACTGGGGGACCTGCCGTCTTACCAGTGGCGCTCTCTTCCTTCAAGAGTCTTTCATTAAAATGTGACTATTTGGGGACAAGAGGGCAAAGGGATCCCAGGAAATTTCCTCATTAGCATCATCCAGGCAAGTAACAGAAATGTAGGGTGGCAATCCGGGTGCCTCATGAAAAAGAAGGCATACATGCCTCACCTATCGAGGGATTCTCAGCTCTGGCTGAGGGGCCCCAAACTGCTGGATCTGCTATTTCAACAGAAACCACATGTCCAGATTTTGGGGGGTGGAAGGCCCTTTATGCTTAAATATTGCAGCTAGTTGAAATTTCTTCACATCACTGTGCGAGCCACATTCGGCTTTATTGGTCACCAGTGTGATACCTCTGAGTTAAATTTTAACATCCTTTTATCAAAACCTTTCTGAAGGAGAAAGCACATGTTTAGTGAAACTTGATGCCTAGCAGGTTCATTTGGATTGCTGACGGCAGGTGTAAAAGTTTGGGAACGTGTATTAAAGGGCGGCCCTGGACCACATGCTGAGCATCCATTTCAAGGCTGGTATCTGGGCCTTGGAAGGGAGACGGGGGCACAGCAGCAGCAATATTTGCTGCCACGGGGGCCTCCCAGTGGGAAGAGGGATGGATCAAGCCTGTGGTTTCTCCTAGCTGTAGTTGGCTTCTTCCCATTAACATTACAGTAATACAGTCCTGTGGTGTTTGAAAAAAGCATCAGTAGTTACATGGAATGATTTACAGGACACCAGACTCTGCATTTCAGAGGTCTCCCGTGTACCATAAAAATATATATATTATAAAGGAATAATCTTTATCTGAACTAAAGCTGTAGTGAAGGAAACTCGTGTCCAGCTGAGGCAGCAGTGAGCTTTTGTTCACTCAGGGAAAAGTCCGCGTTCTTCATCTTATTTGATTAACATTTCCTTCCTCTCTCTGGCACTAGGTATCTGGTTAATATTTAGACACTATATACATTTTCTTTCAACTGTTATTCCTATTATGCGATCAAACAAAAACCGGAGATGTCAACCAGATAAGCCGCCAGGTAAAAACAGACAGACCTGCCAGGCACCCAGCTGTGGCTGGCAGGGTGAATGGGATCCCAAGAGCTGGCCCCTGGGAGATACTGTTCGCGGGTGTGTGCAGAGCCAAACCCTGTCCCGAGGATGCAGAGTTCTCTAGAGCTGCTCCGTTAATGACTCTGCCTCATCTTCCCTTTGCAGACTCCGATTTCTCCCATCTCCGAGAAGCAAGTCTAGTTTTGAATCTTCCAAAGCCTTTTGATGTTTACCATTACCTCCCCAGGAGAGGGACGTGAGGGGTGGAAATTTCGCTGAAAAGAATATACTTTTAAAAAAATTCAGTGAAGCGATGCACAGACACCCTGCAATCCAACTTGCCTCTGCTTGTAAGGTGTTTAGAGCGATGATGGTCACAGTCTATTTCAGTCCAGGGAAATCTAACTCCTTTAGTGGCAACGCCTCCAAGGGGCGCAGGTGTACCTGTGGTTAAGGGTGTGGATGAGGGAACAGCCTCATCTTTTGGAGCAGAATGCGCAGTCACCCGGTGGCGGGGACGGACACGAAAGCTCTGGGGTAGAGAAACCTGGGGGTTTGTGTCAACGCTCCATCCGTCAGGAGCTTCAAGAGAAGATGGGGAGGATGGAAAGATGGAAGTTGGAATGAGAGAGCTGTTATGAAGAAACCACTCCTGGACCAAAGGCAGGAGGCTATCCACGGTGAGAGAAGGGCAGGTCGGGGGATGGGCCGAGTTTGCTCGGAGTCCCAGGGGAAAAGGGGCAGCGACCTCGGGTCCCCCAGCGCGGGCGTCCGGCTCTACAGCCCTCAGAAGTAGCGGGAGAGGAATGGAGAACCCAGCGACCCCCCCTGCCCTTGGGGATCCGGGCAGCGTTCCAAGAGCCGTGAGCCCCCGAGGGCTCTGCGCACCCTGGCGGGGCAGCCTGGGGTAACGGCGGGCAGGGCTGGAGGCTCTCCAGGGATCACTTTATTCCAGGGCGAGGAGAGAGGGGTCCCCCTGCTCTGCCTGCCTCAGACTCCTCGCTGTTTTCGGAATCTGCCTGGTTCCGAGTCAGGGGATCCCCAGCCCTCGTGTCCGCGGGGTGTTTCCTAACCCAGGCTCTTGCGGGGCGGTGCGCTTCTGTGTTGGGGACGCCGAGGAATGGAGCTGGACAAGCTGGATTGACTAAAGGGCTTTGGGATTTCCTGGAATCTCTCAAGATCGCCCTCAAACGCATTTGCGTGGCTGGAATCCAACTTCAGTGTTTTCAGTTTAGAGCAGAATGAACCGGGAACAGTTAAAAAGATGATGCTGGCGAGTTGAGTTTGGGCTTTCTCGTAAAGACTCAGGATGCCCCCAACCTCAGACTCCTCGCTGTTTTCGGAATCTGCCTGGTTCCGAGTCAGGGGATCCCCAGCCCTCGTGTCCGCGGGGTGTTTCCTAACCCAGGCTCTTGCGGGGCGGTGCGCTTCTGTGTTGGGGACGCCGAGGAATGGAGCTGGACAAGCTGGATTGACTAAAGGGCTTTGGGATTTCCTGGAATCTCTCAAGATCGCCCTCAAACGCATTTGCGTGGCTGGAATCCAACTTCAGTGTTTTCAGTTTAGAGCAGAATGAACCGGGAACAGTTAAAAAGATGATGCTGGCGAGTTGAGTTTGGGCTTTCTCGTAAAGACTCAGGATGCCCCCCACCTCCAGAACTTTCAGTCCCTCTTGGCTGCTTGCGCCCCGGGTTAATTTTGCATCAGGATTATCTGTGTCTACATGACAGTTGATGCTCTGGGAGTGTTCATGCCCTGCACCTGTGCCTTTTCTAACCGGTGCCTCATTGCAACAGATTGGAGCTTGTGTCTAGTGAGTTGTTTGTTCATCTCCCTTCTTTTCCACCGTCTGCCAGCAACGAGAGAAGGGAGAAGTAGTAAGTTAAGTGCAGGTAAAATAAATTAATCGACCAGCGTTCTCCCCTGCTTTTCCTGTTTCCTCTTTTTTTTTTTTTTAAATCACTCTGGAAAACAGATCTGGATGGCTGGCTGCATCTTGGTTGCATCTCAGTAATTAATTGCAATTGTCAACCAGAAACACAGGCTTTGTCAGCTAAAGTGATGTTATCATTTTAACAGAGCCAATAGGTAAAATAAGGATTGTTTCCTGACAGGTCGCCTTCTTGTAGAAGAGATGTGCTTTTTAAGTTTAAATTACAGGCTGGGGAAGTTTTAGAAATAACTTAACTTTGGAAATATATAATAAATGTGTGTATTGTGATTGATTTCTTCCCTGCCTTATGCTTTCAAAGCTTGAGAGAAGTACACTTAGGCATAAACATTCCAGCACATTAAACTGAAACAGCAAATGTGTCTGTTCATGTCTTGTCTGTTTCAACAGAGAGAACTAATTGCAATGTTTTAGGAGGCTTCAAACAGTCCCTTTCTATCAAAACATAAAACAGCAAATGCCTAATTTAACTGGAAAATCAGTATTTATAACATCACAAGCCATGGCTTCCAGTTTGCAATTATAATTAAAAAGGTGTTAGGATGATTAATGCAATAGCAGTAAATAAAAAAAAATGGGACATGATGTCTGGGAGGGTTTCAGTTGTTAAATTGTTGGTTGTAGGAATGTCCAGGTTTCTGCTGTGGGGTAAAGGTGGCTCTAAGGGGGTAACCATGGCTTTTTCCCATTCTAATCTTAAAGCTGTATATCTTGTGAGAAGTGTCAAATGCCCTTTGGGGGAGAGGGGGAATAAAGATCAAATCTTTCCAACATGTGTTTCGGTTGTTCTGTGGCAGCTGGAAGTGGAGAAGGAGGTGTTTTATTCAAATGACTTAAAATAAAGTTGATGAACGGTGTAATGTGGACTGCATGTCAGGAGGTCCCATTGTAGGGTCGGGAGCATTCTCTGAATGAAAAGATGGATGATGCTGACAGATGCCACATTCTTTTACACTGCAGCTGGGAGGAGGAGGTGTGTAAATTGCCTCGCTCATAGGACATGGCTGTCGAAGATCTTATTCCAACATGTGGTACCCTCAGCCATCACGGGTGGTATTTGGGACTCGGCATCCCGTAGGACTAAGAGATGCAAGTGGAACTAGGTTCACTCGATCCTCACTTAAGAGGACCATGTGATATCTCTGCATCTTCTATCTGCTGCCCCAGCATCGCACCCAGGATAAGTCCTTATTACACTTAGTGATGCTGATTGCAGTTACTGCAGGAGAATCTGTCTAACGTCGAGGAGTCATTTTCCACCCAAATCTGGATGTTGAGAAGACTCCCAGAAACCTTCCGGATCCTAGGATAGCTCTCCAGCCTTAACAGATTCAGCCTTGCTTTGAGGGCATTTTAGGGATTTCTGTTGACTCCATCTCTTTAGCTCCCCTCTCTCTTCACGGGCTTCCCAGGTGGCTCAGTGGTAAAGAATCTGCCTGGCCATGTGGGAGATGTGGGTTCGGTCCCTGAGTTGGGAAGATCTCTTGGAGGAGGAAATGGCAACTCACTCCAGTATTCTTGCCTGCAAAATTTCATGGACAGTGGAGCCTGGCAGGCTACAGTCCATGGGGTTGCAAAGAGTTGGACACAACTGAACACACGCTCACTCTCTCTCTCCCCCTCCCATGTAGGAAGAGGGGCTGGCATCCTCACCATATGGTAGAAGGGAAGCAGTGGCATTGATTCAAACCAGTAACAGAAACCCTTCTTCCTGGTTCCCTTGTTCTAGTCTTTTAAATGGTGTCATCTCTACTTAAATGGTTATAGTACTCCCCGTTAAATGGTTATAGTATGGTATGTGTTTATCTGAAACCTTCCTCTGCTGTTGGCCTGAATGGAGATTCACAGGTTAATTAAAGGTTTTGATCCCCTTTTCCCATTATTTGTTTTCCTTTCCTTTTCAACATGCTTCCCAGTAGCCTACTGATTCTGCGAGTGATTGCGGTGGTTGTGATGTCAGCGAGAGGGAGAGCAAGAAGAAACTGGGGCTGCTCTCAGCAGAGCTGGCGAGAGTTTCGTCGCATTTAACTAAGCAGCCCGGGTTTTCTTTCCTCCGTGTCACTCCTGTTATGTCTAAATCCGGGTTTTGCTTTCGCCTATGCTGTGGATCTACTGTGATTTAAAAACACGTTTGAGATTAGAACGTGTGCATCAGATTTGCAGGGCAAGATAGGCTGATGGATTAGGATGTGTGTTAAAGCTATGGAACAGCAAGCCTCACTTGGTGGATTGACACAGGCCAGTGATTAATAAATGGGGGTAGATCAACCCCCCCAAAGTAAAAGGACAAAGCTACAATATGCTTTTCAATAGGAGCTGATACGCACTGTCTGGGCAGACCTTACAGTCCTCTAAGGGGTGGGGCCTTGTGGCAAGCCAAGTGGCTGCCTTGGCAGAACTCGTCGAAGTGACGGAGATGACATGAGCCGTGGTCTGTCTTGTAGATCACATACTGTCCAGTGACCATGACTTCGTGGCTTCGGAAGCCTCCCAGCTGTAGGGCAATGGGAAGTGCCCCTCCATGGGGTCAAGATGTCTTCACTGCCAGCAGTCATGACACATGTCCTGTTGGCTGGGGGGAAATAGCCCGGGGAAGCGGGTTCAGTAGTTTTGCTTGTGCTACCGAGGAGTGTGGTCCACAGCATGGTTCAGATGAGGTGTCTAGAGAGAGAAGGAAGGAGGCCCGTGTAAGGCACTGGCGTGTGTTGAGCATGTGTCATCGTGGCAGTTCATGCTTTATAGACGTGTAATCACATCTAGGTGGCATGATGAAGCTGTGAGCGAAAGAGCACCTTTCTGCTTTACAGTTGGCCCTCAGAGGGGAAAACAACTTGCTCGAGGTTGCTTAGCCGTTCAGGGGTTGAGCTGAGATTTGAAGCCACGGTTGTCCAAAGGCTGGTTGGTAGAGTGCTAGCAAAATCTTTTGCTTCCTTCCTTCTTTCATTCATTTAATGATACTTAAACCATGATACATTTAATGATACAGACATTTAATGATACTTACCCTGTTTCCAATACTGTTTTAGGTGTTGGGGATACAAGGGTGAACAAGACAGCTGAAGCACCTCATCTCCTGGAACTTTTTAGTGGGGGTGGGAGTGGGGAAAGGGGAGACTGAATAAACAGGTCTTTCTGCTTACTCTTTTAATGTGACTTCTGGAAAATTTGAAATTACACGTGTGACTCCTGTTATATTTATTTCCATTGGGCAGTGCTCCTGTAGAGCAGCGCTGTTTAAACTTTAAATGCACACACATCACCTGGGGGTATTGTTAACGTGCAGGTTCTGATTCCGTAGGTTAGGGGAGGGACCTGAGAGTGTGAATTTCAGATTTCCAAAATGATACTGATTCTGCTGATTTCTGGACCTCTCTTTGAGTAGCAGGGGCATAGAAAGTAATTTATTTGTGTGTGTGTGTGTGTGTGTGTGTACATGTGTTATCAGTGATGAGTGAAAACCTCTGGAGGTGGTATAAGTATATTGTGAGTGAGTAAGATCCTCCCATGTGAAGACCTGAGTGGAGAGGTTGCCAAGCAGAGGGAACAGCAAGTGCAAAGGCCCTGAGGTAGAAACAAACCTCATGACTTCTCAAAGCATTCTTTTCAAAGCATTCTACAGTGATTGTAACTGGGCAAAACTGGGTTCAAAACTCGGCTTTGCAACTTACTAGTTGAATGATCTGGGTTGGATAACTGACTTAAGTATCACTCAGCTTCAGTTTATCTGAGAGTAATTCCTTCCTTGCAGGATTGCTGAGAGGCATGAGTGAAATAATAAAAGTGAATATATATTCTAAAAAAATGAATATCCCTCACAGCTGCCATAACATTGACTGGAGGCTTTTATTGGGGATGTTTTTGGGAAAAGACTAATAATGATGGGCTTTGCAATCTACATCTGCTTAACCTTTTAAACCAAGGGTCACTCATCAGATGCCTTCAGGGCTCATGTGGGTAATACACTCCAGTGAAGTAGGCTAGGTGGGGAGAAACTGGGCCACAGATGCTCTGTCCAAAAGGGCAGCCGCTGTTCTGTTCCAGCCACACTTTTTCCATTTGCAAATGTGGCATCAGGAGCACTCTGTCTTCCGCTTCGGAAGAGAAACTGGAAATCTGGGTTTTGATGTGAAGTGGCCTGGTTTTTCATGTTGGCAGCAGATTGAGATTTCTTAAAAGTGCCATGTGGGCCAGCACTGCGGGACAAGCAAAACACATCTGTGGGCTGGTTACAGCCAGCTGGCTACTGGTTAGTGACCTTTGGTTTAAACTCATTTCTGAAAGTAACTGGCATACCAGTACCCTCTGCAGTTGCCAGAACTGTGGCTTAAGTGCGCTCTTTCAATTTAGATGTTTTCCCCCTTAACCAGTTTTGCAACAGCATGAGGGAAATCTCTCAGATATATTGTAACAACAACAACAAAGGAAGCTGGATATAAACAGGAGCATGGAGCAGAAAAAGACAATTACAAATAAATTTCCCTTTTGTTCCCAGCAAACATTTTCTTGAGGGCGGGAAAATTCTCAGTGGTTCACTGCTTAATCAGGAGGGCCTGTATTTGATCCATTTGATCAGTTGCACCAGTAAAATAGATTCTGGTCCTGTGAACAGAGTAAGACTTAAGAGGTAGAAAAATTGGGTTCTAGGTTTTTCTTTGCCACATGCTAATTTTATTGGATGTCGGTTTTCTTAATAGCTTCTTCCCTTCTTCCCTCCTTCCTTCCTTCTCTGTTGTTTACGTGATGCATGCATGCTCAGTTGCATCTGACTCTTTGTGACCCCCATGGATTGTAGCACACCAGGCTCTTCTGTTCATAGGATTTCCCAGTAAAGAATTCAGAGTAGGTTTCCATTTCTTTCTCCAGAGGATCTTCCTGACCCAGGGACTGAACCCACCTCTCCTGTGTCTCCTGCATTGGCAGGCAGATTCTTTACCACTGAGCCACCAGAGAAACCCACTCACATGATGAGAATCTATAATCTCCATAAGGTTCATTCAGTCACTAACATGTTTTGGTTCTAGAACAAACTTCCATCTTGGACTCTTTGGAGGAAAGAAGCTAGTCGGCTAGAAGCAATGTACTTGAGAATGTGTATTTGTATCTCTGAACCTGTCATACAGCATCCTCACTATAAGACCTTGGATGAATTAATATCACCAAGCCTCAATTTCTTCATCTGCAGAATGGGCTTAATGGTATTTCCTTCCAAGGGAATGATGTGACAATGAAATTAAATGACATTCAAAGTGCCCTACACAGTTTATGACATAATATATTTTCCTTTCCCCTTCTTTCCTCTCTCTCTCCCATTTTCCTTCTTCTTTTTGCTTTTCTTCTTCATTTTCCTTCCATTCCTTCCTTTTATCCTTCCCATCAGTACAGAAGGCCCTAAAGAGATGCTGTAATGCATTTTTCATTTGAACATAGCCTTTTATTTCAAGATTATGTCCGAATGAGGGATTTCCAACCCTGAAGCATCTCTTAAGTAGCTCTCCAGAGAATAATCAAAACCAGATTCCAGAATTTAGTCTGTTGTAACTTGAGCTGAAGGAGAAGAGTCTGATTTCAGGAGGCAAGTGAAGCCAAAATTCTCCCATAAAGGGGATGGGACAGGGAGCTGGTGAGGCTCTCTGGGTTGGCCTGCTGACATTTTTATAGCCTATGATAGAAATTGATGCCACTTGCCCCGGTAGGTACAGAGGAGTTTAGGATGCCAAGACCATGCTTGTCTTCAGTTTTTCAGCAGAGTTGAAAGCTTCTGAGAATGCAAGATGGTTCAGACAGACCCGCAGAACTCCCTGTCTTGAGATTTGGCAGTTTTCACTAGGGAATTCTCCAGCCATCATGACATGATTTATTATTTTTATTTTTGTAAATCATGCCAGTCATTTTTACTTTTAAATTGCGTCAGGAGAGAAGCTGTGAGACTTCAGGTGAATGAGGGATTGCTAGGGTTGCACGGTAGAAAGTTTTAAAGGTTTTGGTTTTGCATAATGGATGATATCTCTGGAACTGATGGAACCACCACCCTGTTAAAGTAATTTCTTGATTCTATTGGTTTCTGCGGTTTAACAAGCTCTTCTATAACTGTCTTGGGAATTTCAATCTGAAATTATAATTCACTGAGGGAGCCCTTCTGCCTATCTTGCCATTAATTAAAAGCAGGCGGTTGATTTTTAACACACGCTAGTTAGGATTGCTTTCCTTTAAAAAACTTTTTTACTTTCAACCTTTATTTAAGAATGTATAAAGCACATACGCAGGAAAAGAAAGCAGCACATGCATTAGGCCTTATTTTTTTTGGTTATAAGCAATAGAAATTGAGCGTAAACTATTGTAAATCAAGAAGTTAATTATTGGTTTATTACTTAGAAAGTCTAGGGGGTGATGGCTTCAGGAAAAGTTGAATCCAGGTCTCCGTTTCTTTCTGGTCTTTTCCATGTTTGATGTACCTTGCTTCATTCTCAGGTTGTCTCACTACACTTTAAGCAAGATGGTAAGCAGCAACCCTAGACAAGCATTTTTTGGTTTATCAGTTCTTTTGGAAAACTTTTCTTCTTAAGGGTTTCTGTAAGAAATTGCTGGAGATGCTGTTGACCCAGATTGGATCATGTGCCCATTCCTAAACAATCTGTGTGATGCTCTCATCAGGTCCGGGGGATATAGCCACCTCTTTGGCTTGGGGTGGTGATGGGAGTAGGGAAGGAGGCTTATTCCCATTGCAGCCAGAGGGAAGAGTTTCCTCGGAAAGAATGAAATATTCAAGGGTTCTATTGATAAAAGAATTAGGGACCACTTAACACGACTAAGGTCCGTCTAGTCAAGGCTCTGGTTTTTCCAGTAGTCATGTATGGATGTAAGAGTTGGACTGTGAAGAAGCTGAGCGCTGAAGAATTGATACTTTTGAATTGTGGTGTTGGAGAATACTCTTGAGAGTCCCTTGGACTGCAAGGAGATCCAACCAGTCCATTCTGAAGGAGATCAACCCTGGGATTTCTTTGTAAGGAATGATGCTAAAGCTGAAACTCCAGTACTTTGGCCACCTGATGTGAAGAGTTGACTCATTGGAAAAGATTCTGATGCTGGGAGGGATTGGGGGCAGGAGGAGAAGGGGACGACAGAGGATGAGATGGCTGGATGGCATCACTGACTCGATGGACGTGAATCTGAGTGAACTCTGGGAGTTGGTGATTGACAGGGAGGCCTGGCGTGCTGCAATTCATGGGGTCGCAAAGAGTCGGACATGACTGAGTGACTGAACTGAACTGAACACCACATATACAGTAAACATCTGAAGATCCACTCTGGGAAAGGTATATGATCTCTCCCACTGTTTTAAGTCAAAAAGAGGTACAAGTGGTTAGTTTGAGGAGGTTGAGTGTACTTGTTAGTTCAGTTATTTATTCATTAAACATGTATTAAATGTCAGCAATGTGTCAGACATAAATCAGTCATAGCCAGTGATCTGAAAGAACTCAAGTGGAGAAATAGACAATTAAGTGATTACATTACAAGGTGAAGTACTGACAAAGTGCCATTTATTCTGGGAATGGAAGGATGGTTTGATCTTGGGAAACCTAAAAAATTGTGTGGTTTATTCTTCATACTTTTCACTTAGAGAAAAATCTTACTTATTTTGTGGATGCTAAAATGTCTGGTAAAGCTAAGCATTTATTCCTGATTTTTAGAACGTTTGCTGATAAAATCAGATCATACCCAAAGCCAGCATCATATTTAATGGTGTAATACTAGAAATATCACCATTAAATCCAGAACAAGACCAGAATGCCCATTATCATCATTGCTATTTACCATTGCTCAGAAATAAATAGATAATCCATTGAGGTGAAAAAGAATAAGAATGGAGAAAATAGAATTATCACCGGTTGCTAGTAGTTTCACTCTTTTTGGAAGACCTAAGATAAGCAAGCAGAGATATTACTTTGCCGACTAAGGTCCGTCTAGTCAAGGCTATGGTTTTTCCAGTAGTCATGTATGGATGTGAGAGTTGGACTATGAAGAAGGCTGAGCGCTGAAGAATTGATGCTTTTGAACTGTGGTGTTGGAGAAGACTCTTGAGAGTCCCTTGGACTGCAAGGAGATCCAACCAGTCCATTCTGAAGGAGATCAGCCCTGGGATTTCTTTGGAAGGAATGATGCTGAAGCTGAAACTCCAGTACTTTGGCCACCTCATGCAAAGAGTTGACTCATTGGAAAAGACTCTGATGCTGGGAGGGATTGGGGGCAGGAGGAGAAGGGGACGACAGAGGATGAGATGGCTGGATGGCATCACTGACTCGATGGATGCGAGTTTGAGTGAACTCTGGGAGGTGGTGATGGACAGCGAGGCCTGGTGTGCTGCGATTCATGAGGTTGCCAAGAGTCGGACACAACTGAGCGACTGAACTGAGCTGAAGATAAGCAATCTCCACTCCCACGCGTAAAACTATTAGAAATAATAATGGAATTCTTTAAGGTGACTGGTAAGGAAATTACTATGCAAAATCTATAGTTTTCCTATATGCCCATGCCAAGCATTTTGAAAATATAATGAGAGAAAATATCCTATTTATAGAACCAAGCAAAGAGACAAAACAACCAGGGATAAATTTAGCAAAACTTGCAAAGGACTTGCAAGAACAAAATTTTAATACTTTAGTGAGGGGTATCAGAGAAGAAAACAGTAACTAGAAGGAGTCCTCTTTCTCTGGGCTAGCATTTCTTTCTTTTCCTTCCCTACACACTTTTTATTGGCTATCTTTGCTACTACCTTTAGGTCAGGTGTGTTTGAGAGTGGTGTGAAGATATTGTTTCTATGAACATGGCCAAAATGTTGTACTTCAAAGACAAGATTCTCTTACTTTCTACCTTTTATTTAACTGAGGGGAGGATTGTAAGACAACTACTACTGTTCAGGTTCATAACAGTGTTAGAATTCCTCATAGAAGCCTGGTACTGACTGCTTTATATCCCAGACTGAAGGGACTTCACTGGTAACTCAGTGGTAAAGAATCTACCTGCCAATGCAAGAGACATGGTTTCTCATGTTAAGGTTTGACAGAAAACAGCAAAATTCTGTAAAGCAATTTTCCTTCAATAAAAAATAAATAAGTTAAAAAAGAGAGAGAGAGAGAGAGACACGGTTTCATTCCCTAGATTGGGAACATCTCCTGGAGAAGGAAATGGCAACCCACTCCAGTATACTTGTCTGAGAAGTTCCATAGACAGAGGAGATTGGTGGGATTGCAAAAATTGGATATAACTTAGTGATTAAACAACAGCAAGAATGATTCCTAGTGTAGATTAACTGTTGAATTGATATAAATGAGTAAATTTAGGTGCATTCCTGTTGTTACAAAGCAACATCAAAACATGAATCACAGACAGGTGATGGTTATTTAGTGAAACCGGGAGGTGACGATTTAAGATTTGGACCTGCAAGAATCACAGTAGCAACATGGTAGGAATCTTAGTGGTGGACACATATTGTGGGTGCCAGGCTCTGCTCCAAGTGGTGGTTTCAATCATTCCAAGAGCCTGGTGAGACAGGTACTGTGATCAGTCACGTTGTACAGGTCAGGAAACCAAGGCACAGAGAAGTCAAGGAACTTGGTCAAGATGTGGAGTTGGGGTTCAGACTTAGGTGTTTGACTCCAAACACACAGCATTTCTTTTCATTTGTCCCCAAGCTGTTTTGCACTGGAAGGGCGGTCTTCCAGCTTCCTGGGAGTGAATAGTAAATGCTGGTATTTCTGTGCTGGAAGCTTTTGGTTTCCCACGTGTGCATGGCCTGCCTACTGGACAGGCTGACTGTGGGGTTTGCCCCCAAAACAGACTGTGGAAGTGTCTCCTTTTCTCTTCTGGGACCAAGCTCATTCTCACTTCAGGGCATTTTATTTTATTTTTAAATTTTTTAAAAATGCAGTTATTTTGACTGTGCTGAGTTTCGATGCTCTGAGGACTGTTTTTCTTAAGCGGTGGCAGGCGGGGGCTGCTCCCTGGTTGAGTGCCTGCGCTTCCCACGGCGGTGGCATCTCTTGTTTCGGAGCACCGGCTGTAGGGCCCCCAGGCTTCAGGAGGTGAGGCTCCAGGGCTCTAGAGCACAGGCTCCATAGCTGTGGTGCCTGGGCTTAGTTGCTCCATGACATGTGGGATCTTCACGGATCAGGGATCGAACGCGTATCTTCCGCATTGGCAGGCAGATGCTTTACTGCTGAGCCCCCAGGGAAGCTCCAGGACATGTTAATTCTCTCTTTCCTCTTCTGGGAATTCTCTGCTACCCTCCCCTGCAATCCCACTACTACAATGCAGGTATCTGGTTATCTGTCCTTCAGATCTTGGCTCACATTTCAGATTCCCCCAAAGACCTCTCCATACTACCGAATTTAAAGACCTTTTTCCACTTCTGAGCTTGTTCCACCGTTTTATTTTCTTCAGAGGATATATTGCTTTCCCAAATCATCCTAATGACTTCGCTGTCCCTCCCAGAAGATCAAGTGCATGGGAACAGGTCTTGTCCCACGTGATTTCTCCGGGGTTCTGAGCCAGAAGCAGTGCTTGGCACAGGTAGGGACTTCATGATGGTGGCTTATTCATCACTAATTCTGAATGAGTGACAGTTTATTGAATGAAAGGGGTACTTTCTCTGTGCCATTTTCTTACAAAACTCCAGGCTTCTGCAAAGAAATCACACACTTACACTCCTTGGGAACTCTGGCTAAGAATTGTTCTCAGTTCTTTCACGTACTATTTTTTGCAAGACTATTTTGGGTACAAGAAAGAGAAACCCACTCAAACAAGCTCTGTGGGCTAGACAGTCTCCCCAAAAGGTCCTGCCGGCACACTACATTACCTGATTTATCCTTCACAGCAGCTTCATGAAGTAGGTACCGTCTTATCCCAGTGCTACAAAATCAAGAGAATGATTCCTCAGTAGGGCAAGTGACAGTCATGGGGTCACACTGCAGCCTTCCGAAGCCAGGCCCCTTTCCATTGTTAACAAGTGGCCTTTGGTTCCTGGCCTTTGTTGCTATAGTTGCCAGAGTTTTAGGAGAGCCTGGATCATTCCTGATAGGCTGTTATGCTCCAAGAGTAGTTGGTATTATCTTTCTCTAAATGCATGATCAAAATGACATAATTGCCATTTAATCGAACAGTTAAGTGGAGGCTGTGTTTGATTTGTTACACAGGATAGGTGTAAATCTACCCTTCTGCCTCCAGGTTAAGGCCTCAGCAAAGGGTTGGAGATTAGGAGCTGAGGACATGTGAGTCATTTCCTCAGTCTGATTGCCTTTATCCTAGGGCCGCTTGCCTGTTTGGAGCTCTGTGATATTTAGGAAAGAAAGCTGAACCTAAAATCAGAAATTAAAAGTTGGCGTCTGAGTGCCATGTCTACCTTGCTTTGGGTGCCTAGAGAGTATTTAGCCTTTGAGCCTTTGTTTTCCCATCTCTTAAATGGGAACATCCGTTTCTAGTAAGCCCCGAGTGATGTTGCAAGGGCAGAATCATGGTGATGTGCTGGCATCTGCTTTGTCCCCATCCTGTAGTTGTTGTTAATCCACACACGTTTCCATGAACTCCCCCAGGTAATTGGTTTTCTGGAATGTTGCACTCCAGGGAGTCCCTGAAATACAGGACAGGCACTCTTATCATAAAGTTAGATTAAGAAGTTTAATTTACAGAAACTGTTATATACCATGGATATCAAACATTGTGAGGGCAGACTGCATGAAGATCCGGAGAGTTCCTGGAGAACCTCTGTCTGCATAATTCTTTTACCTGACTCATGACCATTGAGGCATCTTTCTTTCACATGGAAAGAACATAAAAAGCCATAGGGCACGTGTGCTTTTAAGGATTGCCCTGCAGGGGATGAGCTTCGGGCATGACCAGAAGATTCTCTCGTTTTGCTCCCAAATGGCTTGTCATCCCTTTTCTCTGTGCACCCTCTCTGCATTTACCAGGTGGGCATAGTAACGCCCCACCTTCCGCTGCCTGACTAGCCTACTTTCTAAGCTGTGGAAGGCACGATAACACATCCTCCCAATAGCTACCTCCTGATCTTTAAAACCTGTGATCTTGCTACATCACATGGCAAAGAATTAAGGTTGCAGATGGAATTATGATTACTCAACAGCTAACCTTGACGGGGGAGATTATCCCGGATTATCTGGATGAGCCCCCATGTAATCACAGGAGTCCTTTCAGATGGAAGAGGGAGTAGAAGAGAGAGATTTAGAGGGATGTCAGCACGGGAGGCATTCAGCCCTCTGTTGCTGGCTTTGAAGATAGAAGGGGCCAGGAGCCAAGGAATTCAGGCCACTTCCAGAAGCTACAACAAAGGCCAGGGAATGGATTCTTCCTTGGAAGGTCCAGAAGGAATACAGCCCTCTTGACACTTTGATTGTAGCCTACGGAGACCCATTTCAGACTTCTGACTTGCAGTGTGTGCCACCAGTTAGTTTGGGCTTGTTTGTTACAGCAGCAAAACACTCTTCCCAGAGCTCTCTAGAAGCCACCATCTTGTTCCTTTTCTTCCCTTTCCTTTTCCTCTTTTTCTGGAAAATACCACCTCTGGGGCTCTTGAGGTATCTTGCCAAACAGCAGCATAGATGTCACCACTGGCTGTTTGCAGATGGTCACTGTACTAATTGGGCTTCCCAGGTGGTGCGGTGGTAATGAATCCACCTGCCAGTGCAGGAGCCACAGGTTCTATCCCTGGGTTAGGAGCATCCCCTGGAGAAGGAAATGGCAGCTCACTCCAGTATTCTTGCCTGGAGAGTTCCGTGGGCAGAGGAGCCTCGCAGGCTACAGTCCGAGGGGTCACAAAGAGTCAGACACAACTGAACATGCATACACGCCCTGTACTAGTTAGGGGAAAAACTGAACTGTTGCAACAACGAGATCCCAACCTGTAGTGGCTTTACATAAGATAGATGATTTTTCTCTGAAATTCAGTATTCAAATTGAATATTCAATATTCAAATTGAAATGTCAATATTCAGAGTTTGTGCAATCAGTGCAGCCTCTCAGGAGGAACACAAGCTGAAAACTGTGAGTTCAGGTGTGTGGGCGTGTATGTTTGGGTAGCAGCACCCCCTGGGTACTCCAGTCTGGACTGCTGGGGTGACCGTGCTCAGGAAGACCAATCAGAGACTCAAGTTCCATTCTTGCCGTCTTGTTGCTCTGCCATCCCCTGGGGAGCTTGTTAGAAATGCAGAACCCCAGATTCCACCCCAAACTTTCTGAAGCAGAATTTACAATTTTTAAAAAGATTTGTTTGTCTGTTTTTGGCCGGGCTGGGTCTTCGTTACTGCCTGCAGCCTTCTTGAGGTGCGGCGAGTAGCTGGCTGTTCTTTGTTGTGCTGCCCAGGGCTCTCACTGCTGTGGCTTCTCTTTTTGCAGAGCCTGGGGCTCCAGGCACATGGGCTTCAGCAGCTGTGCGCGTGGGTTCAGTAGTTGTGGTTCTCGGGCTCTAGAGCTGGATCTCAGTACTTGTTTTGCATGGGCTTAGTTCCTCCAAGGCATGTGGGATCCTCCTGGATCAAGGATCAAACCCGTGTCCCTTGCATCCCAAGATAGATTCTTACTCACTGGACCACCAGAGAAGTCCCAGAATTTACATTTTTAAGAAGACACTTGTGGAATTATTTTGCACAAAGTTTGAAGAAGGTTGCTTTACAGTAAACCTGTTCAACGTTCAGCACTGTGGACTTTGGGGATCAGGAAAGTCTTTGTGGTCGAGGGCTGTTCTATGCATTGTAGGATGTTTCGAAACCCCTCTGACTGCTGCCCTTCCCAGTTGCCAGTAGTTAACTCCTCACCTTCACCCACCCCCCCGCCACCATCTGAACAGCCAAAAAAATACCTCCAAACATTGCCTGGTGTCCCTGGGGAGCAAAATTGCCTGTGGTTGACTGAGAACCTCTGCCTTAAAGGATTTTTCTCCTAGGTTCAGAGGTGATACTCTACCCCATTTCAGTTCAGTTCAGTTCAGTCGCTCAGTCATGTCCGACTCTTTGCCACCCCATGAATGCAGCACGCCAGGCCTCCCTGGCCATCACCAACTTGGAGTTTACTCAAACTCATGTGCATTGAGTTGGTGACACCATCCAGCCATCTCATCCTCTGTCATCCCCTTCTCCTCCTGCCCCCAATCCCTCTCACCATCAAGGTCTTTTCCAATGAGTCAACTCTTCGCATCAGGTGGCCAAAGTGTTGGAGTTTCAGCTTTAGCATCAGTCCTTCCAGTGAACACCCAGGACTGATTTCCTTTAGGATGGACTGGTTGGACCTCCTTGCAGTCCAAGGAACTCTCAAGAGTCTTCTCCTTCCAGCAAATAGTCCAGCAAAGAGGGCAAGGTTCAGGAAGTAATTTCCTCTTAAGCAAGTGGAGTAAATGACACTCATGACTTCTGCTGTTTCTCTTGGTGAGAATTCCTCTACAGGACCACATTGAACTGCAGGGGATTCTAGGAACAATATGAATGTCTCTGTGTCCAGGAAGGAGGGGAGAATGAGTCTGGGGTCATCTGCTAAAGTAACTAACACAAGGATGTGGTCATACTTGACCTCTTTTTATTACCTTCCATCCAGAAGGGAATCCAGTTGGAAGGATGAAATAAACTTGAGTGGGCATAATGCTTTTTGCTGGGCTTCCTAGGTGGCGCTAGTGGTAAAGAGCCTCCCCGTCCCGCACCCCCCTCCAATGCAGGAGATGTAAGAGACATGGGTTTGATCCCTGGGTCGGGAGGATCCCCTGGAGGAGGAAATAGCAACCCACTCCAGGATTCTTGCCTGGAGAATCCCATAACAGAGGAGCTGGCAGGCTTCAGTCCACAGAATAGCAGAGTCAGACGCAACTGAAGCAACTTAACACACATGCAGTGCTTTTTGTGTGGAACATAGAACTATTTTAGGAGGTCACAGGATATTTTAGAAGGACACATAAAATGTACCTGATTCTCTACTTCTATTACGAATTTGATATTTTCTAAACATCAGTCTTAAGTGGTTTTTTGCCATAAAATGTACTTACTTACATTGATTTTTTATTAAAATAATAATTTTCTTCTGTATCTGTGAAGAGTATATCATTATGATAAATGTGTTTGATCAGATGAAGATATATGTACGTACACACATCTGTGTTTTTATACATAGGTAGCTGCCTACCTGTCTACGTATCTGTCAGTCTGCCTTGGTCCCACACACAGCTCTTGCTCAGTAGACTTCTAGCTTTGTTTCTGCTAACACTCTTTTTAATTTTTTTAATTAATTTATTTATTTTAATTGGAGGCTAATTACTTTACAGTATCGTTGTGGTTTTGGCCATACATTGACATGAATCAGCCATGGGTGTACATATGTCCCCCTGTCCCAAACCCCCCCTCCCCATCCCTCCCCATCCCATCCCTCTGGGTTGTCCCAGTACACCGGCTTCGAATGCCCTGTTTCATGCGTCGAACTTGGACTGGTCATCTGTTTCATATATGGTAATGTACACGTTTCAATGCTTTCTCTCAAATAATCCCACTCTTGCCTTCTTCCACAGAGTCTAAAAAGCTGTTCTTTATATCTGTGTCTCTTTTGCTGTCTTGCACAGAGGGTCGTCATTACCGTCTTTCTAAATCCATATATTCATGTTAATATACTGTGTTGGTGACACTCTGTTTAAAAATTATTTAGTTTTGGCTCATGGGCTTTTCGTTGCTGTGCACAGGCTTTCTCTAGCTGTGGCGAGCAGGAGCTCCTCTGGTTGTGATGTGTGGGCTTGTTGTTGCAGTGGCTTCTTTTGTTGCGGAGCACGGGCTCTGGGGTGTGTGGGCCTCAGTGTTATGCCTTTTGGACTTACTTGGCCCTCAGCATGTGGGATCTTAGTTTCCCGACCAGGGATCGAACCTGTTTCTCCTACATTGCAAAGTGGATTCTTAACCACTGGACCACCAGGGAAGTCCCTCTGCTAATGCCCTTGACCTCTGTAGTCTGCTGTTCACATTGACTAGAGTAAGTGATACTTTTAGGACATAAGGCAGACCACATCACTCTCCTGCTTCACATTTTCCAATGGCTTTTTATAACCGAAAAGAAAATTCTAAGTCCTGATCATGATTTATAAAGCCTGAAGAACCTGACCCCTGCCCACCTCTTTACCCACAGTCAAGAGCCTTCTTGTCTTTGCTTCTTTGCCTGAATCATACTGATCTCCTCGCTGTGTGTGCTGCAAGAAGCCAAACGGTGCCTGTCCTGGGGCCTTTGCACTTGTTGCCTCCTCCACCTGTAATGCTTTTTCCTTAGATAACTGCACAGTTTGCATCTGCCCTTCATTCAAGCCTCTGCTCAACTATCTCTCCTCAATACGACCGTATCTTGAACTACCTGAACTTACCAGGGCTTCCCTAGTAGCTCGGCTGATAAAGAATCTGCAATGCAGGAGACCCTGGTTCAGTTCCTGGGTCAGGAAGATCCCCTGGAGAAGGGGTAGGCTATCCACTCCAGTATTCTTGAGCTTCCCTGGTGGCTGGCTCAGCTGGTAAAGAATCCACCTGCAATGTGGGAGACCTGGGTTCAGTCCCTGGGTTGGGAAGATCCCCTGGAGAAGGAAATGGCTACCCACTCCACTCTTCTGGCCTGGAAAATTCCATGGACTATATAGTCCATGGGGTCGCAAAGAGTCAGACATGACTGAGCGAATTTCACTTTCACTTTTCACCTGGACTTTAACTTTGTGTGCTCCTAGTGGTAAGAGCTCCAGTCACTGGAAGGTGCTGATAAAACAGCATCATCATTAAAATTTTCTTAATTCCATAGTTATTTTGATCCTGCCCAGATTTCTGTTTTCTTGTTGTTGTTTAGTTGCGAAGTCGTGTCTGACTCTTCACGACCCCATGAATTGCAGTACACCAGGCTTCCCTGTCCTTCACTGTCTTCTGGGGTTTGCTCAAACTCATATCCTTTGAGTCTAGTTTCTTAATTTCCTGGTTTTTAATTCCACTATCCTGGAGGGAAGATCTCATTCTGATCAAAACAAGCATGACCAAAAAAAAAAAAAAAAAAGACCGGGACAGTGCTGGGGTCCATTTAAAAGATGTTTACGGAGCGTGGTACATATACACAATGGAGTATTACTCAGCTATTAAAAAGAATACATTTGAATCAGTTTTAATGAGGTGGATGACGCTGGAGCCGATTATACAGAGTGAAGTAAGCCAGAAAGAAAAACATCAATACAGTATACTTACACATATATATGGAATTTAGAATGATGGTAATGATAAACCTGTACGCAAGACAGCAAAAGAGACACAGTTGTATAGAATGGCCTTTTGGACTCTGTGGGAGAGGGAGAGGGTGGGATGGGTTGGCAGAGTGGCAATGTAACATGTGTGATATCATAAGCGAAACGAATTGCCAGTCCAGGTTTGATGCAGGATGCAGGATGCTAGGGACTGATGCACGGGGATAATCCAGAGAGAGGGTGTGGGGCGGGAGGGTGGAGGAGGGGGTCGGGATTCGGAGTTCATGTACACTCATGGCTAATTCATGTCAATGTGTAACAAAACGAATATAGTATTGTAAAGCAAAACAAACTAAAAAATAAAAATTAATTAAAAAAAAAAATAAAAAATAAATATACATATCCTAGATAAAAAAAAAATAAAATAAAATAAAAGATGTTTACGGAACTGTCAGCTATTCCTGCTATTTAAGTGCCCCGCCACTAGGTGGTGAGCATGTGACACAGACTGATCTCGAAGCAAGGCGCTTCCGAGTTAAGAGATGTTTGAGTGCCGTCAGGTTGCTTCCAGTGTGGGCTAATCCCACGTATTTTGCCCCTGCAAAATAAGAGCCTTTACAAAAGGCTCACATTCAGTAAACAATAAACAGGCAAAACAGATGTTTAGAGAATGTTTAAAACAAACAAACTCAAACACAGTTGGCTATCTTTTTTCTCTACCCCTTCTTAGCCAATTTTTAAGATTTGTTTTTGGATACAAACAGTATATTGCCAGGTGGCGTTTTTCTTTCCTTATTCGTGATGAATATCTGAATATGGACAAACAAAATGAACATACCATGTTTCCATAAGTATTTAAGACATTTAATGTTAGAAATTGTTTAAAATGTATATGCCAGGTATTAAATAGATTACTACCCATTTAGACTCTGAAAATTGCATGGTGATCTCAGCCAACAAAAACCCCATAACCTTACCCAGAACCACTGAGTTTCTTATTTAGAATAAAATATAATTTTTTTTCAGTACTTGCTGGTTCTCATTCATGTATGAATTGCTGTGTGAGAGTCTTCTTTTAGTTTATCTTCAACCCTTGACATTGATGCTCCTAGATTTTTTGGGATCATATCTGTTTCTAGTCTCTTTTCCTTTCCTCCACCAGGAGGAAGAAACTGTCCCCATCATAATATGTTAGAGTGTGTTTAAAGAAAATCTTTCCCAGTGATTAGAAGTGTAGCTGTGGAACTCTGTTGGCCAGGGTTCTCCTGGTTATAATATGCATAAATTTCACATAATATCTGAACCAAGCATGAACCAACAAGGAATTTAATGGTTTATATGCTTGAGAAGTCCTGGGTGGGAATGGCCTCAAAAGGTGAAAGTGAAAGTGTTAGTAGCTTAGTTGTGTCCAATTCTTTGTGACCCCATGGACTGTATCCTGCCAGGCTTCTCTGTCCATGGAATTCTCCAGGAATACTGGAGTGGGTAGCCATTTCCTTCTCTAGGGGATCTTCCTGACCCAGGGATTGAACCTGGGTCTATATCATTGCAGGCAGATTCTTTATCATCTGAGCCACCAGGAAGCCCAGGAATAGCCTAAGTCGGGCTTAAACAATGTCAGCAAATATGTCATTTTTGAATTTAAGAAAGTTTCTTGGCTGTGCTGTGTGGCATGTGGGATCTTAGTCCCCTGACCAGGGATCAAACCTGTACCCCCTGCAGTGGAAGCTGAGTCTTAACTGCTGGGGAAGTCCCAGCAGATGTCTCATTTCTGGATTCCGCTGCCTCTGAGGTGGCTGGTTGCTTTCTGAGAATCTGTCCCCTTGTGCATGGCGGTGGGTGCCAGCCCAGGCTTCTCACCCCAAATGCAGTAGGAAAGTGCGCCATCTTTGTCCCCAGAGTGTCTGAGATGCCTCATTCCCTCTTCTGGGGTCGCACACAGACATCCTGCCACCAGCCCTTGTTGCCAGAGGGGGTGTGAGGCTTGAGGTACATGTCTCTTTGGAGCAGAGGCGGGCTGCTTCTCCTGGGGGCACGGAGGATGAGATGCGGGCATTTTCCCAAAGCAGAACCAGGATTCGGTTATCAAGGAAAGGAAATGATGCTGGTGCCAAAACAACAGATGTCTGTTTCAAGATTCTTCTGTTCAGACATAATCTTTTGCCGAAGCACAACAGAATAAAACATACTGCAAGTGTTCTGCTGACTTGTGTGGGATTGGAGGGGCCTGGGTCCTCGTCTGTGTCTTTCCACCAAGGTGGGCACAGTGTGACTCCAAAGCTGCCTCTGTGGCTCACTGCTTGAAGATTCCACTGCTCTTTTTAAAAATAACTTTTATTGGAATATACTTGATTTGCAGTGTTTTGTTCGTTTCAGGTGTACAGCAAAGTGAAGCAGTTATACATACACATATATCCACTTTATTTTAGATTTCTTTTCTGTATAGGCCATTACAGAGTATTGCATAGAGTTCCCTAGGTTATACAGGGGGTCCTTATGAGTTATCTATGTTATCTTCTTTAACACAGAAAGAAAGGAAGGAAGGGGAGAAGAGAGAGAGGGAGAGGGAGGGAAGGCAAGACGGGACACTTGTCGAGTGTTGGTGCCTCTGATGTGTGACAGCCTGAAAAAAAAAATCTCAAGAACCTGCTCCTCAGAAATCACTAATTATTTATTTAGAATATTTTCTATTTCCATCATTTCCTTAGCAACCTCTAGCAGCTGCCTGGGAAAATTTAAAGGAATTGTATATCTTACAAGAAAATTCTTCAAATAGCAAGTGAAATCGTTTCATCACATGAAGTCTTCCTGCCCAGATTCCCTTCAAGTCGAGAGGGAGAAATGATTTGGCATTTCATCAGCCTTCATGTAACAACTAGATAGCCCAGAATTTCTAGAACAACCCTAATTCTGTGTCATTTTCCCTCTTGCAGTTAAGGTAAAGCTGGTGTTAGAGAATTAAGTGTGGTTTAATTTTTTACATTTTTGAAAGACTTATGAAAATAAACCTACATTTTAGGGAAAAACTTTTTTGGGTCAAATCTAGGGTTGTGGTGTTTTGTTTAAAAATAGGTACCTTGTATATTGTCTGGGGTTTTTCGTTAGCACAAAGTGATGTTTCCCCCTAAGATCCCTCCCCTATCATCTGTGGGATTGGAAGTCTAGCTCTTTCCTTATTCACACCCCCCACTCGGCAAAGAAAGCCAGAGAACACTGCCCTGTAAGGGTTTGCCTGCTGGTTCTTGCCTGGACAATCCCATGGACAGAGGAGCCTGGCAGGCCATAATCCACGGGGTTGCAAAGAGTCAGACACGACGGCGACTAACACGCACTGCTGGAGGTAAAAGAGATGGATGAATTAGGAAAAGTCATAACTACATCCAGCCTCTGTTAGCCTTTCCACCTAACAGAGTGCATTTGAGCCCTTGTTTTCAGAGGGTCCAGGTTCTCAGCTCTGGAAGAGTCCAGATTCCTTGTGATTTGGGAGTCTGAAGACCTCTTCAAAATTCTTAGTTTGGAAAAAGGCAGAATTTCAAGACGAATAGATTAGCTGGGAAGTGAACCTTTGTGGTTTCTCCTTTCTGGCAATTGTGCTTTTGCATATTATGCATTCTTTAATAACAACTGTTAACTTCCTTGGAGTGCTTATAGGATTAAAGGAAAACCCCAGTGCCTGCATGTCCCTCTGATTTAATCCTCACAGTAATCCCTGTCGAGCTGGGGTACCTGATATTAGGTGAACACTAAGACACAGAGAGATGAGGAACGATACCCTAAGATACACATGTCGTTAGCAATGTGAGCAGGATGCCAGCATAGGCATTTAGGGCGTGCTCTTTTGGCCAGAAGGCTGTGATACTGAGAGTGTTCCATCCACAGTCCAGCTGTCTCTTATTCCTGTCGGCAGACAGAGTCGGAAGCCACTTCTGCTGTTGAATTCCGCATGCCTGCCCTTAGAGAACAGCTCCTGTTGTTGCATTTCAAGGCTGTTTGGGAAAATAAACCCACATCTTCTGATACCGTGAAGGACTGTTGATAGTGTCTGCCTACTGGAGTTTGGTTAAAGGTCTCAGCACTTGGGATAACTTCAGAGAGAGGTATTGATTTTCCAGGCCCTGCTGTGAGCTGGCAGCTTCAGACACCCAGTGACTCAGCTACCCCTTCCCCGGGGCAGCAGAGGTATGAGATTTGCCCTGGGTTGTGTATTTTTTTAAAAAGAAAGGGAAGGGGGAAAAAAAATCCTTCGGCCTTGGCTATTTCAAAGCTTCACGAGGGAGGGAAGGCATCTTTGCCTGCATTTTGCTTAGGGTATTTCTCACCTGCCGCTCTGGTTACTGGATGTCTCTTCAGGGAGGGGCTGGTGGCAGAGGCTATTTTGCTCAGGAGCATTGTGATTATGTTCTTGTTCCTGATGAAGAAAGTCCCCCCCTTGCCCCCACGTTCACAGCTGCCTTTGGGAAAGTATTTTCATGAACAGTACTTAGGCTGGAGTTTTAGTAATCACATCACCCCTTGTTATAAATCTCTGTGACATGAATACTCCTAGTCTTTATAAAAGTGCAAGGTGTGAAGTAAAAGACCTTCCTAATCCTTGCTCCTCCTTAAGCCCAGCTTTATTAATATTTCTTTTTTAAGAGAAATATTTTATTTCATATATTTATTTTCTGTTTTTAAATTTAGTGTTTAATTTGAGAAATATGCCTTTACAACATTGTGATGGTTTCTGCTGTACAGCAACTTGAATCAGTTGTAATTGTGTATGTATATATCCATCTCAAGCCTCCCCCAGCCCCCACTCTCCCGCTCCCATCCTGCCCTCTAGGTCTTCACAGAGCACCGGGCTGGGCTCCCTGTGTTGCAGAGCAGCTTCCCACTAGTTGTCTATTTTGCTCATGGTAGTATGTATATGTCAATGCTGCTGTCTCGATTCCAGCTTTATGTCTCGTTCCGCTGCCCACACCTCATGGACCACGCTGTGGAATTGCCTCTCCTCCTGCTGTTCCTGGAGGTTTGCCCTTCTTTGAAGTTGGCAGGGACATTGCAGTGCTGTTGACTGAACGGGTGTTATTCCCGCCAAGAACACTCTCTTCCCAAACAACAGACTGCATGACCGCCCTATGACCACCTGTTCTTATACCCATTTTACACATGAGAAAGCTAAGGCAGGGGAATCGAAATAACTTGCCCAAGGTCACCCTGATCCAATCATGGGTTGGTCTGAATCCCAGGGTCTCACTATCAAATTCTATATTATGGTCATTGTTGCTCCCCCCACCCCACCAATTCATATGTTAAAACCCCAAGACCTCAGAATAGGACCTTGTTTGGAGATAGGGTCTTTTCAAGAGGTAATTAAGACAAATTGGGGTCATTAGGGTGAACCCTAATCCAATATGATTAGTGTCCTTATAAGCAAAGGCAATCTGAGACACAGTAGGGTTTCACTTAAATTAATATTATTTTGGTAAAGTCAATTAGAAAGTCCTGAAAACATAAAAAACCTATTACCCAGAGATAACTGTGGCTAATAATTTAGTGTCTGTTTTTCATACATTTTACAGTACTTACAAAGTATATATGACTCATTTTACTTCAAAAATGTGTTTTTTAAATATTATTTCCTCTTTTCGCCTAAATGTGTATCATGAATGTTTTCCGGTGTCCAAAATCCACTTCGATAATAGTTATAGCAGTTTCATGAGCACAAAAGTAATATAGACAGTGGGCCACCCCAAAGTTAGGGCCTGACCACACCCAAGTTACAGAAATATATTTCAGATAAGGAATGACACAAAAGAAGTACTGCAGGATAACAGTAGCAATGGTGGCAATGACAAAAATGATAAGAAGGCGGTGTGGATATATCTTCATAATGTGGGGGTGGCAGGGTCCTTTTAAATCAAGATTTAAAAAAGAAAATGACAACCCAGAATCCATAAAGGGGAAGATGGATGGGTTTGCACATATAAAATGTAATATTCATGTATGGAGAAAGATCACTAACAGAGTGTATTAGTTTGCCAGGTCTGCCATAGGAAAATGCCATACACTGAGGAGCTTAAACAACAGAAGTGGGTTTTCTCACGGTGCTGGAGCCTAGAAGTCCAAGGTCAAGTGTCAGCAGGGCTGGTTTCTTCTCAGGCCTCTCTCTCTGCCTTGTAGACGGTTGTCCTCTCTTCCCTGTGTTCTCACATGGTCTTCTCTCCGTGTGTCTGTGTCCAGATTTCCTTTTCTTATAAGGACATCAGATATACTGGATTAGGACTCACCCTAATGACCCCATTTTGCCTTAATTGTCTCTTGAAAGATGCTATCTCTGGGACTCCTCTGGTGGTCCATTGGTTAAGAATCTGCCTTGCAGTGGAGGGGACTTGGCTTCCATCCCTGGTCAGGGAACCAAGATCCCACATGCCTCAGAGCCTCTAAGCCGTCACGCCCTAACTGGAGAGTCTGTGTGCTAAATGAAGAGTCTGCTGCAGCAAAAGATCCCGCATGATGCAGCTAAGACCCGATGCAACCAAACAAATATATATATATATACACACACATTTTTTTTTAAAAGAAGGACCTATTTCCAAATAGGGTCATATTCTGGAGTTTTAGGGGTTAGGATTTCAATACACGAATGTGGGCTGGGGGACACAGTTCAATCCAGTGAAGTGAAGAGCCTGGAGGACACATCTGCAAACAGAGTCTATGGGCTTCCTCTCCCCTGTGAGCTGCTTGGATATCCTGCCTCTTCTGCTGTCCCTATTCTTCCTGACCTGCTAGGACTCGGCGCCATCTCCACCTCCAGCTCGTAGGCAGACACGTCCTTCCTTTAGATACGTGACTATTTTCAATCCCGTTGCATCAGGTCCTGAGACTCAGAAACCCCTCCCTGGGGACCTCGCCTATCTCCGCTTGCATCCAGGAAGAGATGCAATTAACGTTTAATTCTTAGAGGCCAATCTTGAAAAAAAAAATACTTTATGATAAAATTAACATGAACTGGTTTTTAGAAGAAAAAAACACTAAACATAAATGAAAATAAAGCCAAAGACTTTTCTTTTCCCCAGCGCTCACATCTTGCTTTCTGCAATGCCAGCTTCGTTCCCAGATGGGCACCATTGTTTACCGATAACTATGTTTACTTCTTTTTGAGTGATTCACACAGGATAGAGGAAGGTGTGGAGACTGATACTGTCTGCTGCCACTGCTGACATGTCCTTGATACTGCTAGGACTGCCACAAATCTGTAGTGAGTGAACAGTTACCCCATGACAGCTCACCATCTTCTAGGCGAAGTATTTCATCCTTATGGGACCCTGTGAGGTGGTCCTCTTATTATCCCATTTTTCAGATGAACATCCTCTGACTTAGAGATCTTGAGTAACTTACAGTCACAGAGTGAGGAAATGATTAAGCCGGACCTTTTGGCTTCATAGCCTGCATTTGCACTAGCTATCTCACCGGATTGTGAACACCCTGTAGAGGCTAAGTTCGATGTTTTGTGATCCTGCCATTGTGTGTTCTCAGTAGGGTTATATGATCATATGTAATTAACCTCTCCACTCTTTGTGAACATCTCTGTCACGTCCACCCTTTGCTTTTACAAACAAGGCTGTGGAGGATACCCTTCTGCTCTTGAATGTGTACGTCTGTAGAGAAAATAGGAGGATGTACTTTTAAAATTTTGATATGCTTTGATATATTTTGATAAGCTGTCAGGTGACGATCTTATTTTTAAGTTCTTGGGAGAGACCTCCATGTCATCCCCAAGAAATGTTACAGATTTAGTAAAAATCAGATCCCTTTGTGCCCCAGGCATTTTGATAAAAAGCTTTTAATAGTAAGGATGGTGATTCCATGTACCATTTCCATGAGATGAAAGAAATAGGCAGTTTGAATATGGTTATCCTTCTTGGATGATCTTATTTAGAGTTTAGTTTCCATTATCAAAATAATAATCAATGTTCCTTTCCCTTCTGCATACAAGGGGGGGGGGGAGAAGTAAATACTTCCTTTCTCTCTTTGAACTGTGGCAGAATCATTTTTATTTTTTTCCTCTCAGTCTTGAGGATTCACAGGGAGGGCAAAGATTCCTTTTTTTAACTTTTCCCAAGCGAATTTAAGTGGAGGGACAGGATTGCTTTAGCTGTAAAGCAAGGTTAGATTTTTGAGGCGGTCGTTAGTGACAGGTGGGGGAGTCCTCAGTGTGTCAGGTAGGCAAAGCCACCATCCTTCTGTTGGTGACCTGCCCTGGGCCTGTGTAGGGGGGAGTTCTGTGGGCAAAAGACTGCCCCAGAGCCCCCTGAGAAGTCCAGTTGGGCACCTGTTAGCACTGGGCATCACTCAGAGAGCAAATCTCAAGACAGGCATTAAATGAGTAATAACGGGATGAACCTCTGAAAGATGCTTCTGGGTGAGACCAGAACTGAATACTTCCACTGGAGTCCGGGGCCCAGGAATTTAGAAGGCTCACATAGTGGGATGGTGGTGGTGGTTTTCATTAAAATCCAACAAATGCATTTATGTGCCCATTACTGTGACCAGATGTGTTTCCGTGGAGGGTGCTTCCACAGTCTCATTCATCCACATCACCTTTTATGGAGGCACTCCTTGACATAAAATGCCCAGTTTCTGTGTAAGAATTTTCCTTTCACTGTCTAGCTATAAAAGAGACTGCTATTCATCTCTCAATTTTTGCTGGGGCACGTGACAATCTGAAACAAAAACCGTGTTTTCTGGCCTTCCTTCTGCTTGATGTGGCTGACAAGGTTAAGTTTGTGCCAGTGGGATTTGCGAGCAGATCCTGGGTATGACTTCAGAGGAAGGTCCTTACAAGGATGCTCTTTGCTGTGGATGAGAATGCGAATGTAAAAGTTGAAGTTGAGCAGAAATTTGGCCCCATGTGGGGAGAGCATCATCTTGAGGATGAAGAACCAGGAGGACTGGAGGAGCCTGATGGAAACCTCTGGATAAGAGAGATACTCTTCTGTATTGCTTCAGCCTTGCTATATTGGGTTTTAATTGTTGTTGGATAAACTTCATAGTAACGGATACATCTGCCTTCTGTGTTCAGGCGTTATATTAAGTGTTTTAGGGAGATCGTCTTATGAATACTTATTATTGTCCATATTTTACTGATGAGGAAATTGAAACTTAAAGAAAGACTCTAAATGATATATCTAAGGTGACACACTTTGTCTTTCTGTGGGCCCGGGATTTTAACTTGTTTGACTCCACTATCTCTCCTTTTAATCTACGTGCTTTCCAGAAATGGTTCCAGGCATTTCTCATTCCGTGTTGATTGCCTGTCAGTGTGCCAGGTGGAGAAGGCAGTGGCACCCCACTCCAGTACTCTTGCCTGTAAAATCCCATGGGTGGAGGAGCCTGGTGAGCTGCAGTCCATGGGGTCTCTAAGAGTCGGACACGACTGAGCGACTTCACTTTCACTTTTCACTTTCATGCGTTGGAGAAGGAAATGGCAACCCACTCCATTATTCTTGCCTGGAGAATCCCGGGGATGGGGGAGCCTGGTGGGCTGCCGTCTATGGGGTCGCACAGAGTTGGACACGACTGAAGCGACTTAGCAGCAGCAGCAGTAGCAGCAGCAGTGTGCCAGGTACTGTGCTTGGGGCTAGAGACACAAAGGTAAGCAAAAGCAGTCGATTCTTGGGCTTGTGGCCCTTGTCTTCCAGTGAAGAAGAGAGGTATAATCAATCAAGGTAAATAAAATTAAAATGAGAAGGGACTTCCTGGTATTTCAGTGACTCCCAATGAAGGGGGTCGGGGTTCGAACCTTGGTCAGGGAACTAGATACTACATACTGCAACACAAGGAAGAGTTTGCATGCCACAGCTAAAGGTCCCACAGGCTTCAGTGAAGATTGAAGATCCTCTGTGCTGCAACTAAGACTCAACGCAGCCAAATAAATAAATATTCAAAAAAGTTAAAATTATGAGCAGGAGGAGTACTATGAAAGAACAGTATCCAGTACTGTGAAAGACTATAACGAAGGGAGTGCAGTTTGAACATGTACTAAGAGCTGTAACCTATTAGAGGTTTGGAGAGTTGGTCTTTCTATGAGACATCTATACAAGATATCAAAGTGGAGTTAGATACATGAAGCTTGAGCTCAGAGGAGAGGGCAGGGCTAGGGGGTATAACTCTGGGAGTTATCAACATAAAGGTGAAAGTTGAAAGCATGGTCAATGATAATTGTGCAAGCATATGGTGGCTAGAAAGGAAGGCTTAGAAATTTGGTGCAGAATAAATAAAGATGAACTTGTCAAAGAAAGAAAAGTGTAAGGGAACGATAGGAAAGCAAATGCATCCATACCTTGGCAATTTTAAATAGTACTGCTGTGAACGTTGGGGTATGTGTTTCGAATTACTGTTTTTGTGGGTTTTGTATATATACCCAGGAGCAGAATGGTTGGATCATATGGTAGTTTTATTTTTAGTGTTTGGAGGAACTTTCATACTGTCTTCTATGGTGGCTGCACCAATTCACATTCTAACCAACAGTGTACACATGTTTCCTTTTCTCCATGTCCTTGCCAACATTCATTGTTTGTAGACTTTTTCATGATAGCCATTTGACAGTATGAGGTGATATCTCCTTATTGTTTTGATTTGCATTGCTGTAATAATTAGTGATATTGAGTGTCTTTTCACGTGCTTGTTAGCCATTCATATGTCTTCTTTGGAAAAATGTCTATTCAGGTCTTCTGCCCATTTGGGTTTTTTTTTTTTTATTTTTATTTTTATTGACCTGTATGAGCTGCTTGTATATTTTGGATATTAACCCCTTGTCTGTTTTACCATTTGAAAATATTATCTTCCAGTCTGTAAGTCAATGTTGCTTCAATAAAAAGAAAGCAAATGCAGTTTTATGGCACTAAGGGTTTTAAAAAGGAAGGCATGATCTACTATGTTGAACGTCACTAAGACATTTTCTAAATTGAAGTCTGAAAAATATCCGTTTGACTTACTCTAAAGCTTGAAGAAAAGTTGACTTTTTAAGATGTGTCATAGCCTTCTGAGAGCTAAGAGATGCCAGATCCAACATCAAAGATATCTCTAAAGGTTCAGAAAGATAGAAATGGGTCAGCATTGAGGTTAGTTCTTGGGAACAGGGGAGGCATGTGTGAGGAAAATGAGTCTCTCGTTCAACGAATGTTTAAGGCAACTGGTTATTTGCCAAGTGCTGTAGATGCTAGGGAAATGGTAAACAGTGAGACACTTTCATCCTTCTGGACCTCATGGTCTGGGTGGGAAGACAGACAAGCAAATGCCAGCCACAATTTAGGTTAATAAGTGCAGAATGTGGCAGTCTGGGTCCTTTTGTCTGTAAGAGAAAAATTCCAACGAACACTGACTTAGGATATTTAGATTTCACTTAGTAAAAAATCCAGGGGGACAGTCCCAGGATGGAGTCAGCAGTTCACCAGTCTATAAAGGGTTCAGGCTGCTTATGCCCTTCCATGCGGCCATATTAGCCTGTTGGATTTTGAACTATGGGTTGTTACAGCGTGATCTGAAGATGGCTGCAGCTTTAGGTACTCTCGCCTCAGAGTTTGCAAAGATGGGAGGGAGGAAAAGTGTCAAAAAGGCTATTTCTCCAGATAGCTCCTGCCTTCATTAAGGAGAAATTCCTTCTAGAAGAATCTAGTGTATTTTCTTTATACCCACTGGCCACAAATGGGTCCTATTCATTTACTCTAAAAAAATCTGTTCATCACTGCTATCTGCCAGGCACATTTGAAGGTAAAACAAGGGAAGTGACTCTTAAGCTGAGAAGTAAGGGACCTGTAGGGGTTAGCCTTTTAAGCTAAGGGCCAGTGGTGAGGGAAATGTTTTGGGCATGAGGAACAGTATACAGAGGCTTGCAGGAGAGAGAAGATGGCGATATATACACATCTGATGGTGACATGATGCTATTCTTGTCTTTAAATGTGACTTTAGTGTAGATTACTACAGATTGGGGTTTGGAAACCGTAACCGCAGTCTAGCTGTGGTGATCCCTGAGGCACCCTTATATTCTGAATTGAGAGTTGCCTTGAAGAACTATCTTATTTGGGCTAACTACCTTGTTTGGGCTAGCCTTAGTCTTTTTTTGCACCCCCTACCCCAATGGCACTGTCTGCATAACAGTGAGATATACCCTTCTTTCACTGAAAGGAATATTTTTCACAAATCTCATCCAAATGAATTAGCATTCCCATCTCACCTGACTCAAGAACAAATTTCTGTGCTTACACGTGGATTGACCATGTGCAATTGACCGCTGCCTTGAAAATCACAGCCAGTCAGTGTCTTTTTCTGCAGACAGCCCTGGAGAGGCTGTTTCTGGCCACTGCCTGCTCCGTGTTCACAGTGATGCTGTTGAATTACAGCTGACATTCTGTGTAAAGTGTACATACTGCTCAGTGCAAGAGGCGAGTGGGAGAGAAGGAGGGAGGGCGTTGTGAAGAGAGGTGAGAGGGGTTAAACACACTTTATAATTTTTACTTAGACGTTTGTCCTGGAGCCTCTTTTTTCCCTCTCGTTCTCTGCAAAAGTACTGGGTGGATTTGTTTTATGATTCAAATGCATACTGACAGTGAAAGTTTTCCTTCTCTTGACAAGAAATGTCAGGCTTGGAGGAAGGCCTGTTGGGGAACCCTTGTGTGTCTTCCTGCTCTTATCTGACCAGGTTGCCTTAATGCACCCAGTTTTATTCCATGCTAAGTAAAAAGGCCCTTTGTTGTCAGCATTGTGTTTTGGCAGTGTGTAGCTTATTTGGGAAATTCAAGTTTATTAGATAACTGTCTGGGAAATTTGTCTTGAGAGTGGGCTGACATAACCAGATTTTTCAGAGAATAAAGCTAACCAACTAACTCCACCCTAAAATTAGCCTGCCACCTTGTGTACCCCACAATGCAAATTGTTTTTGTTAAAACTTGCAGACCTCTGTCAGCTCTTGGAGGGTACAAAAACCAGGACATAAAGTACATCTTCATGTCTCTGAGACTCTGTGCAGAGGGTCATCTTGTCTACCAAGGTACAAGGTGGCGATATATGTTCTCACTTGCCAGGCCTTTATTAAAACCATTTTGTTTATGTCCAATTCACAGAATGCCCAATGAATGCTTCATGTTCCTTTTCCTTTGGTTCATTTTGTTTGCTTTCCAGCTCATGAGGAATGATGCTGGCCTCCTGGGAAATTACCTTGGTCTCTCAGACAATACCCAGCAAGGGCATGTGGACATACAGTGACTTGGGAAAGGTCACAGTATTTTAACAAGTGATTTAAAGTGGTTTTGGGGAGAAAGAATTAAGGTGCCAGGTATTTAGACTGCCTTGGAAATATGGAGCAGTCGGGTTACTTGTGCTTTGGAGCCAAAAGCTTGGCTGTGAGTATGAGCTGTGTGACCTTGAATGAATTACTGAACTGGTTTGTGAGTCAGTTTCCTCATCTGTAAAATGGGGATATTAATAGTATGTACTTTATGGGTTAGTTATAAGGATTAAAAGAGATACACATGCAAAGCTCTAGAAAAGAAATACAATAAAGCAAAGTCGATAATGTGAGCATTTTCAAAAATGAGAAGTCACTTATCTGTCAGTTTAGACAAATGAATCCAGGTGCCTTTGCTATTTTTTTTTTTTTAATACCAGTTGTTCTCCTTAAGCATCTGTTTCTTTTCACAAATCCTTACTGGATTGCACCAAAAAATCAAGCAGCTGTATTTGTCTAATATTGGATAATTACTTTATAACTGTGTGCTCTCTCTAGTGCTTTGCAAATTGCTGGGAAAACACAAGTAAATCACAAGATTTGAAAAGAGTGGTATAAATTTGACCCATACACTCTTTGAAAATCATATGTAATCAACTTGAGTTTGGCTCCAAATTTTCACAGTAGCATCCAAAAGGATGGGTTTGTCCATCTGTCTAACAATTTTGTACCTCTTGTTCCCAGAATAGAATTAGTGAGGTTGAAATGCTTTTTTCCCCTTCAACATACAAGTGATGTCACTCTTCCAGAGTTAGCACATTGTTCTTCATATCTTGTTATTTACGTCTCATCTGAGCGGCAATAGGAAGAGTGGCTTTAAAAAAAATTTTTTTTTTATTTGAGTATAGTGGCTTAACAATGTTGTGTTAGTTTCTGCTGTACAGGAAAGTGAATCAGTTATATGGATACATATATCCCCTCTTTTGAAGATTTCCTTGCCATTTGGGTCGCCACAGAGCCCTGACTGGAGGTCCTTGTGCTATCCAGCAGGTTCTCATTAGTTATCTCTTTTATTTGCAGCAGTGTATCCATGCCAGTCTCCATCTCCCGGCTCATCCCACCTCCCCATTCCGCCTTGGTATCCGTAAGTTTGTTCTCTACATCTGTGTCTCTATTTCTGCTTGGCAAATAAGTTCATCTCTACCATTTAAATCAGTTATATAGATACATATATCCCCTCTTTTGAAGATTTCCTTGCCATTTGGGTCGCCACAGAGCCCTGACTGGAGGTCCTTGTGCTATCCAGCAGGTTCTCATTAGTTATGTCTTTTATTTGCAGCAGTGTATCCATGCCAGTCTCCATCTCCCTGCTCATCCCACCTCCCCATTCCACCTTGGTATCCGTAAGTTTGTTCTCTACATCTGTGTCTCTATTTCTGCTTGGCAAATAAGTTCATCTCTACCATTTTTCTAGATTCCACCTATAAATCAGAAAGAGAAAACCAAATATAGTAGAATATCACTTATATGTGGAAGGGTGGCTTTAAGTCTTATCACCAGTCATTGCCATCAGCAAGGATTCTCTTCCAAGCAGAGTAAACCTCTACTGCTGCTGCTGCTAAGTCGCTTCAGTCGTGTCCGACTCTCTGCGACCCCATAGATGGCCTCCTACCAGGCTCCTCTGTCCTTGGGATTCTCCAGGCAAGAACACTGGAGTGAGTTGCCATTTCCTTCTCCAATGCATGAAAGTGAAAAGTGAAAGGGAAGTCGCTCAGTTGTGTCCAACTCTTAGCGACCTCATGGACTGCAGCCTACCAGGCTCCTCCGTCCACATCACCTACTTAAATAGAAATCCCAGAGCTGCCATTGTTTACTGCTGCTAAGTTGCTTCAGTCGTGTCTGACTCTCTGCGACCCCATAGATGGCCTCCTACCAGGCTCCTCTGTCCTTGGGATTCTCCAGGCAAGAACACTGGAGTGAGTTGCCATTTCCTTCTCCAATGCATGAAAGTGAAAAGTGAAAGGGAAGTCGCTCAGTTGTGTCCAACTCTTAGCGACCTCATGGACTGCAGCCTACCAGGCTCCTCCGTCCACATCACCTACTTAAATAGAAATCCCAGAGCTGCCATTGTTTTTCCCAACAGAAGAGAATCATTATGAGTTCAGGGTCGCATCTCTACTTGAGAAAGACTTGGAAAATGAAGAAATGGAATTCATACAGAAAAGCTGCCTTTTCCTTGTTTCATATTTGGCAATGTTATCAGCCACCTGCCTGACGGGGGTTACCAGTGAGGTGAAGCAGGAGATTTTAAATAGCATCACTGATGATTATGCTTCCATACTAAAGCCCCTTCCCCACACTTTTTTTCCAGGTAGATAGGTTTTCCAGCAGTGCAGTCATCACCGGAACCTGAATTAGCACTGACTGTCAAATTCCTCATCTGGTTCGAAGAGAGGTCAGATCATTGGCCACTTCATTGCCTCATTATGAATTAAACAGAGGGATTATTGACTTCTTGGACATTTAAAAAATTTATTAGCCTCAGAAGGATATTTTGTGGCTGAAACCTCTAGTTATAAAGTGAAAGTTCTGTCCAATTTTTTGTGACTATATATTAAAGAGCAGAGACATTACTTTGCCGACTAAGGTTCGTCTAGTCAAGGCTATGGTTTCTCCTGTGGTCATGTATGGATGTGAGAGTTGGACTGTGAAGAAGGCTGAGCGCAGAAGAATTGATGCTTTTGAACTGTGGTGTTGGAGAAGACTCTTGAGAGTCCCTTGGACTGCAGGGAGATCCAACCAGTCCATTCTGAGGGAGATCAACCCTATTTCCTGTGAACCTTCTCATAGGACCATGCTGCTTGCCCCAGTGCTTTGGCATGTAGCATTTCTCAAAAGATTTTTTATAGGAGGATGTCACAGGAGGAATGGTTGCCAGGTGACCTCCTTCATTTATTGTTACCATTGACCCCTTTTTAGGAGCATCTTAAAACACTTACCAAAACCTCACTTGAAAATAGCCTGTTTTTTTCCCACATTGCATCATAATAATTGTTCATTATAGGAAATTTAGAAAATATCAAAAGCATGTAGGGAAAACAGAGAAAAATTCCCTTCACCCACAATATTACTATCCAGAGGATGTTTATTTTCTGTGCACATATATGCATATATATTTGATTGTTGGTGTTTTGTCAAATTTGGGATTATCCTCTATAATTTTTAACTTATTTTTCCCCCACTTAAATATAGAATGTTGACATATTTTCATGCAAGAAAATTCTGTTGCTATAGTGGTTTTCAATTTTGTCTTTACTGTATCCTGCAGTGGGCTTCCCTGCTGGCTCATCTGGTAAAGAATCCTCCTGCAATGTGGGAGAACTGGGTTCAGTCCCTGGGTTGCCTTCAGCAAGAGATACACTTCATATAATGACCTAGAAGAAACACACATGCATTTCAAAAAATTCATAAAACCATAGCGGCACTTTGTGTGGTGCACTCTGATATTCTATTTAAAAAGCAGTTCATGGGAGGACTTCCGTGGTGATCAAGTGGTTAAGAATCTGCCTTGCAACGTAGGGGATGCGAGTTCAATCCTTGGTCAGGGAACTAAGATTCCATATGCCCCAGAGCAGCTTAGCCTGTGTGCTACAGCTACTGAGCTTACGTGCCAAAACTAAGACCCAACACAACCAAATAAATAAATATTTTTTAAAAAGCTGTCCATGGCCCACAAAAACTGGTTTCTTGTCTCATTAAGGATTTGTGACCCGCAGTTTGCAAACTACTCCTTTACTGCATGAATTTTATTGGCTGTGTAGTGTTCATTGTATGGTATGAGTGTATCCTAATGTATTTAACTGATACCGTACAGGCAGACATTCCATTCACCTTGTTTCCAGTGTTTCCCCGGTCCTACAACATTGCAGTGAGCAAATGGTACAGACCACACACACACAGACACACACACCGCCCCCCCACACACCCACCCACCCACACACACACACACACACACTCTTTCTGAGGACAAGTTCCAGGGCATACATGGACACATAATTACTGGGTCAAAAGGTGAGCAAGTGAGCATGATTTTAAAGCTTTCTGTACACATTGCTGAATTTCCCTCCAGGAAGCTTATATAAATATTTACACTCTGGTCAGCTGTGTCTGGGGATGCCCAGTTCTCCCTGCCATCACCCATAAAAATGAAATTCTTTGAGTTCACTTAGAATCTCAATCACAGATGAAATTCGCAGCGCATTCAATGGTGAGGGGAGAAATGGTTTTGGCAGGGATCAAGGTCTGCTATGACTGTAGATTGCTATTGTGTCTAAATTGTATATGTTAATGTCCCATGCAGCATGCTCTGCAGGTGAAGTTTACTATGTATATTTCTCTTGTGTGCCTCCAAAAAGAAGTGTGTATTTTATACATTGCAGAGTACCAGTGTTTCCCCGGTCCTACAACATTGCAGTGAGCAAATGGTACAGACCACCACACACAGACACACACACCGCCCCCCCACACACCCACCCACCCACACACACACACACACACACTCTTTCTGAGGACAAGTTCCAGGGCATACATGGACACATAATTACTGGGTCAAAAGGTGAGCAAGTGAGCATGATTTTAAAGCTTTCTGTACACATTGCTGAATTTCCCTCCAGGAAGCTTATATAAATATTTACACTCTGGTCAGCTGTGTCTGGGGATGCCCAGTTCTCCCTGCCATCACCCATAAAAATGAAATTCTTTGAGTTCACTTAGAATCTCAATCACAGATGAAATTCGCAGCGCATTCAATGGTGAGGGGAGAAATGGTTTTGGCAGGGATCAAGGTCTGCTATGACTGTAGATTGCTATTGTGTCTAAATTGTATATGTTAATGTCCCATGCAGCATGCTCTGCAGGTGAAGTTTACTATGTATATTTCTCTTGTGTGCCTCCAAAAAGAAGTGTGTATTTTATACATTGCAGAGTGCTCTTTAGATTCTGTAGACCTTCCCATCGTCCTTGGCCACTGGCCCTCTGATTCTCTCAGAAAGAATATAGATGCAGTAACCACGTGTCATGCAATCTTCAGGACAGACTTCATTGCACGTGTGCCTGCTTTCCCTTGGTCTAGTTATATTTCTTTGTCCTTACTTTTGAGTTGGATTGTAGCATCTCTGTAAGGACAGGTATATGCCCTTGTTAAGAGCAACACTACTCTGTGTTCCGTTCAGAGGAATAGTTGTCCAGCAAAAAGGCATGTGCAAGTTGTTTTATTTTTAATCGCAATAGATTGAGAACCACCTAAGTGTACACAGGAGGACACTGGTTGGGTAGGTTATGGCTTATCTGCAGAAGGGATACAATGTAGTTGTTAAAAAGAATTAGACAGGGCTGTGCATACAGGCGTGGAACAGTCTCCAAGATCTATGGTTGATGAGAACAAACAGGCTGCAGAGAAGTGTTTAGTGTAAATCCTTGACACTGTGCACCATCCTGTGAGTGTATTACTTCAATCAAATAGATAATGGAAAAAAAGTAAAGATTAGCAAGTTTCTAATATATTTTGCGAAACTGTTTATCAGGAAAACACAACACCTTGACTGTCTAATATTGATACTGTGTTTCTGATTGAGAATTTTTTTAAAGTTTGTTTTATTGAAGGATAGTTGATTTATAATGTTGTGTGTGAATTTCCACTATATAGCAGAGCGATTCAGTTATACACATATGCATGTTCCTGTTCATATTCTTTTCTGTTATGGTTAATCACAGAATATGGAGCATAGACCCTTGCTCTGTACAGTGGGACCTTGTTTATCCAGTCTATACCTCCTCACCCCAGCTTCCCACTCTATCCCACCCTCATCCTTTCTTCCCCTGGGAATTTTGAGCTGAGTCCTCCCAGGGAGGTGGAAATCTATTGGGGTTCAAGTAGACACTTGGAAGGAATTAACCCCATTTCTCCGAATGCCTGTCCACAACCACCCTAAGCACACCCAGGGAGCACCTGCGTCATTCAGTCAGACTTAATCCATTTAGAGGGAGCCTTTTCAAAGCTGAATTATGCCAGTTGGTACACCTCATGCCTAGAATTATGATCCGCTTCTGGGGTTGCTGATCATTCAAGTGTTTTATGGAAAACTGAAACTGACAGAAAGCACATGTGCATACCCAGACACCGAGGCACATACGTTAAAATGAACAAGTCAGTATTTATGACTTCAGTGTTGTGGACCTTGTGGAAATACTGGGGTGAGCTTAAAGGGAGGAGGTTTGGCTTCAGGTGAAGACCCTGAGAATGTGTTGTACATTTTACACCATTTATCGCCTGAATTTAACTACTCTTTCATTCTGATTGGGTTTTCAGCAGATTTTTCTTTAAAATGTATGTTTCCACGTTACTCTCTCCATATGCCCCAGCCTCTTCTTCCCCCCACCACCCGCCTTAGTAGATTTATAGCCAGGTTTTAGCATCATTCGGACCCAGGCTTAAATCTCAGAGTTGCCCAGTCCCAGCTGTGTGACCATGGGCTAGTTGCTGGCTTCTCTGAACTTTATTTTTTGATCTTACAAAATGAAAAGTATAATACTTTTACTGTAGGACTGTTGATTGGGTTCAGTTGTGTCTGACTTTTTGCGACCCCATAGACTGTAGCCTACCAGGTTCCTCCATCCATGGGATTTTCCAGGCAAGAGTACTGGAGTGGGTTGCCATTTCTTTCTCCAGGGGATCTTCCTGACCTAGGGATCGAACCTGGGTTTCCTGCATTGTAGGCAGATGCTTTACCATCTGAGCCAAAATTATATCAAGTCCCTACCCTGATGCTGTCCCTTGGTAGAGCCTGGCTGATTGAAAGCTGCTTCTTGTTTTTATGTTGTTCTGGGGAAAGAGGCCTCCTATTTACAAGGTGTTCGTGGGAACTGAGAAGATCTCTGGGGCAGGGACTTCCCTGGTGATCCAGTGGTTAAGACTCCTAGCTTCCCCTGCAGGGGGCATGGGTTCCACCCCTGGTTGGGGAACTAAGATACCGGTACACCACATGGCCTGGCCAAAAAAACCCCCACAAAACCTCATTAAGATGCATATGTTGAATGTGTGCAGTTTTGTGTATTAACTGTATATGAATAAAGCTTATAAGAAAAGGAGGTCTCTGGGCTGTGCAGGACTGGGAGGCCCACAGCAACAATCTCTTAGGAATAAGGACTCAGAGACTTAGTGGGGAAATGGCTATACAAATCAAGATTCCAGAGGAATCTTCAGGGTTTGTGTCTGCTGTTTCTCAGCAATGATAGCTAAAACCTTAAAATGTTTTAGTACTGTGGATTTGGGGGATCATGAAAATCCACAGGACTGGAGAAGACGAGGCACGACCAAGGAGCCAAGCTGGGAGAATTCAGTAGGGAAATTAGGAGTTTTTTCCTGGGATATTCTCCCGAAAAAGAAATGAAACACAAAGATAAATATATTAATATGATGTCATACATATGTGAAATCTGGAAAGTAATACAAATGAGCTTATTTATAAAACAAAAGTGAAAAACAAAAGTGGACTCACAGACAAGGAGAAAAAAAATTATGGTTACCAAAGGGAAAGTAGGGGAGGAGGGATGAATTAGGAGTATGGGATTAATAGATACATACCACTATAAATAAAATAGATTAACAACAAGAATATACTGATTAGCACAGGGAACTATATTCAATATCTTATGATAACCTATAGTGGGAAATAACCTGGAAAAGAATACACACACACACACATATATATATATATATATATATATATATACATCATGTCATGTCATCCGGTCCCATCACCTCATGGCAAATAGATGGAAAAACAGTGGAAACAGTGGCAGACTTTATTTTTTGGGGGGCTCCAAAATCACTGCAGATGGTGACTGCTATCATGATATTAAAAGGCATTTACTCCTTGGCAAGAAAGTTATGACCAGCCTAGACAGCATATTAAAAAGCAGAGACATTGCTTTGCCAACAAAGGTCTGTCTAGTCAAAGCTATGGTTTTTCCAGTGGTCATGTATGGATGTGAGAGTTGGACTATACAGAAATTGAGTGCCAAAGAATTGATGCTTTTGAACTGTGGTGTTGGAGAAGACTCTTGAGAGTCTTTCGGACTGCAAGGAGATCCAACCAGTCCATCCTAAAGGAGAGCAGTCCTGAGTGTTCATTGGAAGGGATGATGCTGGAGCTGAAACTCCAGTACTTTGGTCACCTGATGGGAAGAGCTGACTCATTGGAAAAGACTCTGATGCTGGGAGGGATTGAGGGCAGGAGGAGAAGGGGACGACAGAGGATGAGATGGTTGGATAGCATCACTGACTCAAAGGACATGAGTTTGAGTAAACTCCCAGGAGTTGGTGATGGACAGGGAATACATTTGCTGTATACCTGAAAGGAATGCAACATTGTAAATCAACTACAGTAGTGGTGGTTTAGTTCCTCAGTTGTGTCCGACTCTTTGCGACCCAATGGACTGTAGCTCACCAGCCTCCTCTGTCCATGGGGTTTCCCAGGCAAGAATAGTGGAGTGGGTTGCCATTTCCTTCTCCAGGGGATCTTTTGATCCAGGGATCAAACCCACGTCTCCTGCATTGCAGGCGGATTCTTTATATCACTGAGCCTCCAGGGAAAAGGTGCACCTGTTCTAAAAACAAATCATTGCTATCCCCAGCCATACTACGCTGAACATGCCTGATCTTGTCTGATCTTGGAAACTAAGAAGAGTGAGGCCTGGTTAGTACTTGGGTGGGATACTACCTGGGAATACTGAGTGCTGTAGGCCTTTAAAAAAGCAAAAACTTTGACTCATTAATTGCCAATGCTCCTTCAGATTATATGGATTACAGAAGAGATCAAGTATAATTGAAGGTGTGTCAACTCTGAAACTATTACTGTTTTTATTTCTAGGACCATGCCTTTCCCTCCTTTAAAAAATTATTTTGATAAAATAAAAATAACATAAATTTAAAGAAAAAGAAATGGGACACAGTGTTTGGAAAATGTCCCAGACATTTCATGGTGTGAAAGCCTGTGGTTTTCTCTACTGCCCACAACTTCCACATGTTTGCATATTGAACTCTTTGAAATACTGGTTTTGCCATCAGATCCATAACTCACTTGCATCATTTTGATTCGAGAGATGCAGAAAACATAGAGTAGATGCAAGTTCTGTCCTGGTGCCCAGATTCTCATCCTCTTTAGATGAAGTGTAGTTTGGTTTAACAATACCACCTGGGAAGGCAGGAAAGCAATAGAGAGGAAATTATTTTTTGTGCTTTCAATCCCAAAGACAGATTTCCAAGTACAAAGTGGTGGAGTCTTGTATTGTGAGAGACTTGAAGCCTCAGATTCTCATGAGAGACTTGAAGCCTCAGATTCTCACTCATTTCCTTCCCCTCCTTGTTGTCATGGGGACTTCTTTTCCCTGAGTTATTACATCTTGCACTTCAGCAAAAATTTTATTGCTTCGGGACCATCGAGTCTCGGGTGGGACATTTTTCACTGGTCATGGTGTAATACACAGAGGTAATTTCTTTCAAATGATTTTTGCTTGAAGTGGTTTTCAATGAATTGAGAAGGGTTAGAGTATGAATGGAGGCCTGAATTTCCAGCATCGGGTCCAAGCGTGGAGTGTATTCCCTCAGCTTTGCCAGAGCCTTCGATGTGGATGTGCCGTTACCTTGGTGGTGCAGAAATAGGCAGCAATCCATTTGATTCTCTTGTTTGACCACAAAAAAGCATTATTCAATGCTATAATCTGTTTTAGTCTCTCCCAGATCACTTCTGAAAGTTTTATTTCTGAAGTGGAGTGTTTTCATCAAAAGGGAATAGTCAGGATTTCCCAAAGGCGGAGGTTAGTCATTATACTGGGGAAACAGTTAGACAAAGCAATCTCGATGGATGACTGCATGCTGGAGTCTTCAGTGATGCCCTGGGTGTTGCACCGGCAGCCTCTGATTTTTATCTATTTTCTTTGTCTTTTGAGGAGCTTGTATACATGGTATTTTCTTCCCTGTTGTTACTTTGAGCCCAAACAGTAAGAGATTTGACATTCGAACAGTTCTTGGCTTGTTTTCTTATTGGTTCATTTTACTCCTTTCCTGCCTCTCCCTTCTTCTTCCCCTTCCCTTCCTTTCTCCTTCTTCTCTTTCCTCCCTCCCTCCTGTTCTTCCTCCCTTCCTGAGTTGGGGGGATCTCCAAAACCACTTTCCTGTTTGGTGATTTGCAAGCAGGACTCACAGAAGTCAGAAAAGCTGTTATTCTCACAGTCCTGAAAGGATGCATGTTAAAATCAGCAAAGGACAAAGACACAGAGGGCAGAGTCCAGGAGAAACCAGACCCAGACTTCCATATGTGTCCTCCCAGGGGAGCCACACAGACAGCACGAATTCTCCCAGCAACAGTGACGGATGTGCTAAGTGGTGCCAACCAGGGACGCTCACCGAGGCTTGCGGTCCAGGAATCGTGCTGGGGACCAGTCACCTAGGCCTGGAGTGCACGTGTGAAGAACGTAGCTACTCAGCCTCCAAGATCCGCCCCTCCAAAGGTCCAGCTGATTTGGCATGGCCCAGACAAAAACAGCTGTTCACTTTAAATCACAGTGTAGCATAAACTCTTTGGCGTGTTCAATGTCTCAGTTATACAGACCCTTCTCAGGTCGGGTATTTATTCCAAGGGTTCAGAGTTTATCTCCCAGGGCATGGTCAAGGGTCAGGCTTTTCTTTGGAGTGTGCAGGGTTTGGGGCCCACAAACCTGCTGAGTTAACCCTTTAATGCATTCCCATTCCAGCACGGACTGTAGGTCATGCAAGTGTAAGCTTCTGGGGAAAATAAAGATGCTTTCTTACATTACATGCAAAGCTAAAAACTTGCTTGGAGGCTGTTAGGAGGATTGCTTTTGTCACTTTGCTGTCCCACAGTGAGCAGGCCATTTGGTTAGAGTCTATTATGGAAGGATAAAACTTTGCATAATGTTTGCAAAGGAGCAGTTCCATTGTATTGCTGCATTTCCACTTGGCCTCTCCTGATCCAAGATTGGGGTAGAAACACAGCAAAACCCACAAGGCCTGCTAGAGATGGCCTGCCCTCTTTTAGGATCCAGGGAATAAGTGGCAGTCAAAGCAACTGGATCAGGCTTTCCAGTTTTGAAACTTACGTCTTTAAAACAAATATTCTAAAGCAAATATTGTAGCTTTCCCTTCTCCTTTCCTTTCTCTCACCGGCTTCCCTGCCCCGCCCCCACCTCCTCAAACCCTGGACAGTAGATGAACATGAGAGATTGCCGAACAGGTGGTACTTTTTGGAGGCAGTTTACATCAGCTACCTTTTTACATTGGATGAATTCTGTCAACACATGTCTGCTCCAATAAATGGATATTCTCATTCTGATGACTCATCTGGTGAACTGTATTGATATGCCATCTTTTGGGCTGATCTTTGTAACCCTGCCACCCAAACAGTAGGAAATGAATGATTATTTTCGTGCTAACAAGCACTGGAGAACAACAAGCTTTTTTCCCCCTTGGCTATTCACACTGGTGCCCACTGACCTTCAGCTGACATTCTGAGTGGCATAGTGGATGGGTAGAGCCCGAGTGACCCCATGGGGCTCTTGACACCCTGAGGAGCATTAAGAAATGGGTTTTGGCAATAGGGTCATGTTGTCTTGGCTGATGGAATAACAATCCCTGAAGCATCCCACTGCATTATAAGGTCAGTGGAGGCAGGGTTGTGTGGGTTATTGGAGGCTATGCATTTTACTTGTAGATCTCGCTCCTGATGCTTCCTAACTGTGGGAAGTATCATCTAATCCTTCAAGCAGTCTGTTTCCGCATCAATTACAGCAGGGTAACAATAGTAACTATTTTACTGGATAGTTATGCTGATTTGCAGGGTAGAGCTAGTAAGACTTTCCACCAGGAAAGCCTTGGCTGCATAGTACACAGCCATGTAATGACAACCGTGTTGCCAGCATCCCTGGTAGTAGTAAAGATGTTACATTTTGATACTAAACTGATACTGAGCTAAGGATTTCTGTATTTATCTTGTAGATTTATAGATGAAAGATGCCTTCCCAATAAGATAGTCTCTGAGATCCAGTCCATGGAGGGGATTTCTAGAACCTAGACTTCCTCTTCCTCCAAGATACGGGGAACTGGAAACAGTGAATGATGTATTTTAGAGGTTATCAAGATGGGTGCACACTCGTCTTATTATTTTAGAAGTGCCAATACCTTGGTGATATGAGATTCTCTTTAGTGTCTTTGGTTATTGTACCTCTGAGTAATTGTGACTCTTTACATCTTGAGCCTGGGCTCAAGTAACTGAGTTTGTTATGTATTCTCTTTTCTCAAGCATCTTAGTGCATGGTACAAGGAGCTCACTGGGAGCCATCTGTCCGCCAAGAGACTCCCATGTGCAAGGCGACGCTGGACGCCCCCTGAACTTGGACTTGTTTCCTCAGGTCCGTGAGCCTCAAGCTTGGTCATGTAGCAATGAGGTAGTGAGTGAGACTTTCTAAAATGACTCCGTTCTCTGGGCTCCTGAAGAAGCTGCATGAGAATTTATCTCCAGTCTAGACTCTAGGACTAAAATTCCTTATATTAGAAAAAGAGCAATGCTGGAAGTTGGTTGGCTTGGATTGTGGCCCTGTCTTCTCCCCATTTTTTTTTTTTTTTTTTTGGTATGAATTTTTGGGAAAACTGGGGAAAAAAGTAACTTCCCATCAGACTCGGTTTCCCTTTCTGAGAAATGGTGGGGAAGCAGAGGAGACTAAATTGGTTAATAGGTGAGTACACAAGTCTGGCCTCAGTTAGGCTTGGTCGTTTCAGCTTAAAAGCATGTGCCAGTGGCATATGATGGGTGTGAGGAGGCTGCCTGGTTTCCAGGATTAGAGGCTGCTCACTGACCCTGTGATCTTAGACAGATTATGGAACCTTTCTGAGCCTCTGTTTCTTCCTTTTAAAAACTTGGATAGTCACTGTATCTATCTCACATTCATAGGTAAAGTTTCTATAAGGACTAAATGGGTTAAATGAAAGTGCTAAAAGTGAAAGTCGCTCAGTCGTGTCTGACTCTTTGCAGCCCTATGGACTACACAGCCCATGGGATTCTCCAGGCCAGAATACTGGAGTGGGTAGCCTTTCCCTCCTCCAGGGGATCTTCCCAACCCAGGGACTGAACCCAGGTCTCCCGCATTGCGGGTGGATTCTTTACCAGCTGAGTGATCAGGGACGCCTTGAATGGGTTAACTGAATGTAACGTGCTTAGAATGGTGCTTGGTGCCTCTAGTGATGCGACATGGGTGATGGATGTGCTGTTATTCTATGGAGGTTAAATTCGCTCCTACAAAGGAGCGTGCTCTCTATAAGCATTTTTTAAAACATGGCTCTTTTGGTCTCTCTTTATAGATATTTATTTGCTAAAAGAAAAACATCGGCATGTGATCGTGAACAGCTGACCTTTGGCCTCAGTGCAGGGGCCACATGGGGACTGCGGAGGGGGGCAGGTTTCAGGCTCCATCCATGCAGTGTGGCACAACCCTCGCTCTCACTGGCCCTTCCCCGCGTGAGCACTGTGGACTCCGTGTTGCCAGGGCCTCCGTTTTGAGAGAAAAACCACACATCTGAATTTTCATATGAAATCTCCCGGCTTTATAGATTGTTACCAAATGTAAAATTGCACGATGGGGCAAACACACCCAGCTGTGCAGGACTCCTGGCTTTGATCTCAGATCTCAGCAGCCCACCTCCTCATTTGTGGGAATGAGGACCCAGAGCCCCAGAGGAGCGTGGCATGAATGGGCGTGTAGACTTGGCAGGTTTAGGACCAGAAACCAGGTCCTAACTCCCACCTCAGGGCTGTCTACCATCAACCATTTATCCAACACATACGGATTGTGCGCTTGTGTTCCAGGCTCTATATGAGATGCTGGAGTACAGTGGAGCCCAGGGAGATACAGTTTCTCTTCCTTAGGGAATTTACAAGGTGGTGGAGCCACAAACAAGCCAGCAATCCCAGGCCTTTCAGATTCTTCTAGGAGGCTGCAGCTAGTGTAATGAGCAGCCCTGTGTGATCTGGACAGGTGAGCTAGTGAATTCAGGTGACCCTTCCCATGTGACACAGACATATCCCACCAGAAATCTTTGAGGGAGAGAGAAAGTGCTAGAAGCCAAAGGGAGCACCTGATGGTGGGGATTTCAGGCTTTATAATGGGGATGGTGGAGGGCCCAGTAACTTCATTGGCCCAGCAGAGTTTTCTTCTATTTCTTACATTATTCTCCCTGGGACATTTGCCAGGCTATGGAGGGCTGACCTTACCAGGAGTCCTGTCTACTGTGGAGTGTGCTTTGTGAATTCTGAGTCAGGCTTTAATCTAGAAAACCCTTGGCAATGTAAATGATTTCCTAGGATGTTGCAGTGAATACACTTTGTGTCCTCCATGTATGTTGTTCAATGCACAGTGGTGTCTGTGCATTGAAGGGCGTGGCCTCTAGTCACACTCTTGCAGAAGAAGTCTCATCCTAAGCTCAGGTAAGAGGCCGACACAGTCTACCTGCTTGAACATTTAAGCCACCAGCCCTCCAGGATCTAGTAGTGAACAGGATTCCCTTGCTATCTGAAAGCAGAGCATGAAACCTTTTTGTAAACTGAAGTGATGCGAAGCGAAGAAGTAAGTTACCTTAGGACACATCTGCTTGTTGATGCACAGAATCAATTAAGGTAAAGCACAGGTGCTCATGGACACAGTTCAGAGCCATTGCGGTCTGAGGCTGAAATGCTGAGTGTGGTTCCCGGGGAGGGCGGTTGGTGGTGCCCTCTCACTGCAGGGGATGAGCCCTGCCTCTATCCTGGCTGGACTTGTAGTAAACAAACCCTGGATGGTATTTTTGCTTTTTACCTTTTTTTCATAACAGTGAAAAATCCTCTTAGAATTTCTTTCAGTTAGCATAAATAGATAACTTTTGTTGTTTGTCAGTTGCTAAGTCGTGTCTGACTCTGCGATACCAGTGTGTCAGTCTTTTGTAAAAGCAAGGTGGCATAAAGTGAACTTTTGAAGATGAGGGATGCCTACATGTTTGTAAGTCAGGGCTCCATATGTTGCAAGTGACATCATCCTTCCCCAAGAAAGGAATTGATTTGTTTAACTAAGTGAAAAATCTAACATCCTGCAGTGGTTTCAGGCACAGCTGGATCCAAGGATTCAAAACCATCCAGGCTCTGTCTGTCTCTACTTCTTTGCTCTGCTCTGTGGTGGCTTCATTCTCAGACAGGCCTCCTGCATGGGGTGACTGCCAATAGTTCCAGGCTTACTTTCAAATGGCCTGCCCATAGTGGAGGAGAGGGAATGTGGCTTTCTCAAGAAGATTCAGCAGAGGTTCCAAGGGTGGTTCTCATTGGCCCTGATGGGTAACATACCCATCCCTAAACCAATCACTGTAAATCTGATGAAACAGACCAAGTGTCCTGCCATCCCTGGAGCTGGGATGGAGGCATCCTGCCCCAAATAACACAGACCAAGAGGAAGGCAGGCTGTTCCCCAAAGGAAAGTTGGGGTACTAATTACTAGAGATTGAGGAGTAAAGCCTAGGCAGATGGGTCAAATTCTTAGCCTAAGATCTTTATGTAATAGTTGATTTTTTTTTTATTATTAATCATTAAGTTCCATTCCAGTTTGCAATGATTCTTAGGAAACAGTCTCCATCTGTCTGAGTGAGGTTGCATCCCTTCCTGCCTCAGACTGGCCTCTGAGATACCACCTCCCCGTCTGAGTAGAGATCAAAGGATATTTTCCAAAGCTGTATTCAGGTTTTCCAGAGAGACAGAACCAATAGTATTCGATCTCTCCCTCTCTCTAACTATGCCTGTTGTTGTCCAGTCACTAAGTCATGTTCACCTCTTTGTGACCCCATGGAATGCAACACGCCAGGCAACTCTGTCCTCCTCTATCTCCTGGAGATTGCTCAAACTCATGTCCATTGAGTAGGTGTTGCTATCTAACCATCTCATTGTCTTCCACCCTCTTCTCCTTTTGCCTTCGATCTTTCCCAGCATCAGTCTTTTCCAATGAGTCAGCTCTTCGCCTCAGGTGGCCACAGTATTGGAGTTTCAGCTTCAGCATCAGTCTTTCCAATGAATATTCAGGGCTGATTTCCTTTAGAGTCTTCTGATCGGTAGTCAGACGTGTTATCCATTGCACCACTGCCCTCCTGCTGATTTCCTTTAGGATGGACTGGTTGGGTCTCCTTGCTGTCCAAGGGGCTCTCAAGAGTCTTCTCCAGCACCACACTTCAAAAGCATCAATTCTTCGGTGCTCAGCCTTCTTTTTAAAGAAGACTGAATGCATGGCTCTACCTATACCTATGTCTGGAGTTGGGCTGGAGTCATCTCTCTCTGTACCTATGTCTGTGTCTGTGCATCACTTATAGGAAGATGTTAATTTATTGTAGGAGTTGGTTCATGTGATTACAGAGGGCAAGAAGTCTCGTGATCTGCCACCTCCAAGTCGGAGACCCAGGAAAGCTGGCAGTGTGTAATTCATTCCAAGGCTGGAGGCCCAAGAAGCAGGAGTGTCAGTGTCTGAGAGCAGGAGAAGGTGGGCATCCCAGCTCAAGCCTAGAGCAGATTTGCCCCCTATCTTTTTTTCTTTAAAGTGGAGCTGGTTTTTTTTTTTTAATTATTTATTTTTGGCTGCACTGGGTCTTCTTCCGTTGCGACGAGCAGGGGCTACTCTCTGCTGTGGGGCGCGGGCTTCTCCTGTTGTGGAGCACAGGCTTCGGGTGCATGGGCTTCGGTAGCCGTGGCTCCTGGGCTTTAGAGGGCAGGCTCAGTAGCTGTGACACTCAGGCTCAGTTGCTCCACAGCAAGTGGAATCCTCCCAGACCAGAGATTGAACCCATGTCCCCTGCACTGGCCGGCGAACTCCCAACCAGTGGACCACCAGGGAAGTCCGTTTCCTCCATCGTTCTGTTCTTTTCAGGCCCTCAAAAGAATGAATGATGCCCTCCCACCCTGGTGAGAGTGGCTTCTCTTTGCTCAGTCTAGTGATTCAGATACTTGTCTTTTTTGGAAACACACTCAGACACATCCAGAAATCATGTGGTACTGGCTATCTGGGCATCCCTCCGCCCAATCAAGTTGATGCTTACCATGAACCATCGCAAAGGCGGAGTGAGAAGGCTGGTTGGAGTGACGATCCAAAATGATGTTAGAACCTGTCTTTGAAGATGTGATCACTCTTGGTCATCTTGTCCCCGCAGAGTGACCTTGGCCCCTTAAATATTGGACGTGGTTCATTTGAAGTGAGAAAAGAAAGCAAGCCATAGGAAGTTGCTTGTTAGTGTCTGTGAAGCGAAATTCATCGTGTGGATTTAGGACAGTTGCTGTGAGATTACGTGTTGTATAGCATATATAAAATTCTTGGCACCTACTGGATGTTCAATAAAGGTTCTCAGATTTCCTTGAATCCATCCTGTGCACTGTTACCCTTAGGATCACTAGGAATAGAGCATTGCAAATTAAACCATCACAGTAGTACTTTTACATTTAGAATTTTAAAAATTGTGTATTTATTGGAAAGAGCATCCTTATGCTTGAACATTTATCATCCATCAGTCTCCTGCATTCATACATCAGTTAAAAAACAAATGAAATAAATTGGTCCATGGACTCCTTAACATTTCCTATTCAAAGTTTGACCCGTCTAAGCCATCCTCAGTTTGCGATGTCTTTCTCCGGCATGTTCCTTGTGGTATAGTTCTAATTCACCCAGGCGGTTGCCCTGGCAGCATTTCTTAAAGAGTACTCCATCCTTGTCCCTAAAATTTTTTTTTGCAGGCTGCTGTTGGTTTTGATGCACAGGCTCGGGAAGTGACAATATGTGATGATGACTGTGACACACATTTTAATTTCAGATAGGTTAAAATGTGAATTAAAAATACACATTTTAGGATTAATGAACTGTGATAGTTTGCCCAACTTCCTCTGCTCCTCCCAGCTTTGCTAATTGCAGCACTGGCGCAGCAAACTGTTATCTAATTGCCCGTAGAATCATGTCCCCTTTTCTGATGCGGTTCAGAGAGTGTGTGGGTAACTTCTGTGCTCAGCTCATCCTCTTTCTCCTACGTGAAATCTCCCCAGCTGACAGCAAGCAAACTCAGTCTGCTGCAGCTAAGCATCTACGGCTGTAAAGTCAGCTCTCGCCTCTTTCCCCATCACTCATTATGTGCAAGGCACACCAGCCTTCTCCTTGTTCATTACACAGCCCAGGCTTCTTTTCTACCTGGGGGCCCTGGCCTTTGTTCTCTCCTGTATCAGTGGTTCTCAACAAGGGGAGAGATGGCCCTTCCTTTGAGGAAAGGAGTGAGGACCTTTTCTGCTACGCCGGTGACTACATAGGGCACCCTATAGCTGTTGGGTGGGTGGTATACCGTAAAGGGAGTCAGCTGTATGTTTACATAGATTCCCCTTTCTTCTGGATTTCCTGCCCGTTTAGGTCACGGTGGAGCATTGAGTAGAGTTCCCAGTGCGACTCAGTTGGTTCTCATTAGTTAACTCTTTTATACAACATTGTAAAGCAACTATGCTACAAAAAAAAAAAAAGAAGTTTCATCGCGTTCTCAGGAGGCCCAGGTGCTTTTGCTGTTATTATTATTATTTTTTTAAGAATCTCCTGTACAGCAAGGATCTACTGTATAGCACAGGAAATGGGATTCTACTCAGTATTTTGTAATAATTTATAAGAGAAAAGAATCTGAAAAAGAATATATATATATGCATAGATCAGATATGTATACACATATATATGTGTTATGTGTGTGTGTGTGTATCACTTTCTGTACACTTGAAACTAACACAACATTGTAAATCAGCTTGTCAGTGTGTATGTGTGTGTGTGTGTGTATGTGTGTGTGCGCGCGCATGCTCAGTCGCGTCTGACTCTTTGTGACCCCATGGACTCTAACCCTCCAGGCGCCTCTGAACATGGACTTTTCCAGGCAAGAATACTGGGATGGGTTGCCAGTTCCTTCTCCAGAGGCTCTTCCTCACCCAGGGATTCAACCTGCATTTCCTTTGTCTCCTGCATTGGCAGATGGATTCTTTATCACTGCACCCACTGGGGAAGCAAAAAAAATCTTAATTTAATTTAACTAAAAAAAAAAGATATTGGGTGGGGTCAAGGGATGCTAAATGTCCTGCAGTGGTTAGGACAGACCCACACAAGGAAAGCAATCCCACACAAATGCCAATAGCTCTCCCTTCGAAAAAGCCTGACATCAGCGGCTTTTGCCCTTGCCTTTTCTTGGCGCTCTCTCCCTTGTCACTCCGTCGCAGTATGAATAGTATCTTCTGGAAGTGTTCAGAGCACAGCCTACCTGCCTGCCTTGGCTGTAGCCCTGCTCCTTCCAGCCCGGGTCACTTTCTGTCATACCACTTGGTTTATTCCCACTGCAGTAATTGTCAAGCTTGAGATTACCTTGTTTGTTTACCTGATATTGTTATTTTCCTTGTAGTATAGTTGACTTACAAAATTATATTAGTCTCAGCTGTACAGTATAGGGACTGAAGACTTTGTAGATTATGCTCCATATAATGTTGACTGTATTCCCTGTGCTGTCCATTACATCTTTGTAAATTATTTTATACCTAGTGGTTTGTACCTCTTGATCCCCTTCATCTGTGATGCTCCTCCCCCCACCCATCTCCCCTCTGTAACTACTAGTTTGTTCTCAGTATTTGCGGGTCTGTTTCTCTTTTGTTATATTTGTTTGTTATTATTTTTAGATTCCATATGTAATTGAAAAGTGCAGTGTTTATCTTCCTTTGACATTTCCCTAAGCACAGTATCCTCCATGTCCATTTATGCTGCTGCAAATGGCAAAAATTCATTCCTTTTTTTATGGCTGAGTGTATACACACACACCCCCACACACCCCCACATCGTCTTTATTCACTCATCTGTTGATGGACATGACACTCAGGTTGCTTCCATGGAGGTTCTTCAAAAAATTAAAAATAAAACTATGGTGTGATCCAGCAATTTAACAAATATCACTCTTAGTTATTTAGCCAGAGAAAATGAAAACACTGATAGGAAAAGATCGGCATTATTACTTAATTAATTTTGGTGTTATTACTTACTTAATTACTTAATTAATTAATTTCCAGTAGCATATACGTTGAGAGCAAGGCTCTCACCTGTTTATTGCTCTATCCTCAGCATCCAGAACAGAACCTCATACTTTAAGTATTTACTGAATAAGTGAACAAATGAATGAAGTCTCAGAATTGTCTGCTAATTACCTTGAGCTTCCAATCAGATAGGGAGCTGTTTTTAACTTGCCCACTTTCCCTGTCTCCTTTCTGGTGAATGACACACCTAAGAAAAAAACAAGCGACTCAAAAGCCTCGCCAAGAGTTAGCTGGCTGTCGTAGTGACGATCTGCTATTCCTGTTTCTGTTTTCTAAGGAGCAGTGTCGTTGCTCATCATTGTCAAAGTGAATTGGATGGGTGATGTCTTAAGCTGATTGTCTCCTGAAAAGTGCTTTCTGGCCCACGACTCCCTGGATGTCTCTATTTGGGATGGCAGGACGTGGGGAGGATTATGATGTTGGTCATTGAAAGATGTCTTTTCCACTTAGGCTTTCTTTGAGATTTCAAGTGTGAGTTCACAGACCTTTTGATTACAGGGGAGCAAAGATGCATTGGCCTCTTCCTGTGGCTGAGGTGACTAAATATCAGCACCTCTTCCTTCAGGAAGGAAGAGAGGAGACTCAGGAGAGACTGTTTAGTGCTCAGGGCTCCTTCTAGGCCAACGACACATTTTGCCAATTTCCATAAGATAAATACTTGGTTGCTCTGAACAGGTCGAGCCTCTTAGATGGAATGAGCCGCAAAGATGTTAGGTTCTGAGTGACTGTTTTGCAAGAGGGTGAATTTAACTTGGTTAAGGTGGGATACATAGTTAGAGCCACAGTTGGCAACCAGGTGTTCCGGTTGGGGTTCCCTTCCTGTAAAAGAAGGCTTGTTGATGTCATGGTGGCTGATTTAAGCCACGCACAATGAAAGGATGATTTAAAGAATGAGAATTCCTTTGTGGTAAGCACATAGCTCAGTTGGTAAAGAATCCACCTGCAATGCAGGAGACCCTGGCTCGATTCCTGGGTCAGGAAGATCCACTGGAGAAGGTATAGGCAGGCTACCCACTCCAATATTCTTGGGCTTCCCCTGTGGCTCAGCTGGCAAAGAATCTGCCTGCAATGCGGGAGACCTGGCTTAGATTCCTGGGTTTGGAAGATCCCCTAGAGAAGGGAAGAGCTACCCACTCTAGTATTCTGGCCTGGAGAATTTCATGGACTGTATAGTCTGTGGGGTTGCAAAGAGTCGGACATGACTGAGCGACCTTCACTTCACTTCAGGCACTCTCCATGCCATTTTCTCACCTAACCCACCAACCTGAGAGGGTGCTACTGTGTTAACCCTTGTATAGATGAGGGATCCAGCTCAGAGGGGTGGGGTGACTTGTCTGAGGTCACAGTGCCAGAGCCAGGGACTCTCATATTCCTTGCTCTCACAAACCCACATGTTTCTTTAAAGTAAAATTGATTTACAATATTGTGTTAATTTCTGTTGTACAGTGAAGTGACTCAGTTGTATACACATAGACATCCTTTTTTGTATTCTTTTCCATTATGGTTTATCACAGGATATTGAATGTAGTTCCTGTGCTATACAATAGGACCTTGTTGTTGGTCTATTTTATATATAATAGCCAAACCTGCATTCTTAATTGCCATAGTGGATAGGGTTTCCTTCCCTCTCATTATTTACTTTTTAATCTCTGTTTGTCAGATCCAGGGAAAGAGAGAGTATACGAGTGAATAAAGTTGAAATATACGGTAAGGGTTTCTCATTATTGAGCCTATCATAGATTTTTAGTTTCTGTCTTGAGTCTGTCACTATTACATTTCTGATTATTCTATACAGTTTGTGTGCGTGTGTGTGTGTGTGGTTTCCTTTTGTGAAAAGTATTTAAATTGAGGAGATTTCTATTTTTGAATCATTTGTCTTCTCTCCTTCTCTTGCAGGACTTTAGCAAATGTTGCAGAATTCATTATACACAGACGTTTTTCCATCCCATTTTGCATTTGAACATCAGAGATGGATCATAAATTGTTTTTTTATCACTTTAAATGATGTCCTCCTCAGTCTTTTTTGTTTTGTTTTTGTATAATAGAAAGCATGTACCTTACCAAGATTGATTTTAAGTACCAGCTCTCCATTTCCTTAAAGGGTGCATTCCAGAAAGAATAGGGGTGGGGGAAGGCAGTGAGACAAGATGGGTAGGATTATATGTAGCTGAAAAGATACTTTGAGGGCACCACTTCTTAATGAACTGGATTGAACTTCAGGTCTGGTAAGCTTAAAAAATAGAGGTTGTTATATCATCTTTCTTTGAAATAATAGTTAAAAACAATGCTCTGTGGCTTATAGCACCCCCTTGCCAGTATTATTTCATGTAATTGGTTCAAAATCATTCAGTGAGGTTTGTTCTTGCCAAGAATGTGCCTGGTCCTGTGCTTGGTGCTGCCATGTGAGGAAGCACATTTATTGCTCTCAAGGGGTTTCTGATGTAGTGGAGAGGCATGGATCCCTGGAGGAGGGCATGGCATCCCACTCCAGTATTACTGCCTGGAGAATCCCATGCACAGAAGAGGGCTACGGCCCATAGGGTTGCAAAGAGTCAGACACGACTGAAGCGTCTTAGCACAGCACAGCATGGCAGAGAGAGGCATGGGTACATAAAGAAAGAGGTCTCTGAAACATAGATCGTATACTGGCCATCACTTTCAGTGGAAAATGACAGAAACAACTGCAAAGGAGAATTTACTTGCTCACATAACCAAAAAAATCCAGAGAATATAGGTAAATATTCAGATAGCAGAATCTAATGTACAAATGCCCCCCTCTCCATCCCACTCAGTCCTTTGGTTTTACTTTCTTTCCTGTTGATTTACGGACAAGCTTTCTGCCGAGCAGCAAGGATGGTCCTCGTAGCTCCATGGGTTCATCTTACTGGCTTACGTCCCCTGGATAGTAAAGGGAAACTGTCTTTCCTAATATTTCCAACAAATGTTTCAGTGTTGATTCTCACTGGACCCACTTGGGTCTTATGTTTACTCTCAACCAACTGTGGGGAATCAGGGCAAAGACCCTTCTTATTGACCAGGTTTGAAACACGGGCAACCTCGTATTCCCCAAGGAGTGAGATCAACCACACCAGAAGATGATAGAGAGGGATGGTTTCCAGAGGAAAATGTAGGGGGCTGTTGGACGAGTAAGGGGGGATGGATTCCAGGCAAACAAAAGCAACTGAGATCTCACTTCCCAGCGTTTCAAAGCCTTTCATATTGTCTTCTGGAGCATGAGACTATTTCCATGCTTAGCTGCCGTTGGCTTTTCTTTCCTGTCTCTGTGTGCAGGGCATGGCTGAATCCATGATTAAGACTTAGCATCTTCCTCCCTCGATCTCTGCTTTCTACTTTCTCAGATGTGAGTGCTTCATGGCTTCTTTGGTCACATATCCAAAGAGGGATTTCAGATCGTTTATCTCTAGCCTTGATATTTGTGACACGTGTGCCTCTGATTTCTAATGCTTGTCTTGAACTACCCTCCAGTTAGGCTTACATTCACATCAAGCTCTCCATGTTACACACCCAGCATGTCCATGGTTCCATGGAATCCCACTGGGCTTCCCCAAACCCCAAGTCATTGAAGGTATCAGGGGTCCACAATACCCAGTTATCACCTTAGCATTCCAGACAGTTAACTATTATGATCTGCTCCAGTAATAGGACAGTCATAGGAAGCCTTGCATATTTCAACAAGGAAAAGCAATGGAGCTGTCTGATTATCATAAACACGTGGGCTTCCAGGGCCAGTACACTTGCCTTTGAATCTTGACTGACTGCTGAATCCATCCTCTTGTCTGTGTGACCTTGGGTGAGTTATTGAACTTTCCTCTCTCAGTTTGCTCATCCATAAAAATAGGGATAATAATAGTAACTACTTAAGAGTGTTGTGTGAATCAAATGAATTATACATATAAAGCACTCAGAAGAGTGTTATCACATAATCATTTTAAAATGTTAGATATTTATTTTGGGCACAAGGTGAAGAGTAAATCAATTAATCAATCAGCATATCAGAGAAGTCAATATTTTGTGAGGCAGTTAATCCTTTTTTGTTTGTTTGATGGGTCTTATACTCATATCCATTGACTCTTACCTGCTGTTCTACCTCCTTCTTCTCTAGCTACTTGGAATGAGTTTAGAACATGGTAGCTTTGCAGATTTCCCCCATCATTTGTGTAATCCCATCCCCTTATTCCCTTCTCCAGTTTAGATAGTCCAAATTCTAGTCTAAATGTCTAGTTGACATTTTCTCGGCCTTTGACCATCCTCTCTCTTCCATTCTGGATGACCTCAGTTTTGTCAACATTCTTCTTCAAAATAAATGTTCAGAAATAAATTCAATATTCCATCTACTGTCTAAAATGCCTGTTTTAGAAGGCTCATCTTCTCTGTTCTTTACACTCTGCCTCCTTTAATCCACTAATTAATTTGACATTGGATTTATTTTTTTAAAATTATCTACATCACAAATTTGACTAAAAATGAGCCCTTGGTCAACTAGGATTCCCAGTAGACATTTCCATTTGTCCCAGTTTTGACCAGATTTCTTTATTTAACCACTTTTTCTAATTTAAGTATAGTTGATTAACAATGCAATGTTAGTGTTAGGTATGCTGCAAAATGACTCAGTTACACACACACACATATTCTTTTTCAGGTTCTTTTCCATTGTAGGCAATTATAAGATACTGAATATAGTTCTGTACAATACAGTGTGTCTGGTTATTTTATCTGTTTTATATATAGTAGTGTGTATATGTTAATCTCAAGCTCCTAATTATCCCTTTCCCTCCTTTTCCCTTTGGTAACCATAAGATTGTTTTCCATGTCTGTGAGTCTATTTCTGTTTTGTAAATAAGTTCATTTGTATCTTTTTTTTTTTTTAAAGATTATATCTGTAAGTGATATGGTGGCTCAGATGGTAAAGAATCTGCCTGCAATGCAGGAGTTTGATTCCTGGTTTGGGAAGACTCCCTGGAGGAGGGAATAGCTCCCCACTGCAGTATTCTTGCCTGGGAAATCCCATGAACAGAGAAGCCTGGCGGTCTACAGTCCATGGGATCACAAAGAGTCGGACACGACTGAGTGACTAAGTGATATCATATGATATTTGTTTTTCTCTGCCTGACTTCTCTTAGTATGATAATCTCTGTGTGCATCCATGTTGCTGCAAATGGCATTGTTTCTTTTTTATGGCCAAGTAATAGTCCATTAAACATGCCACATTTTTATCCATTACTCTGTCAATGGACATTTAGGTTGCTTTCATGTCTTGGCTATTCTAAATAGTGCTACTGTGAACACTGGGGTGAATGTATCTGTTTAAATTAGAATTTTCTTCAGATATATGCCCAGGAATTGGGTTGCAGGATCATATGGTAACTCTGTTTTTAGCTTTTTAAGGAATTTCCATAGTTCTTTTCAATGTACATTTGGACCAACAGTGTAGGAGGGTTCCTTTTCCTTTTTTCTTCACACCCCAGATATTTTTTATAGTTGTATTTTTAGTGGGTGTAGGGATTTGCCTGAAATTTGATTCTGTCATCCAGCACACTGGGTAATGAAACAAGCTTGGTGTGAAATACAAAATTAATAAATGGCATATATGAGACAGAAGAGGTTCAGGTGCATTTAGTAGAAACGTCCCAGATAACAGTGACTTAAAATAAGACAGAAGCTTGTTTCTCTCTTCAGCATAAAAGAATTCCCAGAGTTGAGCTTGTTGTAGCATAGTCTATAAATTTGCATGGCCACCAGGGACTCAGGCTCCTTTTAACAGGTGTTTCTCTGTCTTTAATATGCTGCCTCAGAGTTCAAGACAGCTGCTGTGACTCCAGCCATTGCATTCATATTCTCAGTTGGAGGAAGAGAGGAGAGAAAATACAGGACAGATTTCTTCCTTTTATAGGAGTCCTCCTGGAAATCTTGAAGAACACTTTTCATTGGCCAGGACAGAGTCACATGGCCATGTCTAGTTGCAAGAGAGGCTGGGAAATAGTCTTTTGGCTAGGGAGCTTTGTACCCAAATAAAAATGAGAATTCTATTACTAAAAGTGGAAGAAAGACTAAAGGGCAACTGACAGTATTGGCCACAGATACGTTGTTGATAACATCTTGAACAAGGTCACTTGGTCACGTGTTGCACTCAGTCACCTGTTGCACAACCAGAGACCTTCCCGAATATGACTCTGAGTAGATGATTACTCCATCAGCATTCTGAAAGGGTTGTTCGTAGACCATATCCAATTTGCTAGAGATGCTTATTAAAGATGCAGAATCCTGGGCCATGTCCTATATTTTTGTACACATTAAATATTTTATTACGCCCTTAAAAATCAGTTTTATTGAAGGATACTTTCCAGTCAATACAATTCACAAAATTCAAGTGTTAAACTGGTGTGTTTTGATGAATATGTACAGTCATGTGTACCATCAAGGTATAGAACATTTCTGTCACCCCCAAAGTTTCCTTGTGGTCCTTTGCTGTCCCCTCCTAAGAAATATAATTTATGTCAGTTTTATGTTTGCCTTGAAAGCTGAATGCCGAAGAATTGATGCTTTTGAACTGTGGTGTTGGAGAAGACTCTTGAGAGTCCCTTGGACTGCAAGGAGATCCAGCCAGTCCATTCTGAAGGAGATCAGTCCTGGGTGTTCTTTGGAAGGAATGATGCTAAAGCTGAAGCTCCAGTACTTTGGCCACCTCATGCGAAGAGTTGACTCATTGGAAAAGACCCTGATGCTGGGAGGGATTGGGGGCAGGAGGGAAGGAGACGACCGAGGATGAGATGGCTGGATGGCATCACTGACTTGATGTGAGTCTGAGTGAAGTCCGGGAGTTGGTGATGGACAGGGAGGCCTGGTGTGCTGCAATTCATGGAGTTGCAAAGAGTCGGACATGACTGAGTGACTGAACTGAACTGTCTTGAATTTTATATGAAAAGACTATATAATACATAGTTATTTGTATACCATTAAAATTTGATATGCAGTGATCTGTGTGATTTCAGTGAAAAGAAGTTCTGACTTAACTATTATTTCATCTTAGTCTGGTGTCTACAGGATCATTGGACAATTTGTCAGGAATTATATTTGACAAATTTTGAGACATAAATCACCACTGTATACTGGCTTTCCCTTTCCTTTTCATCCAATTAAGTAATCCTCTGGATCTTAATGTAGGTTTCATTTCCACTGAAAAGTCTTCTTCATTCCTCTTGTCATGCATCAGATATGCCTGTTCTAGACACTTCACTGTTTCATGGGTTTAACCTGTTGGTTCTAAGCTTACTCTAAGTCTGCTCTAACTAGACAGTAAGCTTCTTAAGGGCCGTGCCTATTCCTTGCTCATCATTGAAACCTCAGTACCTACTTTTTGTAACAATACCTTTTGTGTTTTTTTCAAGTGATTAAATGAACACAAAATGCTGTTACAAGTGCAATAATTTGATGTAAAGTGCTATGGGTTTATGTGGCTGAGGAGGTTCAGAGAATGACTTGTAGAAATTGTCATCTGGACCTTGAAGGAAATTTGCTAGGCAAAGAATGGGATGAGAGCAGCCTGAGTAAAGCAGTCCATGTGGGCAGAAGGCATGGAGTTATGAGTGAATGTGAGGTGCTTGAAGAGGAAAGAAGAGTTACAAGCGATCAGAGCATGACGTCTATAGAAAGTGAGGAGGGGATCAAGCTGTGAACCAAAAGTTGGTGTTAACCATTGGGCTTCCCTGTTGGCTCAGGTGGTAAAGAATCCACCTGCAATGCAGGAGACCTGGGTTTGATCCCTTGGTTGGAGGATCTCCTGGAGAAGGGAATGGCTACCCACTCCAATATTCTTACCTGGAGAATTCCATGGACAGAGGAGCTTGGTGGACTACAGTCCATGGAATCGAAAAGAGTCGGACACGACTGAGTGACTAATACTTATTAAAATAATCCGAAAGGAGGGAGAAAAGCATATCTCTGACATGGAAAAACACCCTGGGCATTATTCTTGACACTCACGTAAGTCCTCTTTCCATTGATTTCTGGCCAAGTAGAGGCTTATGAACATAATAGTCAGAGACAGCCTTGAGTGCTAGTCCTGAAGGTAAAACTAGAAATCTGTTTCAGCACCATGATTGTGGACAGCACCTATTGCAAAGTTGAGCTTTTGCTGCCTTCTACAGGTCAAGATAGGGGCTTCCCTGGTGGCTCAGTGGTAAAGAGTGGCCAATGCAGGAGCCACGGATTTGATCCCTGGGTTTGGAAGAGCCTCTGGAGAAAGAAATGGCAACGCACTCTAGAATTCTTGCCGAGGAAATCCCATGGACAGAGGAGCCTGGCAGGCTACAATCCATAGGGTCACAAAAGAGTCAGACATGCCTGAGCAACTAAACAGTAACAGGCCAAGAGGCCAGGATATTTAACATGTCTGCATGTCTCCATGCAGGACCTGGGGGCAGGATAAGCCCCTAAACCTGTGGTCCAGAGCACTTATGCTTCCAAATAAAAAATAACAAGTACCTTGTTGGCCCTGGGATATTGCATTTCCCCATAGAATTCTCGTTACTCAGGTAGATGCCATTTTTGCTGCTCTTTTACAGAGAACTGAGGCACACAGAAAAGAGATGGGTGGCAGGTCTAGGACTCAAGCTGGAGTTTTCCTGACACCAGTATCTGCGCTTTGAGCCACTACTCTGGTCTTCCAGCCAGCACTAAAAGAGTCTTGTGGAACTTTCCATCTTCCTTCCGATGCCCAGGCATGGGTATCTTCTCAGTGGGGCACCAGCTTAGTAGATAATTCATAGTTGGAATCTTGCTTGAGCCAGCTCGTAATAGCCAGGAGTGGTGGAAGGCAAGAGGGTTTTTTCCTAGCTTGCTTCCTCCTGAGTTTGAAAGGATGCTCACAGATAAATGTGTCAGCTGGCAAGCAGGTGTATGTATCTTAATGGTCTAGCGATTGCACCTGTGTAAGGGAAGTTAGTGAAATTCAGGAATTAAGGCCCTTTCTCTCTCTCCTGCCAGTAGGAGTCTTTGAAGCTCCAGTGGAAAAAACCTTGGCTGCTATCTCACTAATCTCATTTGTAATTATGCTTCCTTAATGATGGTCTGGGTTCTGGTCAGTGGGAGGTCAAGTTCCAAGTCTGTGGGAGAGATGTGTTTGAGTTCTCCCTAGAGAACTCCTGGCTCTGCTTGGATGGGTGTGCTTACATATGGCATAAGCATTTCTTTCTTAATGGTTGCATGCCACTCCTCCTTGCTTTAAAATGAGCCCATACTGTGCCCCATTAGCTGAAATTGACATGATGGTTATTTTCAATGCTGTTTCTTTAAAGAACTCTATCTTGCTGTGCCTTGCTCACTTTTCCCTCTTGCTGAGTGGAATGAAGAACCCCTGGGAGAGTGTGGTGGCAGTTTTTCACAAGCTGCAGAGCCTGGCTCCTGCCTTCCCACCCTCACATCTACAGCTCAGAGAGCATCACACATTATACAGACATTAAGGATTCCTCTCTCAAGGCAGAATCCTCTGGAAATCTCAGAATCAAAAAGCTCCATGATAAAAATGCATGAAGCAATATCCTTATTGGTAAACTTACATATCCAGCTGAGATACTGCCCATGATAATGCAATTTTCTATGCAAAAAGGGTTTATCTCCATCCAAATATTATTCCACATCATTATTCATTCTGAGGAAGTGATTGCTGTCCTAGGTTAACTGATTGAACTTTTGGAACCAAAGCGTCAAGCTTATCTTACTGTCTATTGCCTGACTTCTCAAGAATTGCCATTAGGTTGGTAGGAATGAATAAATGTACACTCCATTAGGAAATATTAAAGTTTTTATATTGGTTAGGATAAAAACAGGATTAAAGGGGGACATTTGTAAGGTTCAGTACAGCATGAAATTGAAATTCTTTTGGTATATGAAATGTACAATATGAATAATTCTTCCCATTTTCTGTGGGGGGGCAGATTATAGACAGTGAACAAACTGCTGCCAAATTCACCTGTAGATGCTAACACAGGGCAAGCAGGAAAACCCATCTTGGTATTTCCTGAGTCTGTGGTCTATTAATAAGCAGATTCTTAAACAGCAATGACAGCAACAACAATGATAATTACACCAATAAAGGATTACTCAAGTTTAAATACATGTCAGGCACTGTCTTCATGCTTGTCTTATCTATAAGCAGTTTTTTTAGAGTGATTAAGAAGCTGAAAGAAGCCTACTTTGGTTTTGAATTCATATTCTGTCTCTTAATGTGTGAGTTTCAACAGGCTGCTATTCTCTCTGTCTCAGTTTCCCATTTTTAAAAGGGTTAATAACAACTTTGTATTGCATGAGGTTGTTAAAAGAATTGAATTACATAACATGGGTCTAGAAACACAAGAAGCTCTAAACAAATGTTACTGGTTTATTATTATTATGGTTACTGCTATTATTATTATGATATTTTAGTGGCTCTTCAAAAAACTTTAGACATTATTAGTTCCGTTTTCCAGTTGCTGACATTAAGGCTAATAATGTAGAAATGGGTTATTTTCTGAAGAAGCCGAGAGAATAAACACGTGCTGTTCTGGTTTGCCGTTGTGGTGTAACTAACTCACAGAATTCTGTACCGTGTGACAGGAGGCAGTTTATTAGGCTCGTGGATTCTGTGGGGAAGGAACACACCATGCCCAAGGTTGGCGTGTCTCTGCTTCACAGTGCCTGGGGCCTTAGCTGGGCGAACCTGAATAGCTTGGTGCTGGAGTCCTCTGAAGCCTTCTTAATTCATTTATCTGGGGCCTGGGCTGGTGTGTCACAAAGGCTGGTCTCAGCTGGGATGGTTGATTACGATGCCATCCTGTGGACCTCCTCACAGCATGGTGACTCAGGGTGGTCAGACTCCTCACACTTCTGCTCAGGGCTCCCGGAGTGAGCCCTCTAGTGACAGAGGTAGAAGCCTCAAGGACTTCCCAGGTGGCACTACTGGCAAAGAATCTGCCTGCCAATGCAAGGGACTCAAGAGACACAGGTTCGGTATCTGAGTTAGGAAGATCCCCTGGAGTAGGAAATGGCAACCCACTCCAGTATCTTGGCTGGAAAATCCTATGGGCAGAGGAACCCGGTGGGCTACAGTCCATGGGGTCGCAGAGTCGAACACGATTGAGCAGCTAAGCACACACACAGAAGCCTCATAGTCTTTAATGACCATGGAAATCACATAGCATCACCTTGTTATCCAGGGGTCAAAGGTGACGAGCCCACTTGGATTGACTTCCCTGTTCCATGAAACAAAACAAGTGTCACAGGCTTTGCGGCAGGCTGAAACACTTTGCAGTGTTTTTTAGCCACCATACCTGCTCTTGGGACTTGATGTTACCTGTGTGTCTGGATGTAGACTATTACTTGCTCCAGCTAATATGGTGTAGCTCTTAGACAGCTCAGACTATTGAGTGCTTGAGGAACTTTCTCAGCACTCGTGAGCCCAGCCCTCAGCAATGTTGCCGTCTTGGAAGCTCTTTGCATTGATACATGCACACTTTCTCTTCTATGAGTATTTAGGTTGCCACTCACCTGTCCTGCCTCTTTGTGTGTGTGTGTGTGGGGGGTGTGTGTTCATCATTCCAACCTACTACTTCATTCTCCTTTTCTCCTCTTTCCTTCTAATTCTTTCTTTCCAGTGGATTCAATTAGTTCTCTTTGCTGCCTTAGCAATAAAGCAGTTCCCTCCACAGCATTCGAATGAACCTCTCTCATTCTTTCATTGAGATTGTTGTTATGTTTGAAAACTTGAGGGCAGGGCAGGCGGGAGGAGAAGAATGTTAATTTGCAGGGAGTCCCTGTTCTGTGGTGGGAAGGCCGCTGAAGAGGAGCCAAGAGGCTGCCACTTGATGTGCCTGTGATACAGAAGAATTGATGAAAGATGCTTAAAGCCACCCCCGCCCCTCCCCATCCCTTGTGTCTGCACATGCTGAGATTCAGGACCTTACAGGAAGGTGTTGCGTGGGTCCTGGCCAGAGTCTGTTTTGAAATGGCTCATCGCCATCTCTGCCCACTTGAGAAGAGGGCGTTTCCCTGAAAGTGTGTTTGAATGCTGGTGCATGCTGGTGAACGTGTGCCTGGCTTCATTCATTTTCCCCTCTGTACTCTCCAGTCATGGAGATGTTCGTTCATTGTGGCCATCACTGGGCAAAGGCAGGAGGTGGCAGAGACCGAGCTGAGGATCCTTGTAATCTGACTCACAGAATGTCAGAGAACAGTATACAAAGCCAGGAATTAAGCTCAGGGAGCGCCGGAGCAACATTGATTATATACACAGAAATAATTACAAAATGCTCTGGGTTTTTGTTAGGAATCTGTGTTTCGGGTTCCCTTTCAGGAGTTTGAAATGTCATCAGTTAGCTGAATAGTGGGAACAGACCTGCATTTCATTCGTGCTTCACACTGTGCTAAACAGGAATCATATTTGTTACTAGACTGAAGATCCTCTTAGTGGAGAAAAAAAATGAACTTGTGGGGAGTAGGAAGGACTAGATTTCAATCTAATTGCCTTTCATGTTTTCCAGTGCTGTTTGGCTTACCCACAGTGGTAGTATTTGTGGGGAATGAGGATTAGACTCTTTGCTGGGAGGTTAGAGTGAGAAAAGTCGGGTCTGCTGCCATTGGTGGTTGAAAGGAAGTCCCTAAGTTGTTATGCATTCGATTGTTAAAAAAAATGGCCTCCCCACTGTGTTTCTGTGGCTCGTGTAAGTTTTAAATCTGCTCTACTGCTTCCATTTCCTTTTATTTTCTTTTCTATCCTAAGATTTAATCTGGGGTTGTTTGGAAGCTTCCAAGCCAGGGAGCAGTTCAGACCAGCTTCGGGAAATGCAGGTGGAGCTTGGACTAGGAAGGGCCATCCCAGTTCTTTTACTCTGTGAATAAATATATCTGAAAAGAGGACTTTCATGAAAGACTCTGAGGGTCACAGTCACTAATTACGCAGACTAATTATCAAATCAAGGTGTTGGGCTCTTCTCCAGCATTACTCAGCCCACTCTAGATATATTTCACATTTGCAAATGACCAGCCGAATGGGCCAATTGAACACTATTATTAATAACCTGAAGATGTAAAATAGAGATTCTTTGAGGGGCGTGCAGATATGTGTACTTGGACAAGAAAGGCCATTTTGCACATGAAAAATGAGATCTTAGAGTTGGGCAAGAATGAGAGAGAAGTTTAGCAATTAATCACATTGGTTATAATGAGGAGAGGAAATCAACCTGATAAAAGGATTTGTCTGAATGGATTATAGGCAAATTTAAAAGAAGGAGGAAAAAAGCAACAAAGGGCATTGCTGGCTTGGGAATTGGGCTCTTTCAGAATCCTCAATCATCCTCAGAATCAATTCTGCATTTCCTCAATAGCCACGTGAAACAAGGCTCTCTCTTCATTGTCTGAGATTAACCACTAACTGCAAACCATACATTAAATGAAGTATCGAGTATTTGTCTTCCAAAAATACACTTGAACACTGTTTATTTCCCCAATAGGTCTTCTATGATGCATTTAGGTGCCATATTGCTAAATACATACTGTACTTTCATATCTGCACCAACTCCGCTCCAACTGCCTTACTTAGGAAGCAGCTGTGCAGGGGCCACACAATTACAGATAGAGTTTTTCTCATAAACCGTTTAATTGTTTGCTTCTGGAAACAATTAGACTGACGGTATTATAGAGTGAGTGTCGTATTGCAGCCGGCAATCCTCTTTATGAGTTTTCTTAGCAAAATACCATGTTGACATATGCCAGGCTCGCAGAGAAGATTCACTTATATGATGGCCTGAGCTCCGAAGCAGTGGGGTTCGGGAGACATTTCCCCAGGAGGATGGCACTGCCGAGAGGAAGTCAGCCAGGAAACAAGTGTCATCCTGGCACGGGTTGCTTCTGATCAGGCTGGCACTGGGTTGGACTCCTTAACCTCCTCGGCTGCAGTGGACAGGAGGTGCAGAACCCTGAATCTCATGAATAGTGCAGAGGGTGACTCAAGGCATTTGTCCAGACCAATGGGCTTTCACAGAGATGTGGAGGTTTGCAAAGCCCCAGTAAGTAAAGTGCTTTGGGAAGGAGTCAGGTGTTGGTTTCTTAGCTTTCCAGGCCAGGTCTCATGACAGTAGCATTCAGTGGGCAGCGTGGCCTCACAGGCTCTTCTCCCCGTGGTGATGCTGCCTTTCCATTGCTCTAGTTAGGCAGCTTTTTTTTCTGTGCATTTTCTACACAATGATCTTATTTAATCCTCAGAAGCACTTTATGAGTTTCTGTTGTTATTATCATGTCTGTTTGACAGATGAGGAAACTGAGGTTTAGTGAGTTAAGTGGTTTTCCCAAAGTCACTTAGTGAGGATAAGAGACAAGTCCTCGTCTCAATCTTAAATCTGTCCTCAGGTTCTAAACCCCAGACTCTCAACAGCTATAATATACGGCTTCCTAGAGAAAATTTTAATAAGGACAAGAGATCTCTTATTCCCAGTGGTTGTTTTGTGTTTTGTTTTATTTTGTTTTGCCACAAAGGCCAGTTAAAAGCACCAAAGAAGTGGGTTCTACTCATTCAATTGATTATTTCCTCCCTCAGTAATCATTTTATTCATATTATTCAGCATCTACAATGTTCCAGATACAATGGTGGACATAAATCTATAGCAATATCTTCATGAAGCTTTCTAAAGGAGGTGGATGGGAGACATAAAAAACACAGGTAAACAACAATATAGGCAAAGCAAATTTTATTCCGTGAGAATTACTAACAAGCGCAACAGTGTAATAATTATTGACTTTGTTGTGGTTCTTATGATTGGGGTGATTGAGAAAAGCTTTTCAAAGGAGGCTTCATCTCAACTGAAGCCTGAATCATAAGAAGGAGCTCGTCTTGGCAAGAGCTAGAGAAAGAACAAGTTCAAAGTCCCTGGTAAGGGAATGAGCTTGGTGAATTTAGGGACTTAAATAAAGCCAGTGTCTGGACTAATCCTTGTCAGTTGTTCCTAAGGTCTTGGTGAGGAGCCTTCATTTATACTCCATTCATCCATCCATTCACCCACCCGGCTTCACACTCATCCATCTATCCACTCACCCATCCACTCATGCAGCCAGCCAGCCAGTCATCCATCCCATCCTCCCAGCCAGCCAGCCAGCCAGTCATCCAGCCTGCCACCCATCCATCCAACCAATACTCACGCAGATTTACTCTACAATGAGCCCCATCGCTAGCAGAGCCAGAGAGATGGGTAAGACATGATTCTTGCCTTTAAGAAGTTCGTGTGCTATTGAGAAAGACAGAAATTAATATAAACAATGTGAAAAGTGTGTCCACGACATAGTGTTCAGCGTACAAAGGGAGCCCTAGAGAGGCAATGATGAACTCTGCCAGGAGTGTCAGGGAAGACTTCACTGAAGAGGTGACATCCCTGCTTTGGAGAAAAAAGGGTTTTCCCAGGTAGAAAAGGAGTAAGAAGAAAGTGCATATGTGAAGATACAAAGGTGAGTAAACCATGGCCCCCATTCAGTCAGTTCAGTTCAGTTGCTCAGTCGTGTCTGACTCTTTGCGACCCCATGGACTGCAGCACGCCAGGCTTCCCTGTCCATCACCAACTCCCAGAGCTTGCTCAAACCCACATCCATCGATTCAGTGATGCCATCCAACCATCTCATCCTCTGTCGTCCCCTTCTCCTCCTGCCTTCAATATTTCCCAGCATCAGGGTCTTTTCCAATGAGTCAGTTCTTCGCATCAGGTGGCCCAAGTGTTGGAGTTTCAGCTTCAGCATCAGTCCTTGCAGTGAATATTCAGGACTGAGTTCCTTTAGGAAATCTATGGCACCCACAGATTGGTGCCATAGTCTATGCCGTGAGTGATGGAGTGAGACTGTGCCGTGTGGGGAGGTGAGAACACCTTTGTGTTCTGGGTCAGAAGTTATAAAATGAAAGTCACAGGTTACACTTGACCTGCTGCTTTGCTTCTTCAGCCTGGATGGAGATTTTCAAAAATAACTCCCATTTCCCAGTTTTAATTAGGAGATTCATACACAGATCTCCAGACTTCTAGCTTCTCTTGGAAAATTCAGAAAATCCAGCAATGCTGGGTCCACCTTGGGATGACCGTGCAGTTAAGGCTGCTCTTTTCCGCCGGGGCATACACTCTCCACGTTGCATCAGTCCTGCCCTTCCAAACGGTCTCCCCCACATTGAAGCTGAATATCAGTTTTATTTTGTTATCACACTTGCACTGTTGTTTGTCTGAGAAGAAAGAGGAAAGTAAAGTATTTCCTTTCCTTATGTCTCTATTAAAAAGCAGGAAAACAAAAGCTAGACTGAGAGGTCTGTCTCTTTCAAGAAAGGAGAGGGAGAAAACTTATTTCTTTGTGGAAGTGGAGAATATTCTTTCATCTTTAATATGCAAACAAAGTATGTCAGTGTGGAAAGGATACAGCTCTGGGTGGCTTAGATACACACACACACACACACACACACGCCTGCTTCTTTCTCTTTTTTTAACTTTTTATTTTCGGTTGGAGTATAGCTGATTAACAAACAATGTTGTGTTGGTTTCAAGTGAACAGCGAGCAAAGGGATTCAGCCATACAAATACATGTATCCATTCTCCCCCAAATGCCCGACTGTTTCTTTCCTTTATGTTACCTCTTTGCTCTTGAAAGACATTTGAGTCTGTAACCCTTACTTCAGGCAGGAGCCACAGGATCTTGGAAGAATTTTAAGCAGAGAAGAGACACAGATGTGGTTGGAACCGTGATTTAGTAAAATCACTCTGGTTGTTGATGATGATGGTTTTACAGTTGGAGGGGAAGATGCTAGACAAATCTACAAATAGAAAGGGTGCTCCAACTCTGTAGTTGAAGGTGGGTCTGAATGAGAGTAAGACAGCGGCAGGAAGAATTGAGAGCAAGGGCAAGATGAGAGACTGAGATGGAACCTGTAAGGGATGAGTCACATAGCAACCAGTTGTACCCCTTTTCCTTCTCTCATTCACCTGAAAGATCATCTCAGGTCTTCAGATTCAATATTGACCACAAACCTTCCTGTGGAGGCAGAGAGACCTGCAGCCTCTCAAAACCTACGATCTCTCCCTGTAGTGAAGCAGTTTTGTTAATAAAGATGATCCTTAGGGAAACAGATATTACTGATGCTGGTGCAGAAAGATAAGGAAAGATAAAGAATTACATTGGAGTGGAAAACACTGTTGGTTTGTTTGTTTTTTTAAAGGACCTAACAATGTAGCACAGCAAAGAAGCGAAACTGCTTTGATGTTATCTTTTCTGCACCTGATAGTGAAAGTCTATGAAACTTCATGTTTCATTGAAACAAATGGAGCAAAAAGTTCATTAGAATAGCTTCTTCAGCTCTTGTCCTGAAAGTATGTCTAATCTGTTTAATAAGATCAAGAAAAACCTGAGGGTAGCTACCTAGCCATATGTTTCCTATGTTAGTTTAGCAAACCCTTACCTGTGTTTATAGTTTAATAAAATCATGTTCCTGTATATTCAGAGTTGTCATGTAAGATTGAACAGCTTGTGCCCTGCACAACTCTAGGAGAACATTTCACCTAGAACCCAATGTAAATGCTTTCTAGATGCATGTCCTGTTCAACCCCACATGACTATACTAAGCGGCTCTGTTAGATTAAATTAATTTCAATACCACACTGTTTTGACTGCTGTACCTCTGTTGTATGTTTGAAGATGGGAAGTGCGACTCTTCCAATTCATTTGAAACCTGGGTTCAAATATCGAACACTTACGGGCTTGTGACCTTGGGCAAGACATTTAACTACCTTGAGCCTTCTGTTCCTTACCTTTAAATGAGATACAGTTATGATACCTATCTTCATCCTAGGCTCTGGGGCCTGACTGCCTGGGTTTGCACCTTTCTGCCACCTTCTGGTTGAGGGACTTTGACAAAACTCACTAAACTCTGTGCTGTCATTTTATCATTCATGAGATAAGATGATAATAGCACATCATAGAATTATCAAGGATTGGTGAAGGTGAGGTGAAGTCGCTCAGTCGTGTTTGACTCTTTGCGACCCCGTGGACTGTAACCTACTAGGCTTCTCCGTCCATGGGATTCTCCAGGCAAGAATACTGGAGTGGATTGCCATTTCCTTCTCCAGGGGATCTTCCCGACCCAGGGATCGAACCCGGGTCACCCGTATTGGAGGCAGAAGCTTTAACCTCTGAGCCACCAGGGAATATATTATCAAGGATTAAATAAGTGAATATATGTAAAGTGTGTAGAAGAGAGCGCTGCACATAGTAGGTCTTAGAAAGGCCAGCTCCCACTATGGTAAACACTTGTTGCTATATCTGGTCTATAGTAATAGTGCAATGAAGATGATTATTTTAACTCTGAGAGCAAAATATTGCTTGTTTTGTTGGTTTAGGGTCTTATATCCTCCCTTGAACTTGCCCCCTGCTCTGTAGGGCCTTGAGAAGGTCTCAGGGATTGACACATAGTAGGTTTTCAGTTAGTTGGATGATGATATATGCTACATTGTTGTGTTATTTGGTTGCTAAGTCATGTCTGACTCTTCTGTGACCCCATGGACTGTAGCCTGTCAGCCTTCTCTGTCTGTGGGGTTTCCCAGCAAGAATACTGGAGTGGGTTGCCATTTCCTCCTCCAGGGAATTTTCCTGACCCAGGGATTGAACCTGCGTTTCCCGTGTCTTCCGCACTGACAGGCAGATTCTTTACCACCGAGCCACCTGGGAAGGTACATCAGCCTTGCCAATCAGGTTTTGAAAAGACTAGAAAGAAGTAATTCCAGTTCAAGCCATTGAAGCAGGAGATCATAACAGTTTCTTTTCCCAAAAGAATCGTAGTAGGGCCCTACTCTGTATAAAAATATATTTAATTTTATCCTTTAAAGGTTTATTCCCTTACATATGGGATCTAAGAAAGAAATAATACAAGTGAACATATTTACAAAACAGAAAGAGACTCACAGACTTAGAGAACAAACTTGTGGTTGCCAGGGCTGGGGGTAAGGAAGGATAGGGCGAAGGGATAGTTGGGAGTTTGGAATCACCACGTACACACTGCTATATTTAAAACAGATAACCAACAAGGACCTTTTGTGTAGCACAGGGAACTCTGCTTAATGTTGTGTGGCAGCCTAGATGGGAGGGGAGTTTGGGGGAGAAGGGATGCATGGACATGTGTGGCAGAGTCCCTCTGCTGTACGCCAGGAACTATCACAGCATTGTTAACTGGCTGTACTCCAATATAAAAAAAAATAGTTAAAAAAAGAAATTAAGACACACACACATTTATTTTTATACTTTAAAGTTTTACTTTAATTAATTGATTAACTAATTTGCCATGTATACTTTAAAATGTACTGATTGCCATTTTTTGCATCTTTTAAAAAGCAGACTTTTTAAGAGTCACTTTATATTCACAGCAAAATTGAGGAGGTACAGAGATTTCCCTTCCGCACACATGCGTTGCCTCTCCCATTGTCAGTATGCATCCCCCAACCAGAATGGTTCCTTTGTTACAACTTCAGTGTAATGGTACCTTTATGTCACCTGCAGCGACACATCACGATTACCAAAGTCCATAAGGTTTCATTCATGATGCTGTACATTCTGTGGGTTTGGACAAATTTCCAACGACATGCATCAGACGTCATAATATTGTATAATATCTTTTCACTGCCCCCCAACTCCTCCGGGCACTGCCTAGTCATCTCTCAGTACCCCCCCCCACCCCGACAACCCCTGATCTTCTTTTTACTGCCTTCAGAGTTTTGCCTTTTCTAGAGTGTCATACAGTATATAGCCTTTCCATATTGGCTCCTTTCATTTAATAATATGCATTTAAAGTCCCTCCATGTCTTTTCATTGCTTGATGGCTCATTTCTTTTGCGCACTGAATAATATTCCGTTGTCTGGAGGAACTGCAGTTTATCTGTTCACCTACTGAAGGGCATCTTGGTTACACCCAAGTTTTGGCAGTTGTGGGGAAGGCTGCTTTGAATATCTATGTGAAGGTTTTTGTGTGGACATTTGTTTTCAACTCCACTGGGTAAAAAATGGCAAGGAGCACCATTGCTGGATCCTATGGCAGGAGGATGTTTAACTTTGTAAGTAACTGCCAAACCATCTTCCAAAGGGACTGTAGCACTCTGTATTCCCACTAGCCATGAATGAAACTTTTTTTGTTGTTCCACGTCCTTGCAAGCTTTTGGTGTTGTCAGTGTTCCAGATGTGGGCCATCCTGATAGGTGTGTGGTGGTCTCTCCATTTATTTAATTCACATTTCCTTGATGACATAGGACATGGATCATCCTTTTTTAAAACAGTTTTAATTGGAGGATAATTGCTGTACAGCTTGGAAAGCAATGTCCCCTCCTGGAGAATGTGCCCTCCTTCCTGTCCAACCCATCCCACCTCTCTAGGTCATCACAGAGCACCAGGCTGAGATCCCTGTGTTATATAGCAGGTGGGACATCCTTCTGAATTTAGTTTTATATTCAACCATTACACTCTTGTCCTGTGTTATGGGATTCCTTCTTTGTATTTCCTAAAGTGCTTGATTTAGGGAGCATCTCAGACTCCTCAGCGTTTCTTTGTAGACACTAAGATGGAGACCATCTAGGTGTTGGTATCTGTTCAGGTGGAGAACAAGGAGAAGCAAAACCATGGGGGAGTCAAGGACTGAACCTGTCTTGTTGAGTTTCCAGCACCTATTATGCTGTTGAGAACACTGAAAATTCAGAACAAAAGTTTAATTTGTATGATCCCGGTGGGGACCTTGAAGGTAGCGTCTGTTCCGCAGAGATAACCTAAGCCACATACAGTCCCTGCACCTGCTCCATCCTGAGCTCCCAGAATAACTTGCAGCCTTTCCACAATGTCAGAAAAAGATTCTCCGGACCCCAGATGGACTAGGAGAGATATGGGTTGGCCAAAATTTTCTTTCAGATTTTTCCATGGTGTAAAAACCCCAAACGAACTTCTTGGCCATTGCAATACAGTCCTCCTTGGAGAACCCTCCTCACATCTTCCCCAATTCTATCCATCCCGAGTGAGCACGGAATAAGAAATTCTGACAAAGCAGGCACTTCCCTAGTCTTTCTCACCCTTTTCAACAGTGTCTGTGCTCTAGTCATTATATCATTCCAATCCTATGCCAGTATTGATCTTATCATCGATCCTCTTTGTAATGTTTCTGATTATAGATGTTAATAATGGTCTCTGCCTTGCAGATCGTGTAACTGAAAATGAAAGTGTAGTCACTCAGTCGTGTCCGACTCTTTGGGACCTCATGGACTGTAGCCCACCAGGCTCCTCTGTCCATAAAATTCTCCAGGCAAGAATACTGGAGTGGGTAGCTGTTCCCTTCTCCAGGGGATCTTCCCAACCCAGGGATCGAACCCGGGTCTTCTGCATTGCAGACAGATTCTTTACTGTCTGAGCCACTAGGCGGATGCTGGCAGATTGTATTTGCCATCAATACCTGTGTTCAGACTGCCATTGCCTGGTAGATTTTCCCCGTCATCAGAATTTTTCAAGGGCACCCATCTCATCTCTTCCTCTGTCCTTGGATCAAGACTGCTTCTCTCAAATTTCTTCTTTCCGTATGGGCATAACTACCAGGGTCCTTAAGAGGGTCTGGAGCAAACATGGGCCTGGCTTTCCTCTTTTATCTGAACTTCAGAAGGGATCATTCATTTGCTCATCCTCCATCCCCTCCCACCTTAGCTGGGAGGGCTTCAGCTCACCTGTGCAGAGCTTTTGATGCTGTATGAAGGCAGATAAAGTGGGTGGTTTGCATGATAATAGTTGGTGGTCTGGCTCCAAATAGCTGTAGCCAGAGAGGAAGAGGGGCCTTTGGTATAAACAAGGTGCTGAAAAAGGTCATCATGGTTCAGAGACGATGCTTACGAAGAGGAAACCAGGGGCTAAATAAGGTCACACGGTTAACTACCAGATGATCAGAGCATCGTTCACTGAAGAGTTCACTAAGATGCAACAGATGGCATTCGGGAAGCGCCTGCCTTGCACCAGGCACTGTGTTAAGTGCTTTGTATGGACTGTCTAATTTGATTTTCCCAGTAGCCTTTTTATTTGTCACTCAACAGTGTCTGCCATGTTCTAGGCATAGTACAAGGTCTGAAGATGCTAAGATGAGCAGGAAAACATGGCCCTTGTCTTATTGGTTACAGTCTAGTTGTGCGAATCGATGTTAATGAACTAACCACATAGACACTGAGAACCGGTGTTAGGTGAAGAGAGGGCCATGCCTGAGCTGACAACAGGAGCTACACGCTTAGAACAGGCCTTTGATGGAAAGTTGGGGAGTGACTGGTCAACTGAGATCTGGAGGCAAAGGATTGGTGGCTGAAGAGGGGAGGGAGGGAAAGACTCCCTTAGTAGAGGAAACAGACATGGAGCAAAAGTGATAAGTTGGAGGAACGGAAACCACTGGAAATAGCAGATGGGCGTTTCCCTCTTTTATAAATAGGAAAACTCAGGCTGCAATTCAGAAAGCCGCCTAAGGCGATGTAAATGAAAGAGACTTGTACTCCCTGCTAGGCAACTGTGTTTGTCAGCTTGGGCCGCCCTAATGAAATGTCGCACACCATGGGGGCCTCAAGAGCAGAAACATGTTTTTTTCATAGTATTGGAGGTTGGAAGCCCAGGATCAAGGTACTGACAGGACTGGTTTCTCCTGAGGTCTGTCTCCTTTAACTTGCAGACGGTCACCTTCTCTCTGTGGGCTCACACGATTGTCCCTTGGTCTCTGTGTGCCTATGTCTGTCTGTCTGTGTCCTGGTCTTTTCTTCTTAGAAGGACTTCAGTCATATTGGATTGGGACCCACCCTAATCACCCCCATTTTCACTTATTTATTTCTTTAAAGTCCTTGTAGCCCAGTACAGTTATATTCTTGGAACTAGGGGCCAGAGCTTCAGCCTGATGAGAATTTGTGTAGGGTGTGTGCTTGTGTGCTAAGTTGCTTCAGCAGAAGCTGAGTCTCTTCTGATTCTTTGCGAGCCTATGGACGCAGCCCACCAGGCTGCTTTGTCCATGGGATTCTCCAGGCAAGAATACTGGACTGGGTTGCCGTGCTCTCTTCCAGGGCATCTTCGTGACCAGAGATGGAACCCACATCTCTTTCGTGTCTCCTGCATTGGCAGATGGTTCTTTACTGCTAGTGCCACCTGGGAAGTCCCTTCTGTGTGTATGGGGCACAATTCAGCCCATCATAGTGACCCTCCCCTGAAGAGAGGGCTTAGGATAGTCTGTAGAAGCCGGCTGTGGAGATGATGCTGATTCAGGGACAAGATGGACGAACTCCAGAACCTGCCAGATATGGGGCTTGGGACAGGAAGCCGAGCCAGACAGGGCAGGGGGTGTTATGGCTTGCCAGGGTGATTGGATGCACGCAGAGTGTTCTCCAGACTAGATAGCAGAGTCAGAGAGAGGCGGTCAGAGCCCAGGTGAAGTTCGGGTCCTGGGGAAAGCAGGGCCTGGCCAGGCTGTCTCTGGTGACTTTCCCACAGTCCGTCTCACTCAGCAGGTCATCACCATACGTTCTTCTGCAGTCACCATCTAGCTCAGATGGCCCCACACCTGCCTTGTTCAACAGAACCTTCTGCCGTGATGGAGATGTTCTCTGTGCTCTCAGACATAGTGATCACCAGTCCGCTGTGCCTGTTGAGCTCTTGAAATGTGTCTAGTGAATGGGACTGCGACTTTTAATTTAGCCTAATGAATTTAAATTTAATTTTTTTTTTACCTTGATGGGATCTTAGGGGTTGAACTCAGGTCCTCAGCAGTGAGAGGTCAAAGTCCTAACCACTGGACTGCCAGGGAATTTCCTAAATTTGAATAAAAATTTACCAAAAACAGACATATGGATGGCAAATGGTCATCTGAAAAGATACTAAACGTTATTACTTACAAGGAAAATGCAAACGTAAATGCATGATAAATTGTGTTATTGTTTTGTTTGTGGAGCAAAGGATGCATTAAAGTTCATTTGGGGGCTATGGAAAAAGATTTAACAGGTCCCGTGTGTCTGGTGGCTACCATGTTGGATACCTCAGACCTGGACAGTGCCGCCTGGATCTGGACTGAGTGGCGGATCATCCAAGAAGAAGCTCGGGTCTTGGGTCTCCATGAACCAGGGCTGGGGTGGTTCCTGAGAGCTGCCAGTGTTGCATGGAGCGCTTTGTCCATATCTGCTTGACATGGAGACTGAGCCGAAAGGCTGAAGGGAACCAGCTCTAGGGAGATGGCTCTCCGGTATCTTAAATAAAGGGCAGAGTTTTTTCATTCAATAACTACTCTGTGCCTCTGTTCTAGCACCACCGCTGTGCTCCGCTGGCATGATTGTTATTACCTAATTAGACTATTTACTGAGTGGTTGCCACGTGCCAGCTGCTCATGCTTTATATATATATATATTAATTTAATCCACACAGCAATCCTCTGAGGTAGCTATTATCCATATACCTTTCAAAATTATTTATTTATTTATTTTAATTGGAGGATCATTACTTGACAATATTGTAATGTCTTTGGCATACCTAGAGCCTATACAGAATGAAGTAGTCAGAAAGAGAAAGATAAATATTGTATAGTCACACGAATATATGAAATCTAGAAGGATGGTACCAACAATCCTACATGCAAGGCAGCAAAGGAGACACGGATGTAAAGAACAGACTTTTGGACTCAGTGGGAGAAGGAGAGGATGGGATGATTTGAGAGAATAAACTGAAGTGTGTACGTTACCATATGTACAATGAGGTAACTATTCTTTTTCTCATAGTTAGGAGAGTGGAGCTCAGAGAGGTTGACTGACTTGCCCAGGTCATTGGAAGAGGTAGGATGGGAACCTGGGTCAGTCTGACTCCAGAGTCCACACTCATAATCACTGTTCTCTTTTGGAAGGTCTGATTGGAGAGGGGATGCAGGTGAGGGGTGGAGGCCAGGGTGAATTCCACGAAGAATAAGACAAGAAGGAGCACATCTGATTGGCTGTAGAGATGCTGCCACTTGCAGGATGAGCCAGAGTGAGGAGGATGCTGTGGGCATGGCATCTGCAGGTATCTGCCAAGGGATTTAACTCAAGCCAAAGCCTGGGAAAAGCCGATGGTGAAATGCAGAGTTTGTTCTGCATTCTCATAACCTATAGGGTTGTGGCATGCATGGTGAGGACAGAAACAGACACTCAGGTGCCCAAGATGCGGAGGAGATGGGGAAAGTTGAGGAGCTGGTCTCCTGTACCTGCTTCTCATCACTTCCTACACCCTTACCCTGCTGGCAGCCACACCTTATCGATCTGAGAGCAACAGCAAGCTCAGGTAGCCAAGCTACCTCCTAAGAAGGCTGCCCGGACCTCAGGCAAGGTCATCCGAGTCCCAGGAGTTAGGGGAGGAAACTTCAGATTTAAAGGAGAAACTTGCCCTTGGGGACATTACAGCACCTGTGATCTCCAAGGCTGTTTTGCTTTCTGCTCAGCTGCTTCTGCAGGGTGGCGGGCAGCCCAGGCAGCAGGCAACGCCATCTGATAGCAGCCTCCCAGGTCTCCTCCCCACAGGCTTCAGCCAGTTGTGAGAATGGACTCGGCAAGGGTAAACCCAGCCCGGGCCCTCAGGGGGTCCAGAACAGAGGTTCTGCTGCCATCTCTGATTGAGCGTCGCATTTTATATGCATTTATCAAATATCTGTCAAGTACCAGGCACTGTGATGGGCGCTGGAATACAGGCATGGACAGGACAGACGCGGTCTAGGTCAAATATTGGAAGGATGGGAAGTTAGCCAGACGAGGGGGTGTGGTTGGGAGAGGAACTTGGGGTCTTGCAGGCAGAGGGAAGGAACATAGTCAGAGTTCTAAAGAGTGCATTCAGGAGACAGAAAAAGATTCACTTTGTCAAGATCTTAAAACGGCTGAATTTACTTACTCACTCCATAAACATTTCTTAAACGCCTCCTCTGTGCCTGGAAGGGGCCAGAAGTAGGGCTGCAGAGGGGGAGGGAGAAGGTCAGACAGTGAAGGGCTTCCTAAACTAGGGCGGTAAACAGATTGTATTTTAGGTAGTGACGAGCCACTGAAGATTTCTAAGCAAAGGAGTGACTTGTTCAGATTTGAATGTTTGGAGAAATCACTCTAGCTGTGTGGGCTTAGAGATGGATGAGATAGACCAAGGAGGGTACAGGAAGAGCAGTTAGAAAGCGTGTCTAGGTAATGGCCTGGATCGCATTAGAGAGACAAGCAGGGATGGAGAGAAATGGATAAAGTCAGGAAATAGGAAGCAGATTCTAAAGGACTCGTGAAGGAGAGCACGGATTCCAGGCTGACTACAGGCTCGGGCGGAAGGTGGTCCTGGGCAGTGATGCAGGGACCACAGAAGGACGAGCAGATGTGTGGGGGAAAATGATGAATTCTCTTGAGGACGTGTTGGGACATCGAAGGGAGGTGCCCGTGAGCAATCAGACCCTGAGCCCAGCAGTTGATCTGGGCTGGAGTTGATTCGCAGAGCTGCCGGAGAAGGGGAGGGTGAGAAAGGGTGTGATAGTCCCTGCTTGGAACAGGCACTTTCATTGAAGTCGTTTCCTTTAAAATCCATACTATAACCCCATTTTACAGGTGAGAAAACAGAGGCACATCAGGCTAAGACCCATACACGGCTCTGTATCCAAGCCAAGATTCGAACGGCACCCTTTGTGTGTGTGTGTTTTCCCCCAAGTAGCGATCCTGTCATCACTCTTGCTTGTGCCAGCCCGTGTTTGAAAATATCACAGTTGCCTTTGCCAACTTGGCGCATATCATTGGCTTCCTTCTATGGGCCATCGAGTGTTGACGGCCCCTAGAAAGGGATGGCACATTGATACCAGAAACTTGGGACTCAAATCGGTGCTAGCTGGATGGATCGGAAAGCGCAGGGAGAATGAAGTAGCCACGAGTGGTGAACGCAAGATGTAGCAAGTTCTTTTTTGCACCCGCCATATGGGCAGCTGCCATGGCCATGAACGTAGATCTTGGTAAAATCACTTTCCGACTGAAGAACCGGAGATCAGAGCATATTTCCGCTCGGCGCTGTGTGTGCGTGAACTCGCCGCGGAATTATTTGAGTTAAGAGTAACCTTGCGAAAGACCACCTTCTGATCCTGCCAGTTCGCTCCTTTACCGGGAAAAAAAGCTGAGACATAAAAGAAGAGAAATAGCTTAGGGGAAGAGATGGAAGAGGGAGAAGAAATAAATAGCAGCGATGGGTACCACAGCCGTGTCTGTGGAGCGTGACAGGGTGGGATCGTGAGAAACAGTCTGTGAAATAGCAGAGGACAAGGCCACAGGCACTGGGCTTCCAGAGGCCACCATCATCTTATTAAAAATTATGTTTTAATCCTTGGAAGCAGACGTGTGTATGTATGTGTGTGTGTGTGTGTAAAGGAGACAAGTCCCAGTGTGAATTCTGTTCTACCATTTATTCTAATGGCTTCCCTGTAGCTCAGCTGGTAAAGAATCTGCCTGCAATGCTGGAGACCTGGGTTCGATCCCTGGGTTGGGAAGATCCCTTGGAGAAGTGGTAGGCTACCCACTCCAGTATTCTGGCCTGGAGAATTCCATGGACTGTATAGTCTTTGGGGTTGCAACGAGTTGGCAAAGAGTCATTTATTTTGAAAGATGCTTCTGTTTAGTGTGCCAAGGCATTGGGAAAAATCCAGGAATGCCACCCAGAAGGCGTTTCCAAGGGACTCTGGTTGTCAAGACCCGTTCGTGAGGAACTGGTTGCCATTGTTAGAACTGAGCTGCGACAGAAAATGCTGATTTCCTGAAGGTCTCTGAAATAAGGGCCAACGCAGATGGGGTTTAGAGCTGGAATCAGAGCACAAGGTGATGGAGGTTTAGTCACTAAGTTGTGTCCGACTCTTGTGACCTCATGGACTGTATAGCCTGCCAGATTATTCTGTTTGTGCAATTCTCCAGGCAAGAATACTGGAGCGGGCTGCCATTTCCTTCTCCAGGGGATCTGCCCAACCCAGGGATTGAACTCGTGTCTCTGCAGCCCCTGCACTGGCAGGCGGACTCTTACCACTGAGCCACCAGGGAAATCCTAGAGCACATGGGCCGGATTCTAAGTCAGATCCAAAGAGAGGCTGTTGTTGCTTTGATAGTGAGATTCTTCTGTGAGTAGGATTCAGGACTGGAAACTGGAAGGGCTGTGACAGTCTTCAAGTCCCTTTTAGATCTGCCTTGGTTCTTGGCTTCTCTGTATCTGTAAATTTGCTCCGCATGTCCAGAGGGCACATCCTCATTGGCTTAACCAAGTATTGTTGCCCCCTAGTGGATGGAACCCTCTATAGCAAGCCTCCTGGTAATTGTGGGCCAACCTCTGGATCTATCTTCTTAAAAGTAGAGTACCCCTTCTAAACTGATCAGTGACCAACTCAGACAGAGCCTGTTACTTTGCTGAGTGCACCGTGATGGGAGGGGGGAGTTGGACGTGGCTAAACCATGACTGACTGGCCCCAGGCACACTCTTGTTGTGAGAAAAGGTAGCTCAGAGTTACTAGACTGGGAAACAGATTGATATGTTATTCAGCTGCTGTGCTTAGAAAATGGGACCAGAAGAACAGATGCGTTGAGTAGCAAGTCAAGAATCCCAGGATGAAGCAAAGACGCTGCCAGGCTTATCCGGACTATTCTTTCAGGGTGGTGGGTATATCTCTGAACTTGAATCAAACGGCAGGGTTCAGGAACAGGCACTGCTGCTTCATGGCTGTGTGGTCTTGGGGAGTTCCGCGAATCAGTCAGAGCCTCACGTCTCTTGCGCAATGAGCTGGAAGAACATCAGAACCCACCCCCAGGGTTATGAGGATGAGGTGCGAAGACAATGCCTGGCATTGCTCCTGGTATCCGGAGTCACATCCTCACGTTAGTGTCCCGACAGTCGAGGTCAGTTACAAGTGACCTTTCAGTGTGGAATGAATTGTCATGAGTGTGTCCACCCAGGGGCATAACACGTAAAGATTTTAGTAATTGTGGCTAAAAAAGCTTGGCAGACTGGCTAAGCTCTGGATCAGTGTCCAGAGTGCAGAGACATGGATGGTAGTAGCAGTGACAGCTCTGTTTATCTTTCTTACTCATCATTTAACCCAGTTTTTCTCCGTATCATGGGGCTTCCCCGGTGGCTCAGACAGTAAACAATCTGCCTGCAGTTCAGGACACCCAGGTTCAAGGTTAGGAAGATCCCCTGGAGAAGGGAATGGCTCCCACTCTGGTATTCTTGCCTGGAGAGTTTCATGGACTGAGGAGCCTGGTGGGCTACAGTCCATGGGATTGCGAAGAGTCACACATGACTGAGCGAGTAACACTTCATTGCGGACACACGCATCATGTTTTTCATCAAGAAATAGTTACTGAATACCTGTTATATGCCAGGCACTGGGAATCCAGTGACTAAGAAAACAAACGCCCTGACTTCACAGAGCTTACATGTGGAGTGCAATGAGGATGCAAAAGATGACGTGTAAAAGCAGACTCATTGCGAACAGGGACACTGGGATGGGCGTCTGTGTGCCTCATCTCCTTTGTCCTCGCAGCATCTCTTACGCGTCTTGTCATCCCATTTTAAAGGTAAGGAAGGTAAGGCTCTGCAGTGTGTGGGGGGGATCAATTTCACCAGGCAGCCACAGGCAGTCTGGGGCAGAGCCTCCTGCCTCCAAATCCTGCCTGTGATGTTCTTCTCCATCATGTAACTTCCTGGCGGAAGGAAGAAATATGAAATGACAGAAAAAAGGAGAAAAGTTTTCAAAATAAAGGTTTGTAAATCAACCCTAAGAAGTTCCATGAATGGCAAAGGAGGAAAAAATAGCTCACTCCATTACTTTTATTTTCATTGCTGGCTTTAAATTCCCATAGCACACTTTCTCGGAGCGGTTCAGGTTACTTGAGCTTCTCCTAACGCCAGGTAAATATGTATCCTTACAGATAATATAATGCCGTGGTCAAGTGCATAGTCTTATTCTGCTTTAACATTAGCTTTGCATTCTCGATGACCCTCGTCCTTTCTTGTTGGATGAGTCCTGGGACCACAAAGCAAATGCCCAGTGGAAACGAAGAGGTGTCAAAATGAGTGAAGGGAGCCTGGCAGGGATGCTGGGCACCTGAGAGTGAGCCACCCTCCTGGGGCCGGCCACCACTCTACTCCGTCCATTCCCACCCAGGGAGTGGTGCTCAGGGTGCTCAATATTGTCAGGGCTTCTGGTTTAAGAAAAACACCAGTGAAACATTCTGTATAGTATTCTGTGCCGTGCCTAGTTGCTCAGTCATGTCCAGCTCTTTGTGACCCAGTGGTCTGTAACCCTCCAGACTCCTCTGTCCATGGGGATTTTCCAGGCGAGAATACTGGAGTGAATTGCAATGCCCTCCTCCAGGGGATCTTCCTGACCCAGGGATTGAACCGATGCCTCTTTTGTCTCCTGTACTGCAGGTGGGTTCTTTGCCCTTTGAGCCATCAGGAAAGCCCATCTCTGTACTCTCTTGAACTTAAATTTTAATTCAGTTTCAATAAAAAGAAGCAAAACCCACAGTGTGGGCCAAGCCACACACACCTGGGGCCAGGGCATTTTGGGTCATAGGCTGAGAGGTTTCGATCTCTGGATTACTGCATACTGGCGGTGGAACAATGACGGCTGCTTTCCTCAAAGCACCTACTTTGTGCCCGAGTACTTAACAATGCCTGGCTCATTGCAAATGCTCAATAAACGCTTCTCAGTGAAGACAGGAACTCAGAGAGGTTAAGTCACACATGTAGGGCTGCACAGCTAGGAAACGAGGAACCTCCCACTCAGACTCTTGTTGTCTGGTCTTTAGTTTCTTATGGTGTCTGAACAGATCTGTGCCTTCACCAGGAGGGTATGTGGACAAATAGAATCACATCCATGTCACCATGGACCTCACAGTAGAGATTAGACATTTAAAGCTTAAGGCCCAACCTTCTCATTTTATAAGGGAGGAGGCAGAGACACAGGTGATGAAGGGATCAGGTCCATGTCACAGATGGGAGGTGGAGTCGGATGCAGAACTAGTTTTTCAAACCTATGCTTTTTCTTCTTTCAATCAATTTATTTTTAATCGAAGGATAATTGCTTTACAGCATTGTGTTGATTTCTACCATACATCAACATGAATCAACCTTAGGTATACGTATGTCCCCGCCCTCTGGAACCTCCCTCCCACCCCTTCCCACCCCTCTAGGTTGTTACAGAGCCTCAGCTGGAGTTCCCTGGGCCATGCAGCAATTCCCATTGACTTTTTGCATACAGCAGTGTCTGTGTTTCCATGCTGCTCTCTCTGTTCATCCCACCTTCTCCTTCCTCCCCCTGGTCGTGTCCAAAAGTCTGTTCTGTATATCTGTGTCTCCACTGCCACCCTGCAAATAGATTCATCAGTATCATCTTTTTAGATTCCATATATATATGCATTAATGTATGATATTTGTTTTTCTTTTTCTGACTTACTTCACTCTGTGTAACAGGCTGTAAGTTCATCCACCTCATTAGAACAGACTCAAATGCATACGTTTTTTATGGCTGAGTAATATTCCATTGTGTTTACATGCCACAGCTTCTTTATCCATTCATCTGTCGATGGGCATCTGGGTTGCTTCCATGTCCTGGCTATTGCAATAGTGCTGCAATGAACACTGGGGTACATGTGTTTTTTTCAATTTTGGTTTCCTTAGAGTGTATGCCTAGTAGTGGGATCACTGGCTCATATGGTAGTTTTGGAACAGGAAATGGCAACCCACTCCAGTATGCTTGCCTGGGAAATTCCACAGACAGAGGAGCCTGGAGGGCTACAGTCCATGGGGTTGCAAACTGAAGTTACTTTGCACGCATGCATGGTAGTTTTATTCCTAGTTTTTAAAGGAATCTCCAGACTGCCTTCCATAGTGACTGTATCAATTTACATTCCCATCAACAGCGCAAGAAGGTTTCCTTTTCTCCACATCCTCTCCAGCATTTATTGTTTGTGGATTTCTTGTCGATGGCCATTCTGACCAGTGTGAGGTAATATCTCTTTGTATTTTTGATTTACACTTCTCCAATAATGAGTGATGTTGAACATCTTTCCATTAGCCATATCTATGCCTTTTTATTTTGTGTTGGGGTATAGCCAGTTAACAATGTGATAGTTTCAGGTGAACAGCCAAGGGACTCAGCCCTACCTACACATATAGCCGTTCTCCCCCAAACTCCCCTCCCGTCCAAAAGCCTACACTTTTTCTAAAACTCTAAACTTTTGGCTTTCCTGTCTTTTTTTTGCCATGCACTTTCAGTCAACAGAGATGAAATCATACTGTATATACATGTACGCACACACACACACACACACACACACATATATGGGTTTCCCTGGTGGTTCAGTGGTAAAGAACCCACCTGCCAATGAAGGAGATGTGGGTTCGATCCCTGGGTTGGGAAGGTCCTGTGGAGAAGGAAATGGCCACCCACTTCAGCATTCTTGCCTGGGAAATCCCATGGACAGAGGAACCTGGAGGGTTACAGTCCATGAGGTCACAAAAGAGTTCCAACAATTAGTGAACAAAACACCATGTATGTGTCTATCGATAGATAGATAAATAGATATACACATATATGTTAGATATATAAATAGATACACATACACTTTCCTGTGGATCGAACCCTTCCAGTATCATTTATTCTTTTCCAGTCATCATAGCATTGCTATTTACTTGAAAGAGGAGTGTGTCTCCTGGGGAAATCAGACTGATCCCATGGCCCTAGGAGGGTAGCTGTGTTACATCTCTCTCTGTTTCTCTTGTTTTGTGAACAAACACAGTGATCAGAAGACCAACTCCTGGGTGGTAGGAATTCAGGGCAGGGGGTCCCACTGGGCATGAGCAGACCAGGAGTTGACAAGCCAGAATGTTGCTGGAGGGAGTGGATGAGACATTTTGTAGACTGGATGTGAAGTGGAACCTGGCCTGCCAGCCCAGTGAGGGATTTGCTTTGTTTAGCTCTCAGGGTTTTAAGACTATTTTGAATCCATGTCTAGTATTTTAAAATTTGAGTTTTCACATAAAAATTTGGGTTTCTGTCTTCTTAAAAAATAGTGAACAGTGGAAAACACGTGGGCCACGTTCTTACCCAGTCGTGGTCCGCTGGTGTTGAGTGGTGGCAATCCCTCTAGATGGTTAGGTGCTCTTTATTTTTGCCACACTTCCCACCACTCGCTATGGCTGATCTCTGGCCCATTTCATTTACCAGTGTGCTCTTTTGGGCTCCCATAGCCATTCGAATGTGCGATCCCAGGTTGAAATCTCTGTTGGCTAGAACATAAAAGGGGCATTCCTTCTCACCTGGCATCAGTGTGGACTGACAGTGAAAACCAGCAAGAATCAGAGCACTAACTCTTCCCAAGCAGATAATAACTCTCAGGAACAAAGCAAGTCCTGGCAGAATCATTTCACTTCAAGATTCATTTCCATTTTACCTGCATCTGGCATAAGATCTGTGTGTGTGTGTCTGTGGGCCTGTGTATCTCTGTATGGTTTTGAGTGTGTGTGTGTGTGTGTGTGTGTGTGAGAGAGAGAGCACGAGCTAAGTCGCTTCAGTCATATCCAACTCTTGGCAACCCTACGGATAGTAGCCCGCCAGGTTCCTCTGTCCATGGGATTCTCCAGGCAAGAAGACTGGAGTGGGTTGCCATGCCCTCCTCTAGGGGATCTTCCAGACCCAGGGATCTGAACCTGTGTCTCCAGCGGCTCCTGCATTGCGGGCGTATTCTCTACTGCAAAGCCACCAGAACAGCCCTCTGTGTGTGCACACACCCGCATTTATTCTGTGCATGCACATGTCATGCTGGTTTGATCCTTGTCATGTCTGTTTCAGTCTTTCAGATTGCTTGGTGGTTATCCGTGTAGTCTTCAGCACTGACTCGAAGGCTTGGTGAAGCGACCTTTTGCTATTTGATTCAGGGATGACCAGGCATCTTCTGGCTCATGGCATGACCCCTTAGTGGCTGGTGATCTTGGCATTTTGCGCATTGTTCCCCTCTCACAATCATTTTCCATTTGTGATGCTCTGAAATCTGTAGCAGTCTCCTTGAGATTCGGGCATTCAGCAGGTGGTACCAATCAAAGCTTTGTCCCTCTGTTCCGCCACCACTGCCCTCCTATGGAAAGGATTTGAAAAGGAAACCTTGACTTTCAGATTGATTTTTAAATCAGCATGTATTTAACTGTTGATGCTTGAAGTACAGGCTGGATTATATTCTTCCAACAAGCAAACAACATTCTAATTGATTCCACTCCTAGATCATGAAAGGGGCCATCTGTGGGTAATTCCTCACTACCTGGGGACAGACCTAACATTTACAAGGTTATTGACAGCGTTGGGGGCAGGGAGAAGATGCCAATGCAGTTACGGATGGACTTCTTTCTCCTCTCCCCAGTCCTTTCAATGCAGACTCCGTCCTGCCTCTAATTCTCTGTCTAGTTCCATTGCCATATTTTTGTCATTACTCTATAAGTTTTCTTTCTTTTTTGGCCCCACTTCTAAAAGCAAAACAGAGACAAGGCAGTGTTATTTGATTGTCTATGTAGTGGAGTTTACAGTAAAGATGATGAGACAGCATTGATTATTAAAATGGAACTTAGGAATTTCAGGATTCATCATTGCCTCCCACCTCATGAGAACTGTTCTTTCTTCTTAGAGATGTCTGGAATCTAAAGTGGTTTTGCCAAGAGATGAGTAAAAGCCCTTGCTCTGCCATCGGGCTTCCTAGAGTATGAGGAAGACAATGTATATTCGTTTCACTTGTGTAATGATGGCCTTGAAGATGTTAAGTGAATAGCTAACATTTATTGATTGCTCCCTGCATCTCTGCATTGTGCTTTCCCTGATCGTCTCTTGCAGTCCTCACCAACTACAGAGAGAGTTGGTTCTGTTAGCATCCCTAGTTTACGAATCAAGAGACCAGAGGCACAATCAAGGCACAGAGAGGTTAGGTGACCTCTCTCAGGCCGCCTAGTGTGGATGGTGGTGTTTGGATTTGAGCTCTGCCTATTCTAAGTGGAACACACCTTTATACTATAGCCTGTGTTGATACCTTTCATCTCGCTACTGTTTCCTGATACTTTCCTCTCCGTTAGTTGAAGATCAGTGGAGGTTGAATGTTGCAATTTATGAAGCTTAGTTTGCAGGACCTTTGGAGTCAGCCCCACAAGATGATATTAACAATAGAAGTGAAAAAATTCAGTGCTTTTCATATATCAGGGAGAGTTCTAAGTGCTTTGAATGCATTTTCAGATTGGCCTACACGGTGACTTTGAGAGCTGAGTATGGAAGTCACTGACTGTGAGCCTACAGCCAGGTTTGAACCAGGATGGATAGTTAAGATTGAATTTGTGGAGCCTGTCTGCAGAACCTACCAAGACAGCCCATGATATTGTAACTTTCTTCTCTGCTCTCCCCTATTCATTGGTCTCTGCTGCAGCCCCAGGATGGCTCCTTGCTGTTGGTTTAATGTGCTTGGTGATTTCCTACCACGGGACCTTTGCACATTCTCTTCTCACTGCTTGGCATACCTTTCCTCTTCTCTGCTTAGCAAACTATTCTTTAACACCTGGTTCAGATGTTACCCCAAAAGCTTTCCTCATCTTCTGGGGGAAAAAAATCTAGTTGCTTCTTCCTCCTTCCTCCCAGGGAAGCCCAGTGTCTCAGACTCTTATTAGCCTCCTTACACTGTGTTATTCTAATTTATACAGCTCACACAGTTGTAAATTCTTGGAGGTGGAAATTATGAGGTATGTATCTCACTAGAATATGCAGTTTCTGTTTATCATTGTCTCCCCAGCCCCAACTCCAACGTCCAGTACATAGTAGGTGCTCAGGAAATACTTACAGAGTGAGTAAATGAGTCCTTCTCTTTCTGGCTCCCAGCTTGAAACACAGCAGCAGTCATATTGAGCACTTCTGATAGGTCGCTTGTATTTGGTGCTTGATTAGGCTTTCCAGATGAACAGACCTGGGTCTCCTACACTGTGGACAGATTCTTTACCGTCTGAGCCACTGCAGTTTTGGATGAGACAAACAGAACCAACAGGGCCTTCATAGATGCATGTAAAGGGAGATTTATTTTAAGAACTGGCTCTCATATATGTCAACTGAAAAAAAAATGCATGACCTAAAAGTTGAGAGTTATGTTTTATTTGTCAGACAAAACTGAGGACTTAAGCCTGGGACACAGCATCTCAATTGCTCTGAGAGACTGCTTCTGGAGAGGCAAGGGCATGGGGGCAGCATATATAGGAGATTTTGTAGCAAAGATCAGGAAGTCGGAACATCAAAAAATCACTGTTAATCAAAGAAAACCAGAACTCCCAAGTTAAGAAATTAGTGCTTTTCTACGTATGGGAAGGTGCAAAGTCTGGGCTCATTGAAATCATTCCTTTGATATGCACTTCAGCTCTCTGGGGTCAGTATCCTGTGCTTTTCATCTTGAGTCTCCTTAGGGTGCACTATCAGGGGTGGCTGCAGTTTCTGACTATTAGATGGGGTGCAGATCCTGCCTCCATCCTGAGTTCCCCCAGGGCTCACTGCCGGGGCGGCTGTGGTGTGATGGCTCCATGGCTGCGTCATCCTTTGTTTACTGATTTTTAGTTCACACGTTTATGGAGACTGGGCAGTCCCAGCATCTGCCGCTTGCAAGGTGGACAACCAAGAAAGCAGGGGCCATAATTCAGTCTGAGTCTGAAGACCCTGGAACCAGGAGCTCTGATGTCTGAGGACAGGAGATGGGTGTCCCAGCTCAAGAAGAGAGAATTCACCCTTTGTCTAACCTTTATGTAGATTCCCTGGTGGGTCAGATGGTAAAGAATCTGCCTGCAATGCGTGGGGCCAGGGTTCGATCCCTCGGTCGGAAAGATCCCCTGGAGATGGGAAGGACAACCCACTCCAATATTCTTGCCTGGAGAATTCCATGGACAGAGGAGCTGGTGGCCTACTTTCCCTGGGGTTACAAAGACTCAGAGGCAACTGAGTGACTAACACTTTCACTTTCTATTCTTCTTGGTCTCTTCAGGACCATCAGCTGGCTGGATGATGCCTTTCCACTTTGATGAGGGGGATCTTCTTTACTCAAGCTGCTGATTTGGTCTGTTCCAGGAACACCATCCTCGATACACCCAGAAATAATGCTTTACCAGATGTCTGGGCCTTCCTTCGTCCAGTTGAGTTGGCACATGAAATTAACCATCACAGTACTCAGTGCATTTTTAATGATGGTGTTCCATCATTCCGCTCCCTCTCTTCCTCCTTTGTTATCTTCTGGCTTCAAATAGCATATAGTGGAAGACGGGATGATGTTTCTAGTCTGGCGGTCGATAAACTTTTTCTGTAAAGGGATGATAGTAAGTTTCTAGGCTCTGCAGACTGTGCAGTCTCTGTTACAACCACTCAGTTCTGCTGTTGTAGCGTGAAATGAAACTCTGCTGACAAAACATGGCAGCGGGCTAGATGTGGTACAGGGCTGTAGCTCACTGATTCCCGATCTGGAGTAGTCTTGTCATGACGAATACTGCAAGGTGGTACTTGGGTTTCTCTTATCACAGACAAGATTAGCTTAGGTGCCTAAGCCACTGATGTTAAGAGCCAACTCATTGGAGAAGACCCCGATGCTGGGAAAGATTGAAGGCAAAAGGATGAGATGGTTGGATGGCATCACCGTCTCAGTGAACATGAGTTTGAACAAACTCCGGGAGATAGTGAAGGACGGGGAAGCCTGGTGTGCTGTGGTTCATGGGATTGCAAAGAGTCAGACACGACTTAGTGACTGAACAGCAAGACCTTGAAGAAAAGATTACGCGCTCAATGTCATGTATGCGTCACTCTGAATACATCACTTCTATACCATTTAGGTGTCGTTTTACCAGAGGTTATGTTGGAAAGGACTTACTTATGCTTTGGAGTCAATTGTTTTGAATTTTGCATTTGAGCTGTGTGATCCTGGGTGAATTATTGAGCCTCTGTGATCCTCACATTTGTCAGTTCTGTTACTTCAATCCTCATCCTTACTTTGTAGGGTTTTAATGGGCAGAAAATATTTAGTGTGTTTCAGGCACATAATAGAATTTGAGTAAGTACTAGTTACTTTGTCTTCTTGCAGACTTTTGTCCAAAAGCTCAACCTTTCAACTGAAACATGGAAATGTAAACTGTGAAAGCCAGTGGAGCCCAGGGAGGCCCTGCTGTCTTTGGAATTCTAGAAGGAGTGTTTGAAAAGTGAGAGACATTTCAGTCTGAGGAATTCATCATTTCTAACCGTCTCACCATTCTTTTGGAGAGAGAGTGAGAAAATTTTGACATTTTCAGTTTCACACCTGTAATGTTACAAGTCTAATGCAAGCCTAGGAGTCAAAGGAGGCTGTGACGTCAGAGGACCAAAAAGGGCAGCGGCAGGGTAAGTGGTCAACAGACCAGGGCAGAGATGCTGTGCTCAGCTCCTGAAGGCAGGTAGATCTGATACCTACAAGATATCAAGGGGACTCTTATGAAATGTTCTGGGGCCAGAAGGAGTAAGAGTTGAGACTCTCCATCAGGAAGAAGAGACTGGATTAACCCGCCGTAATATGTCTATGCACACCACACACCAAAAGTTTACACGTTCTGCAACTACTTGCATATGGTGTAGGGCAATTAAATGTCACACAGAGAACTGTCAGTTTCCGCATCTGCCCACATTTCCCCAGTTCTGTTCCCAGACAGCATCTCTGCAAATGTTCAAAAATGTCTCTGTTTGGTCCAAGCTGATTTCCAGGCTCCTTAGCTTCAGTATCTTCATGATTTATACCACTGAGCTTTGGTGATCTTTTATATCTTGTGGCCATGACCTGGCCTCTCCCCAAGGCAGATAGAAATGCTACTTCTGGTCCAGCCCCACAGCGTTTTGTTTATAATACTCTAGGACATTTCTCTGGTGGCTCAGATGGTAAAGAGTCTGCCTGCAATGTGGGAGACTCTGGTTCAGTCCCAGGGTCAGGAAGATAACCTGGAGAAGGAAATGGAAACTCATTCCGGTATTCTTGCCTGGGAAATCCCACAGACAGAGGAGCCTGGTGAGCTACAGTCTATGGGGTCGCAAAGAACTGGACACGACTGAGCGACTAACACTTTCACTTTCAAGGAACACTTACAATGTGGTATTGACTTTAGTTGTGAATTTGTCTCCCTAAGAGATTAAAAGCTCCTTGAAGACAGGGACCATATCTTATTAATTCTCTCAGCTCGAGGACCTAGCATGGTAGCAGGTGCTTAATAAAGGCCTGATACATATTGCTGAATTTGTAAATAGGAAATTATTTATAAATGTGGAGATGTGTGCAAGTTGATATACTGAAAATGTCTAGGAAATACTGGCAGTCCGCAAAGTAAAAGTTTTGTGATGACTTCAAAGTTGAGTGGTCAGGCTTTTAAACCAGCCCTGCTAATAAGTCTTTGATGAATCTCAGAGCATCTTGATGAGGAAGAAAATGACTTAAAACCTGTTGTGATTGGCTTTATCGCTGGCAGCGCTGTCATTCCAAATATCAGTCTTGTAGGGTGTTTTTCATGGGAGCCCTGGAGAAAGGAGCCACTTTTTAAGGAGCACACCAGGATCTGAAGGTTTTGACACTGTGGACTAGTAATAATTATGGCCATTATGTAGATAAGAAGAAGGTTTGATCCAGGGTGATTGGAGGGCAAGGTGAACAGGTTAAAGGAGTCACTTTGGGAAGTGATTCCAGCTCATTGGGTGAACTCAGAAATTAGAATAAGCAGCCACAGAGAGAGCCCTTTGGATAGCTTCTCAGCTTGGATGTTAGCCAACATCCACTGGCTGTCCCCTGTGTGCCAGACTTTCATTCAGTTGGTTCAAGACCTTCGGAGATAAGCACTGCCAGGGTTTTCATCTCCCAGTTGGGAAAATCAAGGTTCAAAAGATTAAGCAACTCTCCCAAAGACAGAGGTAGAGCATTGAAGGGACTAAGATTCAAACTCAGGTCTCCCACTTGCAAGAAAATAGTCTGTTCCCTTGCTGTGGCCATGATGGTTTTGACTCTGCACTCTGAAGGCAAGTTTCCAGACTGAGTTTCGCTTCTGGCTCTGTTGCTTGTAAGCTGTGTGACCTTGGACAAGTGGCTTAACCTCTCTGTGTCTCTAATGCCTCATCTGTAAAGCGAAGATTAATGATACCTTCCTACCTCATTATGAAACGTAAATGATGTAATGCATGCCAAGTGCCAAGAATGGTGTCTGACATACAGCGGGCGCTGCGCAAGCATTTACTATTATTTCGGAGGACTGCTTCTTCCAGGCGCACACAATACTTTCTCGATCTATTTGTTGTGCAGCTTTTCATTCATCTTCCTGATGGGCCAGTTGGCTGACAGCAGAGTCTGTTTGCATATCACAATGTGCTTTTCACCCACCATCCCTTTCCCGGGCACACTGACTTTCCAGGGACACGCAAACCTTTGCTGCCTAATGCCCTGGCTCGTAGCTTAAAAATCTGGTGTCTTTATTATTTTTCTTCTGCAAGACAGTACATCCCAGAGATATCTCTTTTAGCGCTGATGACATAGGATGTTATTTATGCAGGGACCTTGGTGGCTAAGCTGCTGTTGCACCCACCATGTTTATGTGTCGTTTGCGAACTGGCAGATTGATTCATCAAGGATTCCAGAAGCAGAAGCGCATTTTATTCTGTTATTCTGTGACGGCCTTGGCCACCCTGTCTGTTTGATATACTGGAGGATGGTTTTGCTATGGGCCCCCAGTTCACGGGACGTCAATACCAGAGATTCTAGAGAATGGATCGGGACAATGAGTGTTGCTGGTGTGTGTCTGCAGGATGAGTAGCTGATGCCTGGTTCTTGCCTTCCCACAAAAGAAGGCAGCACATGGCTGCAGAATGCTATGTGGCTGAAAGGACACCGATTCTGTCATTAAAAAACATCATGGCTTATTAGATGGTTCAGTGGGAAAAAGTGCTTTTCACACCAGTTCAGTCATCTTACCTGCCTCCTTGCTGACCTCCTCTGGCTATTTGTTAGGTGCAAAATCAACCCTAAAGTCTGTAGCATGGCACATAAAACCTTTGCAGTCTTAGGCACCCCATCTCCAGCTGTGTCCAGAAAGCCACCCCTTTTCACTGCATGTACCCTGGTGGCTCAGTGGTAAAGAATCTGCCCGCCAGTGCAGCAGCCACTGGAGACGTGCGTTTGATCCCTGGGTCAGGAAGATCCCCTAGAGGAGGAAATGGAACACTACTCCAGTATTCTCGCCTGGGAAATCCCACGGACTTAGGAGCCTGGTGGGCTACAGCCCTTGGGGTCACAGAGAGTTGTACATAACTGAGCACGCATGCATACAGGCACTCACCCCGTGGTCACTTGCCATTGAATTTTTGGACTTATCTGCAGATATTTTATACTCATTTATAGCTCTTGGCTTTGCATATTCTCTTCCTTTGTATGGAATGCCTTTCTTCATTCTTTCCAATGGCAAACTCCTGCTTATCCTTCAAAACCCAGATGTGATAACTCTCCCTTTGCAGAAGTCCTCTGCAAGATCCATAAACCAAATTACTTGCCCTCTTTTCATCCCCCACACTCTTCTCTGACATGATAATGGATTCACTTACTTTTGGTTCCATCTCTCTACCAGTTCATGGGGCTTCCTGGGGTTTTGGCAGTAGTGGTAAATAATCTGCCTGCCAATGCAGGAGATGAAAGAAACACAGGTTTGATCCCTGGGTTGGAAAGATCCCCTGGAGTAGGAAGTGACAACCACTCTAGTATTTTCACCTGGAAAATTCCATGGACAGAGGAGCCTGGTGGGCCATAGTCTGTGGGGCTGCAAAGAGTTGGACACAACCGAACAACTAAGCACCCCAGTTCATATTCCTTGATGGCAGAGGCCATCTATCTCTGAATTCCTGGCATACTCCTAGCCTTATGCTTATGAGAGAAATGAAAGATGAGTTCATGGTGCCATATGGTCCAGCAATGCCACTCTGGGGCATATATCTAGAGAAAACCGTAATTCTAACGATACATGCACCTCAGGTCTTCCCAGGTGGCGGGATGGTAAAGAATTTGCTTCCAGTGCAAGAGATGCAGGAGACTTGGGTTTGATCCCTGGTTTGGGAAGCTCCCCTGGAGAAGGAAATGGCAACCCACCCCAATATTGTTGCCTGGAGAATCCCATGGACAGAGGAGCCTGACAGGCTACAGTTCATGGGGTTGAAAAGAGTTGGACACAACCGAGTAACTGAGTACGCACGTGTCTTCACTGCTGTGCGTGGGCTTTCTCTAGTTGCATCCGGCGGGGCTACTGTTCATTACGGTACATGGGCTTCTCATTGTTTTGGACCACTGGCTCTAGGTGCCAGGGCTCAGGTGCTCTGTGGCATGTGGGATCTTCCCAGACCAGGGACTGAATCCATGCCCCCTACATTGCCAGATGGATTCTTAACCACTGTACCACCGGGAAATTCACGTTTTCCTTATTTTAGTTTGTGTCTCTCTGGATCGGTGCCATCCTGTACCCTTCCTCTCTGAAAAGCATTATGTATCTATGATGTGCCCTTGAAGTGTGGGGCAGAATTCTCTGTTGACACAAGCACCTTGGTCTCCACATTGGCGGATTGAACTCATGTGGCAATGGACGCAACTGATACATTAGCATTACCTGTCCCTGCTTTGTCTGTTTTGTTTGTGTCTTGAATCTGTTATGCAAAACCTACTAATACCCTTCACATCTCCATAGCTTTGCCAGGATTCAGTAATCACTGATTCCCGCCCCCCTTAGCAAATATTTATTGTTTGCCTTCTGTGTCAGGCACTGCTCCAGGCAGTAGGGATACAGCAGAAAGCACAACCGTGTACAGTGGATCCGTTGTATACATCACTAAATGAAATACTATGAGAGTACTGTGATGAGAGTACTGTGGAGAACAGTGGAGGTGATTGAAGAAGCCTGGCAGATATTTGGGGGAAGAACATTCCAGGAAGAGGAATCAGCAGGTGCAAAGGCCCTGAGGAGGAAGAGGGCTTGATGGATTTCATCACAGAGGCAGATCACGTAGGGGATGGAAGCTCAGTGGAGAGACTGTGACTTTCATTCTGAGTGAGGTGGGAATATACTGGTGAGTTTCAAGTGGAGAAACACGATTAACTTCACGTTCTCACATCATTACTTTCTCTCTTGTATTGAGGACAGACTGTATGGGCCTAAAGGTGGAAAGAGAGACTAGTTAGAAGGCTGCACAGTCATCTGTGTGAGAGCTTTCCTTCCTGGCATCACCTAAGTTCTCCAGGGACTTTGGCCACGTGGCTTGGGATAGGCAGTCCTGAGCCTGTCTGGTCTGCATGGCCGGTGGCTGGTTTCCTGAGCTCGGAACCCAGGGTCTTGTCTCCTGCTCTCCCTGTGAGCCTTGGACCTCCTGCCCTGAGTTTTCTGCTCTTACATCCTTTTTGACTCAAGTACAGCAGGAATGAGAAATATTTAAGATCTGATTAACATTTTAAAAAAGCTTTTTACTTTGTATTGGATTATGTCTGATTAAAGGTCTGTAGAGTCAAAGCTATGGTTTTTCCAGTAGGCATATATGGATGTGAGAGTTGGACCATAAAGAAAGCTGAGCCCTGAAGAATCGATACTTTTGAACTGTGGTGTTGGAGAAGACTCTTGGATTGCAAGGAGATTAAACCAGTCAATCCTAAAGGAAATCAGTCCTGAATATTCATCGGAAGGACTGATGCTGAAGCTCCAATATTTTGGCCACCTGATATGAAGGGCTGACTCATTAGAAAAGACCCTGATGCTGGGAAAGATTGAAGGTGGGAAGAAAAGGGGATGACTGAAGATGAGATGGTTGGATGGCATCATCAATTCAATGGACATGAGTTTGAGCAAGCTCTGGGAGTTGGTGATGGACAGGGAGGCCTGGCGTGCTGCAGTCCATGGGATCTCAAAGAGTTGGACACAACTGAGCGACTGAATTGAACTGATAGCTGATTAACAATGTTGTGATAGTTTCAAGTGAATCACAAAGGGACTCAGCCATACACATACATGTATCCATTCTTCCCCAAAGCCCCCCTCCCATCCAGACTGGCAATACTGAGTAGAGTTTTGTGTGCTATATAGTAGGTCCTTGTTGGTTATCCATTTTAAATATAGCAGTGTGTACGTATCTATCCCGCATTTAAACCAGTAGATTTTGAGTGAAGCAGATTACCCCCCCTGGTGTGGGTGGGCTTCATCAGATCAATTTAATCAATCTCTGTCTCCTTCTCTGTCTTCGTCTTCAGTTCCATCTCTGTGTCCACCTCCATTTCTATCATGTTCTCTGCCTGTACTATGTATGGGCTTCCCAGGTGACACAGTGGTAAAGAATATGCCTGCCAATGCAGAGATGCAGGAGACTTGTATTGGATTCCTGAATTGGGAAGGTCTCCTGGAGTAGGAAATGGCAACCCACTCCAGTGTTCTTACCAAGAAAATACCATGGGTAAAGGAGCCTGGTGGCTACAGTCCATGCGATTGCAGAGAGTCAGATAGGACTGAGTGACTGAGCATGGCATGGCACCGTGTCTATATAAATGTATGTCTCTCTCTCTTTCTTTATATATACCCCTCTATTGTTTTTCTTTCTCTGGAGAACCCTGACAAATACAGCTGTGATTAGCCTGGCTTGAGTCCTGGTCCTTCCCCTGAGACAATGACTTTCTCGATGGGAATGGAACCCACTGGTTGGCTTAGCCTATAGTTATACATTCACTCCTGTTGGCTGTGGGTAAAGTTATTAATAGATCCATCCAAATGACCAGAGTACCAAGGATGGGAGAGGGATGGGTCACTAAACTTATTTTATAGGAAGTAAAATAAACGGAGGCTGGAAAGAAACAAAACAAGGCAGAGAACACAAGTCCATCACTGGAGCTAACATTATTCCCTTTTACAAATCTGTTAACAAGCTCAGAGAACTTAAGTGACTTGATCCGAGTTAAACAGGATGTTGGTGGTTGAGTAGGATCCATGCCTATGGGGCCTGATCTTAAAGTCTATATTCTTTCTTCTGTACAGATCATTTCACTAATTAATTTACTTATTCATTCATCAAGCAATCAACCACCCAAACAGCCCACATTAAGCTAATATTTACTTGTTGCTTGGGCTTCCTGATAGCCCATTTGGCAAAGAATCTGCCTGCAACACAGGAGACCCTGGTTTGATTCCTGGGTCAGAAAGATCCCTTGGAGAAGGGGTAGGCGTACCACTGAAGTGGGTACACTCCAGTGTTCTTGGGCTTCCCTGCAATGTGGGTGACCTGGGTTTGATCCCTGGGTTGGGAAGATTCCCTGGAGAAGGGAAGGGCTACCCACTCCAGTATTCTGGCCTAGAGAATTCTAAAGACTCTACCCATGGGGTTGGAAAAAGTCAGCTCTATTGAGAGGCATAGACTGTGCTGGACCCTGAGGAATCCAAACCATCTGACCTTAAAACTATCCCTCACAAGGGAAGACACTACGTCCTGTGCTAGAGACCATTTTCAGATATTCTGAACAAGATCCGCTTTCCTTGAGCTTCTCAGAGCAGGGGCATTCAAATCCAGATTGGTCCTCAGAGATGAGTACGCATTCTTTTTCCACCAAGTTCACTCGTTTCCAATTCACTGCATGAAGTCAGACAGAGAACAATAATAACGACAGCAACACCCACTGCAGCTTACAAAACAGAGGTCTTCCTGATGGCTCTGAGGAAGATGGACGGCGCCCGTGCGCGGAGCTGGCTCGGCATCTTGGCGGCTGCAGATTTATGGCTCGGGTGTCGCCAAAGGAGGGGTTCATTTCCACTCCTTTCCTCCCGAGGTCCCCAGGTTGGTTATTGCTCCATTTCTTCTTTACGTGAGTGATGAGGGTGTCCTAGGAGGTAAGCGAGCCTACGAGTGTGAACAGTTGTTTCATGGATTTATTGTTTCTTCGCTGTTTGATTCACTCTCCTGCCTGCCCCCGTGAATGAGTTCCGCTGTGAGAGCAACCGTGGCCTCACTGCTTTCTAGAACCTGCCACGTTCACTCCTGCCTCGGGCCTTTGCTTTCGCCTTTGTCTCACGTGCCCTCCGTTATTGTGTGTGCGTGCTCAGTCACTCAGTCATGTCTGACTCTTTGCAAACCTATGGACCGTAGCCCACCACACTCCTCTGTTCATGGGATTCTCCCAGCAAGAATACTGGATTGGGTGGCCATTTCCTCCTCCAGGGGATCTTCCTCACCCAGGGATCAAACCCTCTTCTCCTGTGGCTCCTGCATTGGCAGGCATGCTCCTTAGGACAGAGCCACTTGGGAAGCCCCCTGTTACTGTAAATCAGTTCAAAAACTCTCCCCATATGGCCAAGCTGTAATAGGTGATCATGGTCCCTTTTGACATTCAGGGAGCATTTTATAGTTTGTAAAACTATAAAATATACCTCCTCCTTTTAGAGAGGAGGTAGATCACAGTACTTCAGAGCCTGGTTTTTGGAACCCAGTTGCGTCTCTGCTTGCTCAGTTGCTTCAGTCATGTCCAATTCTTGGGACTCCATAGATCACAGCCAGCCAGGCCCCTCTGTCCATGGGATTCTCCAGGCAAGAATACTGGTGTGGGTTGTTAGGGCCTCTTCCAGGGGATCTTCCTGACCCAGGGATTGAACCTGTGTCTCCTAATTGGCAGGTGGGTTTGTTTGTTTGTTTGTTTTTAACCTCTGGCGCCACCTGGGAAGCTGTCTGTGTTCAAAATCCCCGTTTAGCCTTCGCAGGGTAGATAAGCTTGGGTCACCTACCCTCTTTACCTTGGTTTTAGCATAAAGCATGTACATTCATAGGGGGCTCCTGTGGAGAGAAATTTGAGCTAATCCACTTAAATCACAGGGTAAACCCTAAATAGATGAGAATGATTATTTTTATTGTATTATGTAGTCATCTTAAAAGACCAGAAAAGCAGAGAATTGGCACAGTTGCGAGAAACTCCAGATCTGCCACTAATTAACATGACTGTGGCCAAGTCTTCTGTAAAATAGGGATGATGATGGTTCCTCTTCCAACCACACCCTCACTCAGAGCATTGCTGTGAAGGTCAAATGGGATGTGGCCTGGAAAGCAATGACCCCAGTCTCTGGCATTTAGTAAATGTCTAATGAACACAATCATTTAAAAAAACATTTATTTTCTATTGAAGGATAATTGTTTTACATAATTTTGCTGTTTTCTGTCAAACCTCAACATGAATCAGCCATAGGTATACATATATCCCCTCCCTCTTGAACCTCTCTCCCATCTCCTGCCCCATCCCACCTCTCTAGATTGATACAGAGCCCCTGTTTGAGTTTCCTGAGCCATACGGCAAATTCCCATTGGCTCTCTGTTTTACATATGGTAATGTAAGTTTCCATGTTACTCTTTCCATACACCTCACCCTCTCCTCCCCTTTCCCCATGTCCATAAGTCTGTTCTCTGTCTGTTTCTCCATTGTTCAGTTCAGTCGCTCAGTCGTGTCCGACTCTTTGTGACCCCATGAATCGCAGCATGCCAGGCCTCCCTGTCCATCACCAACTCCTGAGTTCACTCCATTGTTGCCCTGTAAATAAATTATTTAGTACCATGTTTCTAGATTCTGTATATGTGTTAGAATATGGTATTTATCTTTCTCTTTCTGACTCACTTCACTCTGTATAATAGGTTCTAGATTCATCCATCTCATTAGAACTGACTCAAATGTCTTCCTTTTTATGGATAAGCAGTTTGAGTGAACTCTGGGAGTTGGTGATGGACAGGGAGGCCTGGCATGCTGCAATTCATGGGGTTGCAAAGAGTCAGACATGACTGAGTGACTGAACTGAACTGAATGAATATTCCACTGTTTATATATACCACAATTTCTTTATCCATTCATCTGTTGATGGACAATTAGATTGCTTCTGTGTTCTAGCTGTTGAACAATGAGATACATGCCTCTCTTTCAGTTTTGTTTTCCTCAGGGTATGTGCCTAGGAGTAGGATTGCTGGGTCATATGGTGGTTTTATTCCTAGTTTTTTAAGGAATCTCCATACCATCTTCCATAGTGGCTGTATCAATTTACATTCCCACCAACAGTGCAAGAGTGTTCCTTTTCTCCACACCCTTGCCAGCATTTATTGTTTGTAGACTTTGATGAGGGCAATTCTGACTGGTGTGAAGTGGTATTTCATTGAAGTTTTGGTTTGCATTTCTCTAATAATGAGCAATGTTGAGCATCTTTTCATGTGTTTGTTAGCCATCTATATGTCTTCTTTGGAGAAATGTCTGTTTAGGTCTTTTTATCACTTTCTGATTGGGTTGTTTGTTTTTTCTGGTATTGAGTTGTATGAGTTTCTTGTATATTTTGGAAATCAATCCTATGTCAGTTGTTTCATTTGCTATTATTTTCTCCCATTCTGAGGGTTGTCTTTTCACCTTGCTTATAGTTTCCTTTGCTATGCAAAAGATTGTAAGTTAATCAGGTCTCATTTGTTTACTTTTGTTTGTATTTCCATTACTCTAGGAGGTGGGTCATAGAGGATCTTGCTTTGATTTATGTCATTGAGTGTTCTGTCTATGTTTCCTCTAAGAGTTTTATAGTTTCTGGTCTTCCATTTAGGTCTTTAATCCATTTTATCTTTGTGTATGGTGTTAGGAAGTGTTCTAATTTCATTCTTTTACATGTTGCTGTCCAGTTTTCCCAGCACCATTTATTGAACACGCTGTATTTGCCTCATTGTATATTTTTGCCTCCTTTGTCAAAAATAAGGTACCCATAGGTGCATGAGTTTATTTCTGGGCTTTCTATCTTGTCGCTTTGGTCTATATTTCTGTTTTTGTGCCAGTTTTGTACTGTCTTGATGACTGTAGCTTTGTAGTATAACCTGAAGTCAGGAAGGTTGATTTCTCCAGGTCCATTCTTCTTTCTCAAGACTCCTTTGGCTTTTTGGGGTCTTTTGTTTTTTCCATATGAATTGTGAAATTCTTTGTTCTAGTTCTGTGAAAAATGCCATTGGTAATTTGATAGGGATTGCATTAATTCTGTAGATTGCATTTGGTAGTATAGTCATTTTCACAATATTGATTCTTCCTACCCAGGAACATGGAATATCTTTCCATCTGTTTATGTCATCTTTGATTTTTTTCATTCAGTTCAGTCGCTCAGTTGTGTCTGACTCTTTGCGACCCCATGAATTGCAGCATGCCAGGCCTCCCTGTCCATCACCAACTCCTGGAGTTCACCCAAACTCAACGTGCATCGAGTCGGTGATGTCATCCAGCCATCTCATCCTCTGTCGTCCCCTTCTCCTGCCCACAATCCCTCCCAGCATCAGAGTCTTTTCCAATGAGTCAACTATTCGCATGAGGTGGCCAAAATATTGGAGTTTCAGCCTCAGCATCAGTCCTTCCAGTGAACACCCAGGACTGGTCTCCTTTAGGATGGACTGGTTGGATCTCCTTGCAGTCCAAGGGACTCTCAAGAGTCTTCTCCAACACCACAGTTCAAAAGCATCAATTCTTCAGCACTCAGGTTTCCTCACAGTCCAAATCTCACATCCATACATGACCACTGGAAGAATCATAGCCTTGACTAGACGGACCTTGTTGGCAAAGTAATGTCTCTGCTTTTGAATATGCTGTATAGGTTGGTCATAACTTTTCTTCCAAGGAATAAGCATCTTTTAATTTCATGGCTGCAATCACCATCTGCAGTGATTTTGGAGCCCAGAAAAATAAAGTCTGACACTGTTTCCCTATCTATTTCCCATGAAGTGATGGGACCAGATCCCATGATCTTTGTTTTCTGAATGTTGAGCTTTAAGCCAACTTTTTCACTCTCCTTTTTCACTTTCATCAAGAGACTTTTTAGTTCCTCTTCACTTTCTGCCATAGGGTGATGTCATCTGCATATCTGAGATTATTGATATTTCTCCTGGCAATCTTGATTCCAGCTTGTGCTTCTTCCAGCCCAGCATTTCTCATGATGTACTCTGCATATAAGTTAAATAAGCAGGGTGACAATATACAGCCTTTATGTACTCCTTTTCCTATTTGGAACCAGTTTGTTTCATGTCCAGTTCTAACTGTTACTTCCTGACCTGCATACAGGTTCCTCAAGAGGCAGGCCAGGTAGTCTAGTATTCCCATCTCTTTCGTCTCCTTAGGTAAGTTTATTCCTAGATATTTAATTCTTTTTGTTGCAATGGTGAATAAGATTGATTCCTTAATTGCTCTTTTTGATTTTTCATTGTTCAGTTCAGTTCAGTCGCTCAGTCATGTCTGACTCTGCAACCCCATGAATCGCAGCACACCAGGCCTTTTCATTGTTAGTATATAGAAATGCAAGTGATTTTTGTGTATTGATTTTATATCCTGCAACTTTGCTAAATTCACTGATTAGCTCTAGTAATTTTCATTACTATCGTTAGGGTTTTCTATGTACAGTATCATGTCATCTGCAAACAGTGAGAGCTTTACTTCTTTTCCAATCTGGATTCTTTTTATTTCTTTTTCTTCTCTGATTGCTGTAGCTAGGACTTCCAGAACTATGTTGAATAATAGTGGCGAAAGTGGACCCCCTTTTCTTGTTCATGAACTTAGTGGGAATGCTTTCAGTTTTTCACCATGAGAATAATGTTTGCTGTAGGCTTCTTATATATGGCCTTTACTATGTTGAGTTAGGTTCTTTTATACCCATTTTTTGATGAGTTTTAATCATAAATGAGTGCTGAATTTTGTCAAAGGCTTTTTCTGCATCTGTTGAGACGATCATATGGTTTTTATCTTTCAATTTGTTAATATGGTGTATCACATTAATTGATTTGCATATATTGAGGAATCCTTGCATTCCTGGAATAAACCCAACTTGATCATGGTGTATGAGCTTTTTGATGTGTTGCTGAATTCTATTTGCTAAAATTTTGTTGAGGATTTTTGCATCTATGGCCATCAGTGATATTGGCCTGTAGTTTTCTTTTTTTGTATTATCTTTGTCAGGTTTTAGTATCAGGGTGATGGTGGCCTCGTAGAATGAGTTTGGAAGTGTTTCTTCCTCTTCAATTTTTTTTTTAAAGAGTTTTAGAAGCCTAGGCATTAGCTCTTCTCTAAATGTTTGATAGAATTCTCCTATGAAGCCATCTGGTCCTGGGCTTTTGTGTTTTTGGGAGATTTTTGATCACAGCTTCAATTTCAGCACTTGTAATTGGGTTGTTCATAATTTATGTTTCTTCCTGGTTCAGTCTTGGAAGATTGAGCTTTTCTAAGAATCTGTCCATTTCTTCCAGGTTATCTATTTTATTGCCATATAGTTGTTCATAAGTCTCTTATAATCCTTTGTTTTTCTGCCTTGGCTGTTGTAACCTCTCCTTTTTCATTTCTAATTTTGTTGATTTGATTCTTCTCTCTTGTTTTCTTGATGAGTCTGGCTAAAGGTTTGTCAATTTTGTTTATCTTCTCAAAGAACCAGCTTTTAGTTTTATTAATCTTTACTATTGTTTCTTCCATTTCTTTTTCATTTATCTCTGCTCGAATCTTTATGATTTCTTTCCTTCTGTTAATTTTGGGGTTTTCTTCTTCTTTTTCCAATTGTTTTAGGTGTAAAGTTAGATTGTCCATTCTATGTTTTTCTTGTTTCTTGAGGATTTCCTTTTTCAGTAGGATTGTACTGCTATAAATTTCCCTCTTTGAACTGCTTTTGCTGTATCCCATAGGTTTTGAGTTGTGTTTTCATTGTCATTTGTTTCTAGAAATTTTTTGATTTTCCTTTTGATTTCTTCAGTAACTTGTTGGTTATTTAGAAATGTGTTGTTTAATCTCCATGTGTTTGTGTTTCTTACAGTTTTTTTTTTCCTTGTAATTGATATCTAGTCTCATAGTGTTGTGTTTGGAGAAGGTGCTTGATACAATTTCAATTTTCATAAATTTACTGAGGTTTGATTTGTGACCCAAGATGTGGTCTATCTTGGAGAATGTTCCATGTGCACTTGAAAAGAAGGCATATTCTTCTGCATTTGGGTGGAATGTCCTGAAAATATCAGTGAGATCCATCTCATCTAATGTATCATTTAAGACTTGTGTTTCCTTATTAATTTTTGTTTTGATGATTTGTCCATTGGTGTGAGTGGGGTGTTAAAGCCTCCTACTATTACTGTGTTACTGTTCATTTCTCCTTTTACGTCTGTTAGTGTTTGTCTTATGTATTGAGGGGCTCCTATGTTGGGTGCATATATATTTACAATTGTTATTGGATTGATCCTTTGATCATTATGTAATGTCCATCCTTATCTCTTGTAATCTTCTTTATTTTAAGGTCTGTTTTGTCTGATATGAGGATTGCTACTCCAGTTTTTCTTTGCTTCCCATTTGCATGGAATATATTTTTCCATCCTCTCACTTTCAGTCTATATGTGTCTTGAGGTCTGAAGTGGTTTTCTTGTAGACAGCATATATATGGGTCTTGTTTTTGTATCCTTTCAGCCAGTCTGTGTCTTTTGGTTGGAGCATTTAATACATTTACATTTAAAATAATTATTGTTATATATGTTCCTATTGCCATTTTCTAATTGTTTGGGGTTGATTTTTGTAGATCTTTTTTCTTCTGTTGTATTTCCTGACTGTATAAGCCCATTTAACATCTGTTGTGAAGCTGGTTTGATGGTACTGAATTCTCTAACTTTTGCTTGTCTGTTGCTGAGTCACGTCAGTCATGTCCGACTCTGTGCGACCCCATAGATGGCAGCCCACCAGGCTCCTCCGTCCCTGGGATTCTCTAGGCAAGAAAAATGGAATGGGTTGCCATTTCCTTCTCCAATGCATGAAAGTGGAAAGTGAAAGTGAAGTCGCTCAGTCGTGTCCAACTCTTAGTCACCCCATGGACTGCAGCCTACCAGGCTCCTCCGTCCATGGGAGTTTCCAAGCAAGAGTACTGGAGTGGGTCACCAGTGCCTTTTCCTTGCTTGTCTAAAAGCTTTTTATTTCTCCATCAATTTTGAGTGAGATCCTTGCTGGGTACAGTAATCTTGGTTGTAGATTTTTCCCCTTCAGTACTTTAAATATATCCTGCCATTTCCTTCTGGCCTGCAGAGTTTCTGCTGAAAGATAAGCTGTTAAACATGTGGGGTTTCCCTGTATGTTGCTTGTTGCTTCTCCCTTGCTGCTTTTAATATTTTTGTGTTTAGTTTTGTTAGTTTGATTAGTATGTGTTTTGGCCTCTTTCTTCTTGGGTTTGTCCTGTATGGGACTCTTTGTTCCTCTTGGACTTGATTGACTATTTCCTTTTCCATGTGGGGGACATTTTCAACTATAATATCTTCAAAAATTTTCTCATACCTTTTCTTTTTCTCTTCTTCTTCTGGGACCCCTATAATTTGAATGTTGGTGCATTTGATATGGTCCCAGAAGTCTCTGAGAATATCCTCAGCACTATTCATTCTTTTTACTTTATTCTGCTCTTCAGAAGTTATTTCCACAATTTTATCTTTCAGCTCACTGATTTGTTCTTATGCTTAAGATATTCTGCTATTGATTCCTCCTAGAGTATTTTTAATTTCAGTAATTTGACACAGTAATTTTTAGCAATTATTGTGTAACTTCAAACATTTCAGTACTATGTTAAATAAGCATGATCTGTGTGGTGTCATCTTAAAAATGACTTTATTTGTGTGTTGTTTTGTTTCTTTAGATTTAGTCAGTGAGGCTTCCCTGATAGCTCAGTTCGTAAAGAATCCATCTGCAATGCAGGCAACCCTGGTTCATTTCCTGGGTTGGGAAGATCTGCTGGAGAAGGGATAGGCTACCCAATCCAGTATTCTTGGGCTTCCCTTGTGGCTCAGCTTGTAAAGAATCTGCCTGCAGTGTGGAAAACCTGGGTTTGATCCCTAGATTGAGAAGATCTCCTGAGGAAGGGAAAGGCTACCCACTCCAGTATTCTAGCCTGGAGAATTCCATGGACTGTATAGTCCATGGGGTCACAAAGAATCAGACAGGACTGAATGACTTTCACTTGTACTTTCAGTCAGTGGGGCTAGTTCTGTGGCTGCCTCTGGGAGAAAATTCTGAAAGGTCCTACTGACTTTCTGGTACCTATTCAGTAATTGAAGGTCCTACAACCCCTGTGGAAATCCCAGGTAGTGCTAGTGGTAAAGAACCTGCCTGCCAAATGCAGGAGATATAAGAGACACATGTTCAATCCCTGGGTTGGGAAGATCCCTTGGAGGAGGACATGGTAATCCATTCCAGTATTCTTGCTTGGAGAATCTCATGGTTAGAGGAGCCTGGCAGAATACAGTTCATAGGGTCGAAAAGAGTCTGACATGACTGAAGCAACTGCTAAGTTGCTTAGCACGTGTGCACACAGTCTCTGTAAGTTGTACAACTGAGTTGCATGCACATCAGTAACTAAAGTATCCAGTCCAGTGCAATTGCTGACGTCTTGAACTTGGTTTCTGGGGTTTGCTACATGCAAGGCAGCTGACTATCATGAAAGGGGGGTGGCCAACCTCTAGCTCCTTGCTCATCATTTTGGTCAGTTTCTGCCTTCTCCAGGGTTGGCAAGGGCCCCGGGGGGAGGCGAGAGGATGACTGGAACTGTTGTGAGCTGGTATTGTTCCTTTCTAGAACTGGTGGATGTTTCAAGCACTCTTTTCCTCTCACAGTTGCTTTAAGGGTTTCTTTAGAGACTCCTGTACACGTATCCATTCCTCATTGCTGAAGCCTCTCACCAGCAGTTCTCTGGATGGCAGTAATTGCATTGCTATTTCTGCATTGCCACCTACAGCTTCTTCTTCCACCCTTAAGAAGGCAGGTTCTTAATTCCATCCTTTTTCCACTGAGCTTCCATTTTTCCTTCCAAGTAGTTCTCTTGAACAGAACCTTCTCTCACATGTGGCTTCCATCTGAGCTGCAGACACATGAATTTCCTCACAAACTCCTTTTTTTCTTTCTCTACCCTGGTGGAATGGGACCTGTTACTATCTGCATTGAGAGAGGCAGAACCTGAGCTGTTGGGCATGCACATAACTTCTTCAGGATTTCACATCTAGCCAGTGATGAAGTCAAGATCTTAATCCAGGTCCTGTGATCCCACAGCTCAAAGTTTGGACCACCCGAGTCATACTTTCAACTTAAAAAGTTATTGTTATTGTTTTCCTTTATTGTCTGAGAAAAGATGCCTAAAGATTATGTACAATTCTTTTTCTTCTTTTGTGTATTTTTTGGTGGCTTTTTTGTGGGGGAGGGTAATGAGGCTGATGCTTACTCCTTGGAAGGAAAGTTATGACCAACCTAGACAGCATATTCAAAAGCAGAGACATTACTTTGCCAACAAAGGTCCGTCTAGTCAAGGCTATGGTTTTTCCAGTGGTCATGTATGGATGTGAGAGTTGGACTGTGAGGAAACCTCAGTGCTGAAGAATTGATGCTTTTGAACTGTGGTGTTGGAGAAGACTCTTGAGAGTCCCTTGGACTGCAAGGAGATCCAACCAGTCCATTCTAAACGATATTAGTCCTGGGTGTTCATTGGAAGGACTGATGCTAAAGCTGAAACTCCGGTACTTTGGGCACCTCATGTGAAGAGTTGACTCATTGAAAAAGACTCTGATGCTGGGAGGGATTGGGGGCAGGAGGAGAAGGGGATGGCAGAGGATGAGATGGCTGGATGGCATCACTGACTCAATGCACATGAGGTTGAGTGAAGGACAGGGAGTTGGTGATGGACAGACAGGCCTGGCGTGCTGCAAATTCATGGGGTCGCAAAGAGTCAGACATGACTGAGCGACTGAAATGAACTGAACTGAACTGAATGAAGCTGAAAAAAGTTCTATTCATCTTCAATTAGTGGCCTCCTTCCTTCCTGCTTCTCCCTCCAAAAAGACGTCACTATACAGAAAAACAGAACCAAACTCAACCACCAAACAGAAACCCTCCTATCTTTTGCTGGTGTCTGTTGGCCCAGCATCCTGGAACTAGACCCTTGATCTCAGTGGTTCCCAGTTCCCTTTCCAGGGTCTCTCTCTGTGACTCTTGCCCTTTCTGTGTGTTTCCCACCAGTTCTCTCCAGCTCACACTTAGGTTTTTCTCCACTGTCGCATCTTAATAGTCTAAGTTTTGGATTCAGTTTATAAGAAAAATATATTACACTCTGTCAGTTTATATGACATACCCTCTGTATCTGTTCACATATGTATCTACTGTCCCAGGATTATTTCAAAGCCAAATTGATTAAGAAAGTGCTAGATTGTTAAGGAAGGATGAGCCTTGTCACTGCTTGGCTAGTTCATTGTTCTTGAATAAAAATGTTGGATAATCAAGTGCAAGCAAATCAAATATCAGTTAGTTTTTTGTTAATGTTCTAACCTCATTTAAAATCAAGGAGATTTTATTAAATTAGAAGATCCCAATAGGTGAAAATAAAATTGATCCATATATTGTTGCAAACATGAGTTTATGAAATCAAACGGCCAGTCTTATTGGCTTAGCAGTTTAAAAATATTTTTCATAGATTTTAGTTCTCTTGTGGTAATAGCTTGTCTGTTTCAATGGTATTGGGTCTCTTGTCAGATGCTTTCATCATCAGCAGCATTTTCTTTCTCCACTTAAAATGTAATCCACCGCTCATCTTAATGCTTTCTTTGAAAAAAAAAAAAAAAAAAAAGGAGGAAGATTGGGAGCTATTTAGCCAATTTCTTATATCAGAGGAATCCTGTTCTTTTTTTTTTTTCTTCATATTTTGTAGGCTTCAAATACATCTGAAGATGTTATTTTGGTGAAAGGATTGTTTTTCAATTTTCCACTGTGTTTCTTTCCACCAATCTAATTATCTCTTTAACTCACTGCAGCTTTTATTTATAGCTTATGACTTCTCTTCCAAACCTTCGAAGACTTTCCAGAATGGTTCCGTCTTTTAAAGCTGCTGTGGATTGCCCATATTTCTAGTTTTTTGCTATTAGAACCACGGAGATTTGGCTTGACTGCCCTTGGTTTTAACATCAACTCTATCGTCGGTGGTTGCCACTGAAAATCACATCGCAGCTTTCCACCAGAGTTTTGGCAATCAAGCCAGTTCTAGGTTTTCTTTTCTGCCTATGGCATGATGACAGTTTCCTGATTTCCAGACATTGGAGCCATTTTGAAGCTGCAACTACTCTCAGGGAGAAATTTATTCTGTTGAAGGGCTGGGCTAGGTGAGAGTGAAAAATATGATTAATAACAGAATTTGTGGTAATTCAGACACGGGGAGGTGAATTAGTTTTTCTATAGTCAGAAGAAAGATATGTGTGAACATTTCTGTTGTTAGTAAAATATTCCTAACATCAAATTTGCCATTTTTAAAAGTCTCATTCAAAGGCATTAAGTCCATTCACAATGTTGTACAACCAACATCACTATCCATTTTCAGAACTTGTATAGGTATCAGAGATTTTGAACTACTTGGATGACCAAATTTGTTAAACACCTTTAAGGCACTTTTGGTATCATTATATATTTCTTATTTATTCTTTAAAATATATTTTTTATAATTGCCAAGATATGGAAGAAACCTAAGTGCCCATCAACAGATGAATGGATAAAGAAGACAGTATATATATACTATGGAATACTGCTAGCCATGAAAATAATGAAATTTTGCCACTTGCAACAACGTGGATGGACTTGAATGGTATTACGCTAACTGAAATAAATCAGACAGAGAAAGATAAATGCTGTATGATATCATTTAATATATGGAACCTAAAAATACAACAAATGAGTGAATATAAAAAAAGAAACAGCCTCACAGAGAAGAACTAGTGGTTACCAGTGGGGAGAGGGGAAGAGGAATGGATAGTATAGAGCTAGGGGATTAAGAGGTACAAACTATTATGTATAAAATAAGTCACAAGGATGTGTTGTAAAACATGTGGACTATAGCCAATATTTTATAATAACTATACATGGAGTATAACCTTTAAAAATTATGAAACTATATTGTACACTTATAACTTATATAACATTGTACAACAACTATCCTTCAGTTTTTTTTTTTTTTTTTTACTCATTTAACATGTATCTATTGAGTGCTTTTGCTAATGTAGGCTTCATTATAGGTATAGTGATAACTAGAAAGACACAAGGCTCATAGATTAATGAGTTGGCTGGAGTAATTTACATCTCATTTACTTAATACACATATATTAGTATGTTATCCTTTTCAGAAAAATAAGCCAGTCTCCTTACTTTGATCTCTATTGCCAGCCTTCTCTCAAACTCCATCCCAGTAATGTATTTGGATTATGTTACTCTAGTCTTTTTTTCTCCATAAATATCGTACTCTCTAGCCCTGTTTCAGGGCTGTTTAAACAGAAATGCTGTTATATTGTGTGTATGACTGAGCAAGTTGATTTTTCCCCCTAGTTTTATTAAACTATAATTGACATACAGAACTGTATAAATTTAAGGTGTACGGTGTAATGATTTGGTTTATATACATCATGAAATGATGATCAGAGTAAGTTTAATTAACATCCACTGGCTCATATAGGTATTCAAAAAAGAAAAAAGGTTTTTTTTTTTTTTTCCTCTTGGGATGAGAACTCCTGGGATCTACTCTCTTAACAACTTTTAAATACACCATTGTTGTAGTTTAGTCATTAAGTCAAATGCTCCCTCTTTGGGATCTCATGGTCTGTAGTCCGCCAGGCTTCTCTATCCATGGGATTTCCCAAGCAAGAATAACTGTAGTGGATTGCCATTTCCTTCTCCAGGGGATCTTCCCAACCCAAGGATTAAATCTGCTTCTCTTGCATTGGCAGGTGGATTCTTTACCATGAGCCACCAGGGAAGCCCTATACAGCAGTGTTAGCTATTGTCATCCTACTGTTTATTATATCCCTAATGCTTATATATCTTTTAACTGGAGGTTTGTATAAAAGTACACATTTGTTTATCATTTTTGACCACGCTGTGCAGCACATGGGATCTTAGTTCCCTGAACAAAGAATTGAACCCTTGCCCCCTGTGCTGGAAGTGAGGATTCTTTACTATTGAACTGCCAGGGAAGTCCTGGAAGTTTGTACTTCTTGACCACCCACAATTTGCTCTTTTTTTCATTCTCCTCTTTCACTTTCATCAAGAGGCTTTTTAGTTGGAAAACTCAGCAGTGGCCACAGGACTGGAAAAGGTCAGTTTTCATTCCAATCCCAAAGAAAGGCAATGCCAAAGAATGTTCAAACTACTGTACAATTGCACTCATCTCACACACCAGCAAAGTAATGCTCAAAATTCTCGAAGCTAGGCTTCAACAGTATGTGAACTGTGAACTTCCAGATGTTCAAGCTGGATTTAGAAAAGACAGAGGAACCATGGATCAAATTGCCAACATCTGTTGGATCATTGAAAAAGCAAGAGAGTTCCAGAAAAACATCTACTTCTGCTTTATTGACTATGCCAAAGCCTTTGACTGCGTGGATCACAACAAACTGGAAAATTCTTAAAGAGATGGGAATACCAGATCACCTTACCTGCCTCCTGAGAAATCTGTATGCACATTAGGAAGCAACAATTAAAACCAGAAATGGAACAACAGACTGGTTCCAAATCAGGAAAGGAGTTGTCCCTGCTTATTTAACTTATATACAGAGTACATCATACGAAATGCTGGGCTGGATGAAACACAAGCTTCACAAGCACATCCAAGTGCAATCAAGATTGCAGGGAGAAGTATCAGTAACCTCTGATACACAGATGACACCATCCCTATGGCAGAAAGCGAAGAAGGACAAAAGAGCCTCTTGGTGAAAGTGAAAGAGAAGAGTAGAAAAGTTGGCTTAAAGTTCAACATTCAGAAAACAACATCATGGCATCTGGTCCCATCACTTCATCACAAATAGATGGGGAAACAATGGAAACAGTGACAGACATTATTTTGGGGAGCTCCAAAATCACTGCAGATGATGACTGCAGCCATGAAATTAAGAGATGCTTGCTCCTTGGAAGAAAAGCTATGACCAACCTAGAGAGCATATTAAAAAGCAGAGATGTTACTTTGTCAACAAAGGTCCATTTAGTCAAGGCTATGGTTTTTCAAGTAGTCATGTATGGATGTGAGAGTTGGACTATAAAGAAAGCCAAGTGCTGAGGAATTGATGCTTTTGAACTATGGTGTTGGAGAAGACTCTTGAGACTCTCTTGGACTGCAAGGAGATCAAACCAATCCATTCTAAAGAAAACCAGTCCTGAATATTCATTGGAAGGACTGATGCTGAAGCTGAAACTCCAATACTTTGGCCATTTGATGTGAAGAACTGACTCCTTGGAAAAGATCCTAATGCTGGAAAGCTGAAGGCAGGAGAAGGGGATGACAGATGTTGAGATGGTTAGATGGCATCACTGACTTGATGGACATGAGTTTGAGCAAGCTCCAGGAGTTGGTGATAGACATGGAAGCCTGGCATGTTTCAGTCCATGGGGTCACAAAGAACCGGACACGACTGAGTGACTGAACTGAATTGAACTGATTTCTTGGGAATGAATCCAAAATTATTATATGTAAGCTTCAAACAAATGCTAGTTGAGTCCTTACCTCATGGCGGGATCGATGAGCTAATATCTCCATCTCTCTGCCTCATTTGATCTTAACAACCATCTTGGGTTGGAGGAAGGGGTAGGTGTTGAACACTATCCTCAGTTTGTTTTTGAGAAAATGGAGAGTCAGAGAATTCAGGTGTTTTGTTGAAAGTCACATAGCTGGTAAGTAGAGTCACAGCATCCTTCGGTCCCTGATCTTGACACATGGATGGCCACCATTTCACCAAGCTGCCTCTGACTGCTTGTTAATTCAGAAATTCAGAAAGAATTTGTTTCTAATGAGTTAATAATTGGGCCAGGCATTGTGTGATTACACATACAAATATAACATTGTAATTATGGTGAGTGTGTTTCACCAGAGAGGTCCATTGTTCTGTGAGAGGGCTTTGATCTGGTCCAACCTTCCCTCTGTCAGCTTCCCTGAGAAAATGATAATGAGCTGAACTTGAAGGACATAGAGAAATTAACCAGGTAAAGAGGAAGAGAAGAGAATTCTGGGCAGAGGGAACAGCATGCCCGACAACTGTGATCAGAGGGAGAGCACAGAGCTTTGAGAAACCCAGGACTCTGGTATGACTTCTGTCACACAGGTAGGAAGACGTGAAGTGGGTGAGGCAAGTGGGGAGGGATAAGGTTCCTGCAGGCAGGGCCCAGGGCTAGTGATGCCAGATGTGGTTTGTGGTCCTTATTCTGAGAATAGTAGGTAACCATCAAATGATTCTAAGCAGGAAGTATGGTGTTTGTATTTCTTCAAGATGTCAGGCATACTAAGAACATATTGAACACAGATCAGAATGGATGGTGGAGGTTGTATTATTTGGAGAAATGTCGGTGGCTTGGATAAAGCTGCTGGTGGGAGAGATGTGAGAGAAGTGAATTGGTTTAACAGTTGCTGTTAAACAGGTAGAGTCAGCAGGTCTTGGAGCTGCATTAAATTTGGGCAGGGAGAGAGGGAGAAAGAATATGAGTGAGTAATGTCTCTAGGTTTTCTGGCTTGGGCAGCTAAATGAGAGGCAGTGATAGCTAAGTGAGGGTAGACAGGAAAATGGCAAGACTTGGGGAGAAACATCAGGACGTTAGTATTAATGTGTAGAGTTTTGAGTGTTGGGTAGTTGATTTCTGAAGGGCCCTTCAGCTTCATAGTCTGATGGTTGTGGAGTCATGAACACATTCTCAGACATCAGACATGGACTTGAGCCCATGCTCTGAAATTTCTGGCAGCTTCCAATCTGTCCTCTGAGTCTCACTCAGTCTCCTCTTGGGTCAAAGGGCTACTACCCATACCTTCCCGAAGTCACTGAGAGAACAAATAAAAAATGTGTGTGAAGCAGTTAATGCAATGCTCTGCAGATGGTAAGTACTCAATCTACTTAGATCTTTATCATTATCACCATTGTTATTATACTGAAATGATTTGTAACTAAAATACTGGAGGACCTCCAGCAGACAGGATAGATAATTCTTTACTTTTTCAGTATGTACCAATTAAACCTTCTTCCTGACTTTAACAGTGGACTCCTTGAACAATGCGATCTTGTCCCCTGTAAAGGACATTGTATTACAAATAAATCAGGCAAATAGTCACCTTTGAATGCGTGTTGTACAAGAGCCATAATACGTAATTGTAAAGGTCACGGGTGTCAGTTTTTAATTTAATTTTTTCCTTTAATAGTTCAGATCAAATTCTTGATTACATGAAGTTATCCAAAAAGAAAAAAAAACACCCCATAATTTCAGAGGCTGGTTTCTGTCTCAAGAGTGACAGCCATGTGACTCCTGTAAGAGGATGCTCTCAGCAGAATGAATGGGAAGAATTACTTTTATGAATGCCACATTCTCCTGGGAAGATCCCGCCTCTGACATGTATCACGAAGGAGCTGCCAGATTACTCTCTTCTCTATGCTTGCTGAATTAAAAGCAATTCAAACATTGCTGGTTGAGGCTGAAACTTCGAGGCTGTTAAAAATGTCACATAAAATAAGAAGGTGCCTATTGGAATAGGATAATTTTCCTTCTAGAATTCGCATAGGTAAAGCCATCTGATTTTCAGAGAGTATAATATAGTTTCACTAAATAAATATATGCCAAAGCTTCTATGCTTTATCTCTGTTTGAAAGAAATATCTTTTATAAGAAGAAAAATATTGGGTGTTTGGAGAACAGATGTTAGCAATGGTGTAAGTATTGCCTGAGTCTTAGATGAAAAAATAGAACAACATGGGTTCAGAATCAGAGGTGGGGAAGGGATTGTGCCCAGACTTTATTCATCTTGCAGATGTGTTTGGCCCTTGTGAGGATTGGAAAGAAATTCCTTGGTAGCAACAGTGGAGGAACCTGAGCGTCCACTTTTGGCTAGCTTGTATTCACTCTCTTCTGTACTCCATTTTCTTACCTGCCTGACCCTTCAGGAATTTGACTCTGAAACCCTTCCCTATATCTATTCTTTTAAGTCTGAGATATGCCACCCCTAGGAGTACCTGGTACTGTATGGGTTACATGGATAATTTCAAAATAATATGGTGCATCTTCTTGGCATGTTGATTTTACAACATGATATGGGGGAAGTATTTTAATATTAAGACAAAATATGGAATAGGTTTGAAATTTTGCATGATTTTCTTTGTTAACAAAATAATATTTGAGACTTCAAAGAACCATCAAGTTTGTGAATGAAAGGGTTGACTGCTGAATCTATTGCTCATTCTCTTCAGGCCATCAGTTCAGTTCAGTCGCTCAGTCGTGTTCAACTCTTTGCGACCCCATGAATCGCACCACGCCAGGCCTCCCTGTCCATCACCAACTCCCAGAGTTCACTCAGACTCACGTCCATCGAGTCTGTGATGCCATCCAGCCATCTCACCCTCTGTCGTCCCCTTCTCCTCCTGCCCCCAATCCCTCCCAGCATCAGAGTCTTTTCCAGTGATTCAACTCTTCGCATGGCCAAAGTACTGGAGCTTCAGCTTTAGCATCATTCCTTCCAAAGAAATCCCAGGGTTGATCTCCTTCAGAATGGACTGGCTGGATCTCCTTGCAGTCCAAGGGACTCTCAAGAGTCTTCTCCAACACCACAGTTCAAAAGCATCAATTCTTCGGTGCTCAGGTTTCCTCACAGTCCAACTCTCACATCCATACATGACCACAGGAAAAACCATAGCCTTTACTAGACGGACCTTAGTCGGCAAAGTAATGTCTCTGCTTTTGAATATACTATCTAGGTTGGTCATAAACTTTTCTTCAAGGAGTAAGCGCCTTTTAATTTCACGGCTGCAGTCACCATCTGCAGTGATTTTGGAGCCCAAAAAAATAAAGTCTGACACTGTTTCTACTGTTTCACCATCTATTTCCCCTGAAGGATGGGACCAGATGCCATGGTCTTTGTTTTCTGAATGTTGAGCTTTAAGCCAACTTTTTCACTCTCCTCTTTCACTTTCATCAAGAGGCTTTTTAGCTTCTCTTCACTTTCTGCCATAAGGGTGGTGTCATCTGCATATCTGAGGTTATTGATATTTCTCCCGGCAATCTTGATTCCAGCTTGTGTTTCTTCCAGTCCAGCGTTTCTCATGATGTACTCTGCATAGAAGTTAAATAAGCAAGGTGACAACATACAGCCTTGATGTACTCCTTTTTCTATTTGGAACCAGTCTGTTGTTCCATGTCTACTTCTAACTGACCTGCATACACATTTCTAAAGAGGCAGGTTAGGTGGTCTGGTATTCCCATCTCTTTCAGAATTTTCCACAATTTATTGTGATCCACACAGTCAAAAGCTTTGGCATAGTCAATAAAGCAGAAATAGATGTTTTTCTGGAAGGAGGCTTATTTGGAAAAGTTTGGAATGCATTGTCCTAGTCATGGAATTAGAGCTGGAAGTGGCCTTGAAAATTTTAACAGTTAGGGTTCTTGGCTGCATGCGACAGAAACCCAACTTACTGCCTCAAGCAAAGAGGGAATTTATTGGCTTGCAAAACTGAAAAGTCCAACTTGGATGTGGTTATATCCAGCTTCTCAGAAATATGTCATCATAAGGCAGTCTCTATGAATAATCTATTTATTTTCTCTTTCTGTCCATCTATCATTTGTGTATTGTCTGTCTGTGGCTCCTGCTGTCATCTCTTGTCTGTCTGTCATCATCATCGTCATTTCTGCTTTTCTCTGCTTTTTCTTTATTCTTGGGCAGAATCTCACAGTGTAATAGCGATGCTAAGGATTGTGTTCGCTAGTTAGTTATCAATGGCAATTTTGGCCTTTTTGTCACATAATTTCATCAAAAAGCTATCCTACAGATGAATGGACAAAGATGGTGTGGTATATGTATATATGTGTGTGTTATATATATATATATCATATACATATATATGTGGTATGTATATATATATGTATATGTGTAAATAGATATATATATATTTGTGTGTGTGTGTGTGTGTGTGTATATATATATGTAGCCTGGTAAGCTACAGTCCATAGGGTCACTAAGAGTCAGAGACGACTGAGCAACTGAGCACGCATGCACTGTATTTCCATATATATGTATATTAGAATCATTGCATCAATTCCCACAAAAGTAACATATTTGATTTTGATTGGAGTTGCATCAAATCTATGGTCTGATTTGTGGGAGAATTGCAACTTTGATTACTCTTTCAATCCATGAATGTGGTATATTCTCCCATCTCTTCAGATGTCTTAATTTATCTCAATAATGTTTTCTAATTTTCTGTGTACAGGTTATGCACATCTTTTGCTAGGTTTGGCCCTAAGTATTTGCTGATACTGCAAATGGTATGTTTAATAAAGTTTTTCATTTTCTAATCATTTGTTACTAATATATAGAGATACAGTAGATTATTTTTGGATATTGTCCAAAGTCTGTTTCATTTCTTGTAATTTGTATATTCTTTTGGATTTCTAATGTATATGAACCAGTGAACTGTGAATAAGACCGTTTTATTTCATTTTCTTGTCTTATGGCACTTTATCTCCTACATATTGTTGGATTACAGTGGAGATAGCAAGTTCTTGTTTCTTATTTCAGAGAGGAAACTTTCAACATCTCAGATTTAATTATGATAATTGCTGTAGGGGTTTTAAGTTGTTCTTTATTAGATAAAGGAAATATATCAGTACTTTGCTTATAAATAATCATGAGTGGGTATTGTATCTCAGGAAAAAGTTTTTATACATCTATTTTGATTTTCCTTTTTTTCTGTTAATGTGGTGAGTTGCATTGATTTTTAAAAAAACATATTGAGATATATTATTATGTTAATTAGTTGGATACATTTGATAATTTTTATTTAGTATGTTTACATCCATGCCTGTTAGATTGCTTTGTAATGTCCCTTTCTTGTACTTGTAATGCTAGATTTCCGTATTTGTTTAAGGTAATGCTAGCCTAAAAGTTCTGGAGAAGGCAATGGCAACCCACTCCAGTACTCTTGCCTGGAAAATCCCATGGACAGAGGAGCCTGGTAGGCTGCAGTCCATGGGGTCGCTAAGAGTTGGACATGACTGAGCGACTTCACTTTCACTCTTCTCACGTTCATGCATTGGAGAAAGAAATGGCAACCTACTCAAGTGTTCTTGCCTGGAGAATCCCAGGGATGAGGGAGCCTGGTGGGCTGTAGTCTATGGGGTCGCACAGAATCCGACACGACTGAAGTGGTTTAGCAGCAGCAGCAGCAGCCGCCTAAAAAGTTGGCATATACTCCTGATTTTTTGTTTGTTTGTTTGTTTTTGATTTTTCTTTTTATTTTCAGTAAGATTTTGTGTAATACGTTAATTAAGATGGTTGTAAGAATTCACTGATGAATCAGGACCTGGAAATTTCTATATTTGGAAGTTTTAATTTCTATTTAACTTCCTAATTGATATAGAACTATTCAGGTTTACCATTTCTTCTTGAATCTGTGAACATTAGTAATACAATAGCCAGTTATTTTACTGGCAGCCAACTCCAGTATTCTTGCCAGGAGAATCCTCATAGACAGAGGAGCATGGTGGGCTACAGTCCATGAAGTCACAAAGAATCAGACACTACTGAGCGACTAACACTTTCACTTTACTGTCAAAACCAAGTTGATTTGGGACTAGCCAGAGGAAATGCAATTCAGTATATATGAACTAAGGCTGCTGCTAAGTCGCTTCAGTCGTGTCCGACTCTGTTCAACCCATAGACGGCAGCCCACCAGGGTCCACCATCCCTGGGATTCTCCAGGCAAGAACACCGGAATGGGTTGCCATTTCCTTCTCCAATGCATGAAGGTGAAAACTGAAAGTGAAGTCGCTCAGTCGTGTCCGACTTCCAGCGACCCCATGGACTGCAGTCTACCAGGCTCCTCCATCCATGGGATTTTCCAGGCCTACTGGAGTGGGTTGCCATTGCCTTCTCCGTGAACTAAGGCAGACCTAGGCAAACCAAAGATCAGGGTACGGGAACTTTATAGGGAAAAAGGGCATTGGCAAGGGCTGCAGTAACCAAAGAGTCTTTGGAGGAAGCAGGAAGTTCAAAGTATAGAGTCTTTTCATTGGTTGGGCTGCCACAGCCTCTGATTGGCAGGGCTGTCCTTGGTCAGAGGGTTTGCTTCCTGCTGGATGGTAAAGTAGGCAGGAGATGTGTGTTGCATACTTGTATGCTTAAGTCTCTTCCTGTTTGAAGTAATTGTCAATGTATGGCTAGGTATGAGAACTTTCCCTACAGGCCTGTTTGGTCTCTAATTTTAGCTGCATGCATGCTAAGTTGCTGCAGTCGTGTCAGACTCTGACCCTACGGACTGTAGCCTGCCAGGCTCTTCTATCCATGGGATTCTCCAGGCAAGAATACTGGAGTGAGTTGCCATGCCCTTTTCTAGGGGATCTTCCTGACCCAGGTATCTGGCCACCTCTGTTATATCACCTGCTTTGGTAGGCGGATTCTTTACCACTAGTACCATGTGGGAAGTCCCCAATTTTAGCTGAGGACTTTTAAATTAATGTCACAGACTTGTTTTCAAGTTTTTGTTGTTCTAGGAGTGTTTTCATTAATCTGAATTCTCAAATTGTTCTTAATAGTCTCACAATATCTTTTAAATGTCTGTAGGATTTTTAATGCTGTTGCTGTTTTTTGCTTTTTTATTGGGGTATAATTGACTTGCAGTATTATGTTAGTTTCAGTTGTACACGTAGTTATTCAGAATTTTTATAAATTAAATTTCATTTAAAGTTATTATAAAATACTGGCTATATTCCCTGTGCTATACAATATATCCATGTAGATGATTTATTTTACCTCTTAATCCTCTATCCTATCTTATGCCTTCTTTCCCTCTACACATGTATATATGAAATTCTATGTATATTATATGTATATATTATATATAGAATTACATATATATAATATATGACTTCCCTGGTGGCTCAGATGATTAAGAATCTGCCTGCAATGCAGGAGACCTGGGTTCAGTCCTGGGTTGGGAAGATACCCTGGAGGAGGAAATGGCAACCCCCTCCAGTGTTCTTGCCTGGGATAATATATATGGATTTGTGAATATGGATATATATATATATGAAATTATATATATTTATATATGTATATATGGAAATGGAATTATATATATCTGTGTATATATGGAATTGTATATATACACACTACATCTTCTTTACCCACTCATCTGTTAGTGGACACTTAAATTATTTCCATATCTTAATGTCTTATGAATAAAGTTGCTATGAACACTGGGGGTTTATGTATCTTTTCAAACCAGTGGTTTTGTTTTGTTCAGACCTATATATATATAGGAGTGGAATTGCTAGATCACATGGTAGTTCTATTTTTAGTTATTTGAAGAACCTCCATACTCTTTTCATAGAGGCTGCACTGATTTATGTTTCCTTCCATTGGTGTACAAGGGTTCCCTTTTTATCACATCCTTTCCAGCATTTGTTATTTGTAGAAATTTTGATGATAGCCATTTTGACAGCTGTGAGGTGACATCTCATTGCAGTTTTGATTTGCATATCTCTGATTATTAGTGATTGATGTTGAGCATCTTTCCATGTGACTGTTGGTCTTCTGTATATCTTTTTGGAAAAACGTCTATTCTGGTCTTCTATCCATTTTTTAAGAACGAGTTATTTGTTTGATATTGAGTTGTATGAACTATTTATATATTTTGGACAGTAACCTCTCATTGGTCATGTTATTTGCAAATATTTTCTTCCATTCAACAGCTTGTCTTTTTGTTTTGTTGATGGTTTCCTTTGCTGTGAAAAATCTTTTAAGTTTAATTAGGTCCCACTTGTTTATTTTGCTTTTACTTCTTTTGCCTTAGGAGACTGATTCAAAAAATATTACTGTAAATTATGTCAAAGAATGCTCTATGTTCCCTTCTAGAAGTTTTATGGTTTCTGGTCTTACAGTTAAGTGTGTTTTTATATATAGTATCAGAAAATGTTCTAATTTCATCCATGTGAAGCTGTCTAGTTTTCTAGCACCACTTACTGAAGAGACTGTCTCTCCCTCATTGTGTATTCTGGCCTCCTTTGTCATAGATTAGTTAATCATAAGTGCATGTGTTTATTTCTGGTCTGTCTGTTCCATTGATCTGTTTGTTTTTGTGCCAGAATCATACTGTTTTAATTACTGTACCTTTTCAGTATAACCTGGAGTCAAGGAGTGTGATATCTGCAGCTTTGCTTTTTCTCAAGATGGTTTCGGCTACTTGGAATCTTTTGTGTTTTCAAACAAATTCTAGAGTTATTTGTTCTAGTTCTGTGAAAAATGCCATTGACATTTTGGTAGGGGTTACATTGCATTTCGTAGATTGTTTTGGGTAGTGTGCTTATTTTAACAAGATTCTTCCAGGCCATGGACACAGTTTATCTTACCATCTCTTTGTGTTGTCCTTAATTTCTTTTTTCAGCATCTTATAGTTTTCCCACTACAGATCTTTTACCTCCTTAGTTAAGATTTATTATAGCTATCTTATTCTTCTTATGTTATGGTAAATAGGATTTCTTTCTTCACTTCTCTTTTTGATAGTTTATTGTTAGTGTATAGAAATGTAACAGATTTCTGTATATTAATATTGCATTCTGTAACTTGTCTGAATTGATTGATGAGTTCTAGTAGTTTTTTGGTGGCATCTTTTAGGATTTCCTATGTATAATATCCTGCCATGTGCAAACAGAGAGAGTTGTACTTGTTCCTTTCCAATTTGGATTCCTTTTAAATATTTTATTTTCTGTGTCAAGAACTTTCAATATTATGTGGAACAAAAGTGGTGAGAGTGAGCATTCTTGTCTTGTTCCTGATCTTAGAGGAAATGCTTTCAGTTTTTCACCTTTGAATATGATGTTAGCTGTGGGCCTACCATATATATCCTTTATTACATTGATGTATATTCCCTCTATACCCACTTTCTGGAGAGTTTTAATCACAAATTTGGATTAAATTTTGGATTAAATTAAATTTTGCCAGAAACTTTTTCTGGGTTTATAGAGATGATCAATGGCTTTTATTCTTCAGTCTGTTAATGTGATGTATCACACTGATTGATCTGCAGATATTGAGCCATCCTTGCATATGGAGGATAAATCCTGCTTAATCTTGTATGATCCTTTTAATGTACTACTGAATTTGTTTTGTCATTACTTTTGTGTGACTTGATGCTCCTTTCGCTCTTGATATTGTAATTGATGCTCTTTCTCTTTTTTCTTGACTGCCTGTTAGGTGTTTGTGAACTTGCATGTTTTTTGTTTTTGAAAAACTACCTTTTTCTTTGATTTTCTCTATTTTAATATTAAATTTGCCTTTATTATTTAGTTTCTTCTGTTTTAGTTTACTTAGCTCTTTTAAAAATTTTTTGAACTAAATTATAGATTATTGTTTTCAGCTTTTCTTCTTTAGTAGGTGCATTTAAGGTTATAAATTTCCCTCCAATTATAGCATTAGCTGCATTCTACCAATTTTATTTTCATTAAGATTCAGAGGAAACTATTTTCTAATTTCTATGTTAATAAGTTCTTTCACCGTGGTTATTTACAGATATATTGCTTAGTCCTTAAACATTTCTAATTTCCTAGATTTTATTTAATTATTGATTTTTTGCTGAATTCTAATGTAGTCAAACATTATACTCAAATTATATTTGCTTGGACTTACTTTATGATCCAGAATATGATACATTTTAATAAACACATGCATTTGAAAATTTTTTGTTTTATTATGTCATTGTTAAGTGAAGCATTCTGTATATTTCATTTAGGTAACTAGTGTTAGTCATGTTAAGATTTAAAAACTTTTTTCTGGTGTTTTGCTTTGCTTGTTTTACTATTTACTGTTAGTTACTGAAAGAGTTTGTTAAAGTCTTGTATTTATGTGTTTGCTTATTTCTTCTTTTAGGTATATATTTTTTGCTTTATATATTTGATGTTATGCTGTTTGTTGCAGACTAATTTAAAATGTTTATGTCTTCTGGGAGGATTGGTCATTTTATTTGTGTGAGATATACTTCTTTATCTTTAGTTACGCTCTTGCTTTAAAGTCTACCTTGCCTTTTATAACTATAGCTACATCAAGATTTAGTGTTTGCAAGATGTAAGTTTTTCCAGCCCTTTACAGTCAGCCTTTATGTGTTTTATATTAAAGGTATATCTCATAAAATCAGTGTATAGTTTTTTATTTTAATTCAGCATACCTTAAAGAAGTGCATTTAAACTATTTATATTTAATTTAATTACTGAGATGCTGTTTTTACGTAAATATTTAATTTCAATTTTCCCAGTGTTTTATATTTCTTTCTCTTTCTGTGTTTGATTACTTTTTTGTTAGCTCAACATTTAACAAAAATATTGCATTTGCCCTCTTCTGTTAGTTTATGGATTCCCTAGGGGTTAAACATGAATCTTTGAATTGTTAATAGCCTAATATTAATCAGTTCACAAATAATGCTAGGATTATGGAATACTTTAACTTCTTTTACCCCTCTAGCCTTTTATGTTATTGTTGTCATGTATTTTAATACTGGCCCAGCAGGAAAGAATCCTTCTGCAATGCGGAAATGCAAATTCCATCCCTGGGTCGGGAAGATCTCCTGGAGGAGGAAATGGCAACCCACTCCAGTATTCTTGCCTGAAAAATTCCATGGACAGGGGTTGGATACAACTGAGCAAGTGAATCATATGACATATGCTACAAAACTTTATCCTTTTTGTACATGTTTCAATAAGTTAATTCTTGTATTTTAACTTTAAAATTCCTTTCTGCATTTCTTGTTTCTGGGTGAAATTATTTTCCTTCTTCCTGAATAATTCCTTATCGTATTTTCTTGGTGAAGGTTTGTTGGCAGTTAAGTTCTCTGAAGTGTTGTATGTTTGGAAATATTTTTATTTTGCCTTTATTCAGTTAATTCATTTCATTATTTCACTTAATTCTTGAGTGAAGAATGTTTTCTCTAAGTATAAAATTTTAGGTTGACGGTTGTTTCCTTCTCTACTTTCAAGGGGGCATTCTACTGTGTTTGGCTTTCACTGTTTTATTGAATAATGAGCAGTCGTCTAAACTTTGCTCCTTTGAAGAGGTACCCTCAACTGCATACTTTGAGAGTTTCGATTTCTTTCATTTTCAATTGTGTATGTATGAGATATGTAGGTGTAGTTTTCTTTGTCGGTGTCCTTTGTATGACTTCTTTAATCCATGCTTCAATGCCATTCAGCAGTTTTAGAAAATTCTGAGTTATTAACTATTCAAATATTGATCTGGGCCTGTTCTCTCTATTTTACTCTTTTAGATCTCGAATACAATACATGATAATCCTTTTTGCAGGCTTCCCAGGTGGCTCAGTGGTAAAGAATCCACCTGCCAATGCAGAAGCCATGGGAAATGTAGGTTTGATCCCTGGGTTGAGAAGATCCCTTGGAGGAGGAAACAGCAACCCACTCCAGGTTGCCTAGAAAATGCCATGGACAGCAGAGCCTGGCAGGCTATAGTCCATGGGGTAGCAAAGAGTTGGACATGACTGAGCATGTGGATATAGATAGATATAGATAGATATAACTTTCATTTTCTCTTATGTACTTGTCATCTTTTTTTACCTTTTGTGCTTTATTTTGAGTATTTCTACTCCTGTGTCTTTCAGCTCTTCTCACTTATGTCCCATCTGCCATTTAACCTGCCCTCTGTGTTCTAAATTTCAGTTATTGTAGTTTTCAGCTCTAGAATTTCCATTTTACTTTTAAAGATATATTTCAGTTATTTGGTCAACTTGTCTAATGTCTCATCTATTTTATTGGGCATTCTGATCACAGTTTAATATCTGAGTCTTATTCTTTTTATTGCTTAGTTATTTCCCATGGATACTACTTTTTGATACATCTGGTGATTTCAGGTAAATGTTGGGTATTATGGATGTCAAACTGTAGAATTTCTGGATGGTGTTCCTGCTCTTCAGAGAAGATTCACCTTTTTCTTTAGCAGGCAGCAGGGGACAGATCATCTCATACCATCATGGTTAGAGCTGACTTGAAGTTGGATTGAATTCTTTATAAGGCCCCATCTACCTTTTGTTCAACCTCATCCTAGGGTCCCAGCTTGGACCTTATCACATTTCATAGAACTGGTCCCCTTGGCAGGTCTTCAAATCTAATTTTTGTCTCTCTAGCACCGTGAGACTGTCAAAACCCTTTTTTATCTCTTTTAGTTTGGCTTCTTAACCTTCTGTTCTGTGACATTTATAGATAAATGCCTCAGGAAGAAAACTGATACTGAGTATAGGTCTCAGATCTCTGCTCTTTCCTTCTGTCTCTGATCTTTGCTCCTCAAGTTCTGGCTAACTTGGCAACCCTCAGCTCCAGCTTATTTTGACCAGAGCCCTATGCAATTACCTGTATCTTTTTTGGTTTCTATCCCTTGTAACCTACTTATCCTTTTTGCTTCCTAACTTGTGGCAAGAACTGACAGATGTCCTGTCAACATCAGCATTCAGAAAGTTGGGCTCACCTCAGTGAGCTGTCCTGTTCACTGGGGTCTGGATTTTAAATTTTGGCTTCCACAGAAACTGATGCTTTCAAACAAGTGACTTTTGATATGTTACTGATTTTTTTTTTTTATCATCGTTCTTAATGGGAATGTTGGTCTCTTACAAACTCTTCCAGTTTAGAAGACACTGGATGCTCTGAATTTGATATTACACTCAGATGTCCTGCCTTTGGTTTAAGAGTGCTGGTCAATATCAGTTCATTGCTGCCACTGAGCAACCAATTATGGCATTGCAAAAATGAACTATGAATTATAAATGACTAGCATTTTGGAGTTTATAGTTGTTCCCATTCATTACCAGTTTCTATTTTCATTGCAATATTATAAAATGATAATCATTTTCCTCATTCTGTAAATGAAGTAACATCTTTTAGGAGTGATGAAATGAGTTATTCAGGATCATACAGTGAAAAAGTACATTGTTTGGACTCAAACCCATCTACGTAGCAAATTTTTCTCCGTCATCTTTGTTACTGTTCTAGAAAGAAGATTCCAGATAAGGAAGAATGCCCAAGTATTGGTATTTATTTGTATCCTTAATCTCATGCAATATAATATGAGAACTGGTTCTCAGACTCTGTTGCTGAGATCCACATTCAAATTTAAAATATTTCATGAAATTATGATATGATTCTTTGCAAGTTAGTTTTTTAATCTCCTAATTTTGTCATCTTTAAAGTATGGATGATAAATTGTACCTTATTTTCAGGTAAGTTAGGAATGGCAAAAGAACTAATGCATGTGGGGACCTTGGAACACCATGTGCCATCCAACACGAGCTATTATTAGGTGTTATATTTAATACTAATGTTATTGTTGTTTTTCTTGTTGTGACTGGTGCTTCTTGACCATTCCCATTGCTCCCTATATTTTCATTTTCTTCCAAGTCTTCCCCTGTAATAGTCAATGATAGGTTTGCAGAGGTCCAAAAGTACTGCTCAAAAACCATTCAGAAAGCAGATGCTTGCATTTATTGCCAGTGACAACTATGCTTTGTAGAACCATGAATAACAGCCAGAATTCTAGATTCCTAGAAAACAGTGTTACTCAAACTGTAAATTTCTTTATGCAAGGCAGGAGAAACCACAGGCCCTCAAGGATATTGGCTGGAACAAGGGATTTCCTGTTTTGTCATCTTTTGGCTGCTGTCTGAAGGCCACGTCATTCTCTGCTGGGGAAGCTGTCCCTTGCATCTCATATCCTGTCATCACAGGAGTGAGAGAGGGTGTGTGACATCCTGGGAGAAAGGAGAGGTTTTTGATATACTTGCACGGTGAGCTTGGGCTAGATGGAAGGGACAGGGACATCAGCCTGCCATTTTGTACCAGAGTGGGACTAGTGATATAAACCATCAAATTCCAAGGAGAGTTCAAAACTCTCTCAATTCCAACATGGAAGATGCACACAGGCCAGCTTTTTTAAATCTCTGACAATGCAGACAGTGGTCACAGAGCTCCTAGAAGAAGTGAGTCTTGGTGTTGAGTGCATCTCCAAGTATGGAAGCATGGATATGATAATGTATAAGTCAGTTTATACTGAGATACGCTGCAGTAACAAACTGCCCCAAAGTCCCTGGCTTAACACCACCAAGATTTATTTCTCACACTTCATGTCCATTTTGGGTCTCCTATAATTATGCCACATAACTTATTTGCTCTAGAATTCAGGCTGTGAGAGCTGCCGTATCAATAGTTTTATGGCAGCGAGAAAAGAGGACATAGCAGCTGAATGCTGTAGGTACTCAGAGACTTAAAGTTTCTGATTGGAAGTGTTTATGTGAAACTTCCACTTTTATTTTATTGGCCAAAGGAAGTCACACAGACAGTTTTTACATCAGTGGTGTTAGTTGCTCAGTCGTGTCCACTCTTTGTGACCCCATGGACTGTAGCCCACCAGGCTCCTCTGTCCATGAAATTCTCTAGTCAAGAGTACTGGAATCCCTTCTCCAGGAGATCTTCCCAACTCAGGGATCGAACTGCAGTGTCCTGCATTGTAGGCAGATTCTTTACCGTCTGAGCCACCAGGGAAGCCTGACGCCAGTGGGGTGGAGAAAAATAAGCCTTCCACAGGAGAGGCAGTGAAAACTTTGAGCAATCATATAATCCACAAGGACACGTTCACCCACAAAAAAGGAGACTGGATGCCATAGGATGGCTTGATTGGAGAACTCTGATCATTGCCTGCTGGCATTTGGGAGGCGCTGAGCCATATAAGGTTCTGAAGCATCCCGATCATTCAGATGTTTGCCTCCAGTCCTCTCTTGGAGCCATGATCATGTATGATATAGTCTCATGTAGAGACCTGTATGCATCAGGAATGCTCACCTGTCTTACTCCTTCACCATTTCCCTGGACATCGAGTTGAGATTGTTGATTCCATTGCACAAGTGTTAACATATATGACCTCTTGAATGAGCAAGTAAAGGCTTTCTGGAAGAATCCAAGTATAATCTTGGTGGTGGTATATATGGAACAGAGAGGTCCTGTGCAATTTGAATACCCCAGTTGTAGGAGTCTCTTCAATGAGGATACATTGCCATGTTAATTTTCACAGAGCAGGCTGGAGCCACAATTTTCCTGAGCTTTTTTTTTTTTTTTTTTTTTTTTGTTAACTGCAGTCTTGAAGTGAGCTGATGGTGTTATAAGTGGTTTCCATGCCACCCACATTCAGAGCCTCATTGTTCCTTTAAAGTACCATTTCTTTTTAAAACTCTGTGCCTTTCAAAGGTTCTTTCTCTGCTGGCTGGATTGTGTAGGGCTTGCCCTCATAGTGAGCTCTTACCCATTCTTTTCTGTTAATATACCAAAAAAAAAAAAAATGTCCCCAGTTAAATATTTATCACAAGTCTTATATAATCTTCAGAGACAAAAGATAAACTGGAAGGAAACAAAATTTAAATTATCTTTGATTCTGTGACCCAGAGATAACCATTGTTCTTGTTTTAGTGGCTGACCTTTCAGACTTTTCTCCATGAATCATCACCAGCAACACAAATGATATTACATGCACTGTATGTGGACGCTGACAGACAAGCTGGCCTCATTCCTCATATCTTCGTGGACTTAGGCAGGTTATTCCAACTCTCCAAATGCATTTCTTCAGCTGTCAAGTGGTGGTTTTACTTTCTCATTTGGTTGTTAGGATTGAGTGAATTATTCCATTACAAAGTTCTTAGAATACCTCCTAACATATGAAATTCTTAATGTTGACAGGTATATTTTTTCTGGACAGTCTGTCTACATATTATATTACTATATCCATATATCTGTAGTCATGCCATCCTTTTCAATGAAATAATTGTTACAGTAGCACTGTATAACATGGTTCTTTTAATAATTTTATATGGTAGAATATTTAGAATGCTTTCAATATTTTATTGTTATTGAAAAATATACCCTCAAATATTTAACTGGGAGAGATCCCTAGAATTTGGGTTACTGGGTCCGATACATGACGAACTGTACACTTTTTTGCTATAAATTCCCCGTACTTGCTCATTTGCCGGAAGCCTCTTGAGTCCACTATAGCTATGAATTCATTCAGCTTTAGTATTTTTCTTAATGATACCTATCAGATAAATGGGAACAACTGCTACATTTTAATAAAGATTTCTTTTAATTCTAGTCAAACTGAGTGTGTAAAACATACTTTGTTAGAAATTTTTTGGCCTTTTTGTGTGAATCTTGCCACCTATTTAAATCTCTTGTCCATTTTTCTATCGATTAGTCATATGTCTCTCTCTTAATCTTTTTCCCACTCTCTTTCTCTCTTCCCTTCTTTCTCTGAAAGAAATAATTTTCTTAATTTTAAGTGCAGTATGCATCATTGGAATATCAAAATATATAAAGAGGAAAAATGAAATTTCCCTTGAAACTATACCCTAAGGCAGTTTTTCTATATAGTTTGGTATCTGTCTTTCAAAATTTGCTATTGGTTCTCAACGTTTAGTGTGCATTTAGAATGTCTTGGAAGGCTTGTTTAAACACTGATTTCTGCATCCCATTCCTGGAGTTTATGATTCAGTGGGTGTGGGGTGAGGCCTGAGCATTGACATTTCAGACAAACTCTCAGGTGATGCTGCCGATGCTGCCCTGGGGAACCACAAGTTGAGACCAGTTGCTGAATAGACATGCAGACAAGATGACCACACTGCTCAGTAACTTCCTGTCTTTTGCCCAGCTTATCACAGATAGTATTCATGTATTCATGTAGTTCCTACTGACCAGTGTATGTAACAAAACACACCTTATTCCGTTGTGTTGATATAGCCTAATTTTATATCAGAGGCATTTAAGTTGTTGTAATTTTATTATTATGATAGCAATGCATCAAAAATCCATGTTCCTATTTGTCTGGTACCGTATTTGTGCAGGCCCTTCTGTGAGACAATTTCTTTGAAATGGAATTGCTGCTAAATGGGCATGCTCATATAAAATTTGACACGTTTTCATTACTCTCCAGTAAAGTCATACCAAAATTTATTTTAGCCTCCTGGCACAAGAGTTTCTCCAGAGTATGATCACTCCTTGCCAGTCAAAGGAGAAAGAAATTACATTTCACTTTTTATATGATTTGTCTTGTGTTTATGACGTGATGCATTTTAAATGTTTATTGGGCATTAGCATGTTTTCTTTTGGACATCATCTTTGGCCCTTTTTATTCTTACTGTTTTATGAAAGCTAGTCATTTAATCATAGGTAGTGTTCTTTGGAAGGAATGATGCTAAAGCTGAAACTCCAGCACTTTGGCCACCTTATGCAATGAGTTGACTCATTGGAAAAGACTCTGATGCTGGGAGGGATTGTGGGCAGGAGGAGAAGGGGATGACAGAGGATGAGATAGCTGGATGGCATCACCAACTCAATGGATGTGGGTTTGGGTGGACTCTGGGAGTTGGTGATGGACAGGGAGGCCTGGTGTGCTGCAATTCATGGGGTCACAAAGAGTCAGACATGACTGAGCGACTGAACTGAACTGAGTCAGCTTTTAGGGTTGCAGATATTTTACCCTTCTGTCATATAATTTTATTTGCTTTTTTGATGAAGGCAAAATTTAACTTGTCTTATATTTTATGTGTATTTATTTTAATCATATACTTTTCATAATCTGATATTCTTTGTTATTTAGTTAGCATGTAATTCTTACACAGTTACTACATACTAGAAGCTCTCCAAGGCACTGGGGATAAATAGTTAAAAATCTTGCCATCTTGGGTGCATGCTTGTGTGTGTGCTAAGTCGCTTCAGCTATGTCCAACTCTTCATTTGTGTCTGACTCTTTGCATCTCCATGGGCTTAGCCTGCCAGACTCCCCTGTCCATGGGATTTTCCAGGCAACAATACTGGAGTGGGTTGCCATGCCCTCCTCCAGGGGATCTTCCAAATTAGGAATTGTTATGTTTCCTGCCGTGGCAAGTGAGGTCTTTAACACTAGTGCCACCTGGGAACCCCCATTCTAGATAGTAAACAAAATAATAAAGAACTGATATAAGATTTTAGAAACCAGTGAGTACTATGGAGAAAAAATAAAGCAGGGAAGGAAAGCACACATATTTATTTAAATTTTCTTCTGTTTATTTTTATAATTTAATTTTAATTGTTTATTTATGTTACCTTGTCTTTTATCTAAATTTATTAAAAATATTATTCTTTTTCTACTTATCTGAAATATCTTTAGGGCACACTTAACACATATATTCGGGTCATTTTCTTTTCTTTTTGTTTCTTTAAATTTCATTCCATTGATCTACCTCTGTTATGGTCTTAGAAATGATTTTGTTGCTGTTATTGTATATTTTATTTGCTAAGACTGCACCTTTTCCGCTTATTCTTTTGCAGTGTTTTTTGGACTATTCTGATCTTCTTTTGCTCGCTGATAATTTTTAGAATCATGTTATCAAGTTTCAAGTAAAATCACTTTGGGATTTTAGTCAGTGGTATTAAATGTGTAGATTAATGTTTAAGAACTTAACACAAATCGATACGGTATTGAGTTGTCTTATCTAAGAACCTGGCTTGTATAACAGTGTATTCTATTCACCTTCTGTTTTCCATCAAAGGATAAATATTTTTCACCTGAGTTGTGTGTATTCTTCTATAAAGTTATTTCAAGATGTTTCACATTTTTTGTTGCTCTTCTAAATGCGGTGATCAGGTATTATGTTTTTTAACGGGATATTATTGCCATATGGAGAAGCTAGTGGATTTTAACTTAATCTATAATAACTTAATGATATGTATTGTGGACCCCCAACTGAACAATTATAATAAGTTTAATGGAATCTGAATTTTTAAGTGGTATGTATTTTTAAGTGGTACATATCGTTGGTATGTATCCAACGATAATATTATAGTTACTTCTTCTTTCCCAAAATTTATCTGTTGCTTTGTCTTATACTTTCCGCTGCCAAAAATGCCCAGAATGATGTTAAAATAAAACTTGAGACAATTTTCTTTCCCTGTTCTTGACTTTGTTGAGAGTTCCTCCCTTGTATCACCGTTAGGCGTGATGGAGCCAGCGTTTCTCAAGCCCTCAGTGCTTTCCAGGGGTTGTGTTGTCCTGGAGGTCTGGGGAATTTTACGTGCAGATGTTTTCAGCTCTCAATTCATGAGTTTGGTTCTTTTATAACATGCCTTACCCACAGGAGAGGCTTTTATTTTTATATTTTTAATTCATTCCTTATTTGATCAAGTTCTCTTATAGACTTTATTTTTTTCTTTCTTGAAAGGTAAATAAGGGCTTCATTTCCTTGGTCAGTTTCAATCAAGAGAATCTCTTCTTTGTTGCTTTAACAAGGGAGTTTCAGTTTACTTGCATATACAGTCTCCTGGTTACAACAGTGTTTCATCAAAACTGCATAGAGTTGGCTGTTCTTATCTGCAGCTTCCATATCCTCGGATCGGGAAAGATTGTGTGGGTAGGAGAGGGAATCCAGAAAGTTCAGAAAGCATAGCTTTTATTTGCTTTGCTGTGTATCAATAGTGAGGGTCCTGGAACTAACTCGTGCGGTATCAAGGTGTGTCCAGATGGAGCTGTATTTTCACTTTTTTCCTATGATTAAAAAACAAGCCCTTCCATTTTGTAGTTTTTGAGTTCCTTCAGCTTGTGCCTCTGGTTTCTCTTCTTCCTCTGTCTTGCTGTCTCTGTTTCCCTGTCCCTTCTCCAGAGGCAGACTAGCTTCTGGCTGTGAATTCCAGCTCTGTTCCTAAGCCTCATAATCCTAAGCAGATGCCCAGGTTATTAAGGCTTCAGTTTCCTCGTCTGTGTGCTCAGTCGCTCAGTGTCTGACTCTTTGCGACCCTATGAACTGTAGCCCACCAGGCTTCTCTGTCCATGGGATTTTCCAGGCAGGAGTACTGGAGTGGGGTGCCATTTCCTTGTCTATAGAATGCAGCTTATAAAAAGTGTCTGCCTCATCAGTATAAGTGAGGACTGACTGTATCATTCCGGCTGTAGTCAGATAGCTTCTGTCCCATCGGTCGTGTGTTCTCCCTCAGGATCTCTATTTTGCATCATTGTCATCAACATATCTATAGGAATCACTATGAAAGTCATTTCTAATTAGTTTTATCTCCTTTCCTTTTCTCATGCATTCAGAAAGAGCTTCTTCAATTTGTTTTGCTCAACAAGGTGCTGACGTTTCCTGTATTGTCAATGCAGCTCTTTAGCCTCTTTAATGTTTTCATTCTGCAAACCATTATTTCTTTTCTGGAATTAATTCCCTAACTCTATCAGCATTCTCTTTTATTTTTCCTGCAGTAAATTGCCTTATTATTTTTTCTTATTTTACAAGGTCTGTGTTTTCTGTGATTTCCTTGAGAGCGAAAAGCAGATGGTATCTAAAATTTCCCAAGCAGTTTTTCTTGAAAATATGATCCTCCTCTGCTTGTTGTATGTTATGTTTAAATCCTCCTTCAAAGTTCCACGTTCTTTTCACAAGCCTCTTGTGGTGGTGGAGGTGGTGTTCATTCTCTTTTAAATTTGTCCTCGAATGTGGACAGTCATGTTCCAGCTTGCTATTTGTCCCAAAGTTTCACAACATTTTTCCAGGGTTTTCTTGTTTGCCGTTATGTCCTCTGGGATTCTTATCTTTGATCACGTAACATGAATAATGAAGTGAAATAATGCATTAAATGAGTTTCATTCATTGACTAATGCTTGCTGCTATATGCTAAGTCACTTCAGTCATGTTTGACTCTTTGCGACTCTAGGGACTGTAGCCCACCGGGCTCCTCTGTCCATGGGATTCTCCAGGCAAGGATACTGGAATGGGTTGCTATGCCCCCCTCCAGTGGATCTTTCCGATCCAGAGATCGAATCCCAGTCTCTTAACATCTCCTGCATTAGCAGGTAGGTTCTTTACCACTAGCGCCACCTGGGAAGCCCAATGCTTGCTACCAGCACTTAGTACTCTTGCCTGGAGAATCCCATGGACAGAGGAGCCTGTGGGCTGCAGTCCGTGGGGTCCCACAGAGTCTCACACGACTGAGCGACTTCACTTTCACTTTTCGCTTTCATGCATTGGAGAAGGAAATGGCAACCCACTCCAGTGTTCTTGCCTGGAGAATCCCAGGGACGGGGGAGCCTGGTGGGCTGCCGTCTATGGGGTCGCACAGAGTCGGACACGACTGAAGCGACTTAGCAGCAGCAGCAGTATGTCTATAGTATATCATCTTACTTTTTAAAAAAGTATTGACAAGTCAGTGGCACCTTTCACTAGATTCATTATCTGAACAAAATCCCCCCTTTATGATGCTTCTCCGGTCAGTTCTTCTGTGTGTGTGAGTGCATGTCCACAGTGGAGACAGGACATTAGTTTTATCCTTTCAGTTCTGTTTCCCCCACGTGTCTTCACACGTCATAAGGTGTCAGCTCACCTATCAGAGTCACATCCACTTCATCCCTGCATTGATTGCACACACTTGAAGGTTATCACACTCAAGTTTAGCTGTTTCTTTAAATGTTTGTCCTCTTCTAAGACCATGAGCTTCTGTTGAGTGGAGACTATTTGCTCAGTTGCGTCTGAAACTTTGTGACCCCATGGACTGCAGCACACCAAGCTTCCCTGTCCTTCACCAACTCCTGGAGCCTGCTCAAACTCAGGTCCCTTGGGTCAGTGATGCCATCCAACCATCTCATCCTGTGTCGTCCCCTTCTCTTCCTGCCTTCAATCTTTCCCAGCATTAAGGTCTTTTCTAATGAGTTGGCTATTTGCATCAGGTGGCCAAAGTATTGGAGCTTCAACATCAGTCCTTCCAATGAATATTCAGGACTGATTTCCTTTAGGATGGACTTGTTGGAACTCCCTGCAGTGCAAGGGACTCTTAAGAGTCTTCTCAAAGACAATTCAAAAGCATTAATCCTTCGGCACTCAGGTTTCTTTATCATCCAACTCTAACAACCATACATGACTACTGAAAACCCATAGCTTTGACCAGACAGACCTTTGTCGTCAAATAATGTCTCTCTTTTTAATACATTAGGTAGGTTTGTCATAGCTTTTCTTCCAAGGAGCAAGTGTCTTTTAATTTTGTAGTTGCAGTTACCATCTGCAGTGATTTTGGAGCCCAGGAAAAAAAAGTCAGTCACTTTTTCCATTGTTTCCCTGTCTATTTGCCATGAAGTGATCAGACCCAATGTCATGATCTTCATTTTTTGAACACTGAGTTTTAAGCTGGTTTTTTCACTCTCTTCTTTCATCTTCATCAAGAGGCTCTTTAGCTCCTCTTCACTTTCTCCTGTAAGGGTGGTATCATCTGCATATCAGGTTATTGATATTTTCCCTGAAGTCTTTATTCTATCCTTTGCTTCATCTAGCCTGGCATTTTGCGTGATGTACTGGGCATATAAGTTAAATAAGCAGGGTGACAATATACATCCTGGATGTACTCCTTTCCCAATTTGGAACCAGTCTGTTGTTCCACGTCCAGTTCTGTTACTTCTTGACCTGCGTACAAGTTTCTCAGGAGGTAGGTAAGGTGGTCTGGTATTCCCATCTCTTTAAGAATTTTCCAAACTTTGTTTTGATCCACACAGTCAAAAGTTTTAGCATAGTCAATAAAGCAGAAGTAATTGTTTTTCTGGAATTCTCTTGCTTTTTCTGTGATCCAACAAATGTTAGCAATTTAATCTCTGGTTCCTTTGCCTTTTCTAAATCCAGCTAGAACATCTGGAAATTCTCCCTTCATGTTCCGTTGAAGCCTAGTTTGGAGAATTTTGAGCATTACTTTGCTAGCATGTGAAATGAGTGCAATTGTGCAGTAGTTTGAAGATTCTTTTGCATTGACTTTCTTTGGGATTGGAATGCAAGTAACCTTTTCCAGTCCTGTGGCCACTGCTGAGTTTTCCAAATTTGCTGACATATTGAGTGCAGCATTTAACAGCATCATCTTTTAGGACTTGAAATAGCTCAGCTGGAATTCCATCACCTCCACTAGCTTTGTTTGTAGTGATGCTTCCTAAGGTGCACTTGACTTTGCACTCCAAGGTTCTGGCTCTAGGTGAGTAATTACACCATTGTGATTATCTGGGTCATGAAGATCTTTTTTGTATAGTTCTTCTGTGTATTCTTGCCACCTCTTCTTAATATCTTCTGCTTCTCTTAGGTTAATACTGTTTCTGTCATTTATTGTGCCCATCTTTGCATGAAATGTTCCTTTGGTATTTCTAATTTTCATGAAGAGATCTCTAGTCTCTCCCTTTCTATTGTTTTCCTCCATTTCTTTGTATTGTTCACTGAGGAAGGCTTTCTTGTCTCTCCTTGCTGTTCTTTGGAACTCTGCATTCAGATGGATGTATCTTTCCTTTTCTCCTTGGCCTTTTGCTTCTCTTTTCTCAGCTATTTGCAAGCCTCCTCAGACAACTGTTTCGCCTTTTCGGATTTCTTTTTCTTGGGGATGGTTTTGATCACCACCTCCTGCACAACGAGTGAGTGGAGACTGATCACTCATTTAAAAAAATAATCAAACCTTTTATTCTGAGATGATCGTGAGTTCACAGACAATAGTAAGAAATAATAAGGAGAGATCACACCTGATACTTAATGCAGGTTTCCCAAATGGAAGCTTGGTAACACGTTGTCAGTGAAAAGTGAAAGTGTTAGTTGCTCAGTCCTGGTCAACTCTTTGTGACCCCATGGACTGTAGCCCGCCAGGCTCCTCTATCCATAGGACTTCCCAAGCAAGGATACTAGAGTGGGTTGCCATTTCCTCCTCCAGGGGACCTTCCTGATCCAGGGAACAAACCTGGGTCTCCTGCATTGCAGGCAGATACTTTACCATCTGAGCCATCAGGGACTGTAATACAATATCCCATCCAAGATACTGACAGTGATGAAATCCGTTGATCTTCGTTAGATTTACTGTTCCACTTGAACTCATTCATGTGTGTGCGCATATTCATAGGTGCATAAATGTTTAGTTCCATGCAGTTTTATTTCATGTACAGATTTGTGAGTCCACAGCCAAAAGATAGCAGAGTTCCTAGCAACACAAGAGTTCCCTCATGTTGCCTGTTATAGACACACCCAGTTTCTTCTGGCATCACTCCCCACAATGCCATGGCAGCTCCTGTTCTCTACTTCTAGAACTTTGTCATTTCAGGCATGTTATATAAATGGAAGCATGTTGCATGTAACCTTTTGAGGTTGGCTTGTTTTCACTGCACGTAAGTCCCTGGAGAGTCATCCAAGTTGTTCCATACATTTACAATTTATTCCTTTTTTATTGCTCAGCAGTATTCCGTGGTATGGCTATAACTCAATTTGTTTGACTGTTCATCTGTTTAAAGACTTCTGGGCCATTTACAGTTAGGCTGCTGTGAACATTCATGTACAGGTTTTTGTGTGAATGTAAGTTTCCGTTTCTCTGGCCTCACTGTCCAAGAGTGCAATTGCTGAATCATATGATAGTCACGTGATTAGTATTATAAGAAACTGTCAAACTGTTGTCCAGAGTGGTACCATTTTACATCCCTAGCAGTTATGTATGAGTGATCCAGTGTCTCTGTATGTTCGCCAACATTTGAGTCATTTCTATTTTTGAAGATAGGTATGGAGTGACACCTTATTGTGGCTTTCATTTACATTTCTCTGATGGTTAATGATGTTGATTATCTTTTCATGTGCTTATTTGCTATAATGAAATGAAATTCCAGTTCAGGCCTTGTGCATATTTTCCAACTGTGAATCGCTTGATTTTTAATGCTGAGTTTTGAAAGTTCTTTATAAATTCTAGGTTTTTAGACCTTTGTCAGATAAGTGATTTGCATATATTTTCTTCTAGTCTGTAGACTGTCTTTTTATCTTCTTGCTAGGGTCTTCTGTGGAGCAAAAGTTGTAATTTTGATGAGGTGAAGTTTATCAAAATTTTCCTTTATGAATCGGGTTTTTGGTGTCTAAGAAATCCTTTGTCTAACCTAGATCTCAAAGGAATTCTTTGTCTAAGCCTCAAAGATATTTTCCCTGCCTTTATTCTAAAAGTGTTATAATTTTACACTTAAGTCCATGATCCACTTTGAGTTAACTTTCCTCTAAGTTTCAGGTTTGGGTTCGTTTTCAGGTTTTTGCCTATACAAACTGTCTGATTGCTCCAACATCATTTGTTGAAAAGCCTTCCTTTCCTTCTTTGAATTGCTTTTGCACTTTAGACAAAAATCAATTGGGCATATTTTTTTTTGCATCTATTTCTGAGATTTCTATTATGTTCATTGACCTGTGTGTCTCACCTTTTACTAACACACACTGTCCTGATTACTATAGTAAACCTTAAAATGAATGATTCCTCCTCCTATATTTTTATTTTTGAGATTGTTTTTAAATATTTCAGTGCTTGTGTTTTGCCAAATAAATTTGCCAAACAAATAGAGTGTATTTGTCTACTTCTACAAAAACCTTGTGTGGGTTTTGACAGGAATTCAGTAAATATACAAATCAACTAGTGACTTGACATGTTTACTATGTAGAATCTTCCAATTCCTGAACATGATAAGCCTCTTCATTTATTTAGATGTTCTTTGATTACTTTTATTAGTATTTTGTAATTTTTGGCATACAAATCCTGTGCATGTCTTCTTAAATTTATAATTCTGTGTTTTATTTTCTTGGAGAAGTTGTGAATGATGCTATATTTTAAATTTTGGTTTATACACATTCATGGTTAGTATGAACATTCAATTGATTTTCGTGTGTTGATTTTGTATCTTGCAACCTTGAGGAACACATTTATTAGTTCTGGAAGGTTTTTGGAGGTAGATTGCTTGGGATTTTCTATGTTGACAGTCATGTCTGCAAAAAGGGGTAGTTTTATTTTTCCCTAATCTAGTTAGCTTTTATTTTCATTTCCTTGCCATTTTGCAGTGGCTAGACCTTCTGGTCATATGAGAGTGTTGAGAGTGGTCATCTTGCCTTGTTTCTGATAATAGTGAAAAAGCATGCATTTCTCTCAGCAGTTATGATGTTAGCTTTGGTTTTTTGTAGATGATCTTTAGCAAGTTGATCTAGTTCCCCTCTAACTTGCTGACAGTTTTTATCATGAATGGTGGTGTTTTAGTTGCTAATGTGTCCGACTCTTGCCGTCCCTGGGTTGGGAAGATCCTCTGGAGGAGGGAATGGCAACCCACTCCAGTTTTTTTTTTTAATATAAATTTATTTATTTTAATTGGAGGTTAATTACTTTATAATATTGTGTTGGTTTTGCCATACATCAACATGAATCCGCCGCAGGTGTACACATGTTCCCCATCCTGAACCCCTCTCCCTCCTCCCTCCCTGTATCATCCCTCTGGGTCGTCTCAGTGCACCAGCCCCAAGCCTGCAGAATTCCATGGATGGAGGAACCTGGCAGGCTGCAGCCTGTGGGGTCACAAAGAGTTGGACACGACTGAGCAATTAACACTTTTACTTTATAACTTTTTCATTTGCGAGCCCATGGACCATATCCTGCCAGGCTCCTCTGTCCATGGGATTTCCCAGAAAAAATACTGGAGTGAGTTGCCACGTCCTTCTCCAGGGGATCTTGCTTACCCAGGGATTGAACCTGCATCTTCGTCATTGGCAGGCAGATTCTTTACCACTGATCCAGCAGGGTTGCATTTTGTCAAGTGATTTTGGTACATTTATTTTTTCATCCTCAGTTTGTTGTTATGATGAATTATACTGATTGATTTTTGAATTGACCTTGCACACCTGAAGTAAATTCCACTTGGTCATGGTGTATAGTTCTTTTTATATGTTGTCAAATTAGTTAATATTCTTAGAGCATTTTTGCATCTAAATTCATGAGAAATATTGATCTGTTTTTCTATTTGGTATTGTCTTTATCTTTTTTTGAAAAAGATAATCCTGGCTTCATGAAGTGATTTGAAAAGTGACTCTTCCTCTTCTATTTTTGAAAAGAGATTGTTTACAGTGAGCATTTTGTTCTTGAAATATTTGTTAGAATTCTCCAGTAAAGCACCTGTGTCTGGAGATTTCCTCTTCTGGCAGTGATAAAATCATGTATTCAATGTCTTTAAAGGTTATAGGACTATTCAAACTTTCTTTTTCATCTTCATTGATTTTAGTAGTTTGTGGTTTTTGAGAATTGTCCATTTCTTCTGAGTTGTTAAGTTTATGAATGTAATGTTGTATATGGTTGTTCCTGATTATCTTTTCAATGCTTCTAAGATCTATAGTGGTATCCCCAGTTTCATTTGTGATATTGTTGACTTGTATCTTCTCTATTTTTATTTTTTGTCAGTTTTTTCCCTGTGCTTTGCCAATTTTATGGATTTTTTTCCCCAGGGAAACAGTTTTTTGTTTCATTGGTTTCTCCATTGTTTTCTTATTTTAGTTTTGTTGACTTTTGCTCTTACATTTATTACATCTTTCTTCTGCTTGCGTTAGGTTTATTCTGCGCTTTTTCTAGTTTCCTGAGGTAGGAGTTCAGCCTTTTGATTTGTCATTTTCCCATTTTTCTAGAGTAAGCATTTAATACTATAGATTTGTGTTCTGCATTCGCTGCATCCCAATTATTTTGATATATTTTTATTTAGTTATGTATACTTTTTATTTCCTTTGAGGCTTTCTTTTGGACTCATAAATTATTTAGAAGCATGTTGTGTATTTCCCAAATGTTGAGAGACTTTACCTATTATCTTTCTATTATCACTTTTTAGTTTGGTTTTATTGTGGTCAAAGAAAATTCTTTGTATGATTTCAGTTTAAAATTTGTTGAGATTTATTTTATGTCAGACTGTGATCTATCTTGGAAGAATATATATTCTCATTAAATAAATCTGTATATCTAGTGAATATATATATATACACACACACACACAGACACATTCTGCTTTGTTTGATGGAATGTTTTGTATGTGTTCGCTGGACCTGTTGACTGATTCTGTTCAGAACTTCCATTTTTTTGCTGATTTTCTGTCTAGTAATTCTGTAATTTGCTGAGATTGGAGTGTTAATGCGACCAACTCTAACCGCAGATTTGTCTGTTTCTCCTTTTAAAAAACCTGTCTTTATTTTTTTGAGGCTTTGTTGTTTGGTGAATGCATGTTTAAGATCATTCTCATTCATTTTTCTATTTCTAATACAGTGCTCGCATATAATATAGCTTTCAGCAGATATTCCCCAAATGACTTAGCAAGTTAAAATTAAATAATTAAATGAGTGAAAGATGGAAAATACTTTACTTTCTCAAGCTGTGATTTTTTTCCCCCTTGGTTTGTATAAATTATGCATTATATAGTTTTCAATTAAATCTTATTCCTCATTTATGTTTTTTCATGTTGATTCAAAAATTGTTAAGTTTGAGAGGGATCACAACTTAGTTGAAAGAGCATGGGATTTGGGGTGAGACAAATTTGATTTTAAATATCTGCTGTGTGATCAAACAGATAATTTAGCCTCTTTAATTTTCAGCCTCTTAGTTGGAAAATGAAAATGATGGCACTTTGTCAATTGGGCAACTGTTGGTGACAGTTGACAGAACTGCTGGCCTAAATAACAACAAAGAATTGGTTTATTTAACAGAAAATTTCAGAAGTAACTCATCCCAGGTGTGCCTTGACCAGTCCTGGCTTCATTTTCTCATTAGAGAATCTAGCTGTATTTTTTGTGATTTTCTGTAATTGTGGTCTTCAGTGGCAGTTTTAACCTTGGAGTGCCTTCCCTCTTGGTAATGTAAATAACTTCCATTGTTCCAGATGTCACAGGTTCTCACCTTCCCATCACAGTTTACACAGACAAGGTGAGCATCTCCTTGGGCAGCTCCACCAGGAACTCCTTCACAAGCCCCCCAGACATGTTCTTGCTTCTCGTTGGCTTTCACTAGATCGGATGACTGCCCCTGAACCAATTACCACCGACTATTGAAAGTGAAAGTCGCTCAGTTGAGTCCAACTCTTTGCGACCCCATGCCCCAGGCCAGATTACTGGAGTGGGTAGCCTATCCCTTCTCTGCGGGATCTTCCCAACCCAGGGATCGAACCCAGGTCTCTCCTGTTGCAGGCAGATTCTTCACCAGCTGAGCTATCAGGGAAGCCAGTTTCCAGCTAAGGGTGGTGTCAGTCCCTGTAGAACCACTTGGCTGAAAATAGGGGGTCTTTCGGGGTCTTAAGTGAAAAGTGAGTGCAGAGAGGAAGACAAATGCATGTCTGTTGTAGTTGCGAATATTTCAAGGTTGCTGTGAGGATTGGAAGTACCATGCAGAGGGCACCCTTTGTAGTGCCCGGGATTATTTATTACCTGTGAAACAACCCTGAATATTATGATGGTGATCATTGCTAGCAGGGATTAGGAGGGCTTTCCTGATGGCTCAGTTGGTAAAGAATCCACCTGAAGTGCAGGAGACCCGGGTTCAATCCCTGGGTTGGGAAGATCCCCTGGAGAAGGAAATGGCAACCCATACTGGCATTCTTGCCTGGAGAATTCCATGGACAGGCTATAGTCCATGAGATCACAAAGAGTTTCACACGACTGAGTGACAAACAGAAGTTCACAGGAATATTAGTCAATGTCTCTAGGAAGTTCTTAGAAAACAGTACTGGAGGGATGCTGGAAATATAAGTTGAGTCCTGAAAGTGTTTCAGCCAAAAATAACTCTAACTCCTGAGATCTGCTGAGCTCTAACCACAGTGGACTCTTAAATGATCTTCTTGTCTGTGGTCTAGCTTCCTTCAAACCATTCTCCACAGTGCCTCAAAATTCCTAACCTGTAAATCTCATCAAATTATTCTCCTGGTCAAATCTTCAGATGACTCTCATTATCTACAGCAGTGCTTTTCAGACTTCATTTGAATATGAATCACATGGAATGTTTTAAAATTTCAGTTTTGATTTGATCAGTAATAGTGAGCTCCCAGGTAATGTTGGTGTTGGTAATGCTGCTCTGAGGATGCATTTTGAGAAACTAGGTGTGTAGAACAAACATGGTGTGGCAAGACGCTCAATAATCTGACCTCACCTCCATCCCCAACCTCATCTCCCATCATGTCCTACCCTGCGCTCCACACTGCAGCCTTGCCTGAATACTGCAGGTATTTGAATCCTATTGAGCTTTTTTCATCCTATTGACCTACCCTTTCTTTTGCCTAGAAACTGCATCCCCTCTGCCATCTTCCTTTCCAAGTCTTTCTATTGCCTAATAATCTTCCAGCTTTTGCTGGAAAGTTTATTTGATATGACTTTTCATGGCTGATTACAAGATTATCCCGTGGATGCTCATAGTTTCTTCCGGTGTCTCTCCTCCTATGGAAATACTATTTTCTTGATAATAGAAAGGGCTGCTTTTTTTTTTTTTAATGTTAGTAAAAAAATCAGTTTATTATGTGCTAGAAGCTGTGTTAAACACTTTCTATGTATTATCATATTCAGTCTCATTTAATCCTCACGTCTACTCTTTCAGGGTAGGTACTTCTCAATGTCTCTGATCAGAACTCCCAATTGCAAAGGACAGAGTCCATAGACTCAATTTAGTTGACCTTTAAAAGGCAGGATTTTATTGGTTCATATTACTGAAATTTCTGGTGGTAGGTATGGTTACATTTATGGTTCATCCCACAGACTGGATAAACTATTTATTCTACAGCTATCTGACAAGGAATTAATGTACACAGTGTATAAAGAATGCTGACCCTTTTTACAATGCAGACACACACCTTAAAATGAGCAAAAGGCTTGAACATACACTTTGTAAAAGATGTACAGATAGCCAATAAGTGGATGGACAGGGTGTTCAATATTGTTACTCAACAAGGAATACAAATTCCAACCACAATGAATTACCATTTTACGACCACTAGAATAGCAAAAAACAAACAAAACAGAAACCTAAGTTGGCAAAACAAGTGTTAGGATCTGGAGCAGCTGCTGGAACATTACATTGCTTGCTGGGGAAAGTATCAGATGCTACAACCATTTCAGAGGACTGTTTGTTAATTTCTTATAAAGTTAAGCATCAATTTACCCAGTGCCCCAGAAATTCCCTTCTTGGATATTTACCCAGAGGAATATAATCATGTGGCCACAAAAAGGTTTGCCCAGCCATTCTCACAGCAGCTATATTCATGATAGCCTAACTCTGGATATAACCCAGATATCCACCGTTGGGGAAAAGGATAGATAATTTGTGGATATGCAGAGGAAATGGAATATATCCCACTCAACAACAATGACAAGCAAGCAACTGATATACATGACAACATGAATATGGCTCAAAAAACATGATATTGAGCAGAGGAAGCCAGTCATGAAAGATACATGTATGAAAATATTTATTCATAGTCATAGAAATAAGCAGCAGTTGTTTCTAGGGGACTGACCTGAAAGGGGCCTAAAGGGACTTCCTGGGCTGATGGAAGTGTTCTGTGTCTTCTTCCCAGTGGAGTGTATTTGGAAGAACACAATCGTCCAAACCCATCAAGCTAAACACTTAAAAACTGTACCGTATGCTATGAAAACTCTACTTCATAGAATAATTATGTAATACAGTGGAAAATTAGAGAAAAACTTGTGAGACAGAAACAGAAGATTCTCACTGTCACCATTTTGTTTTATGGTAAAGACAAGTTTGAAATCATTTCACATCATACACAAGTTCCCGTAACTAGTACATGGTGTGCAAAGATTCCAGAAGCTACACAGGAACCACCCTGTTAACCATCTTTCTGGCATCTACCACAAAATCTGGGGTGTAGCAGGAGTACAGTGAATGGTTTGTAATTTGCAATGAGTGCTGGTGTAGTTGTTCCTTTACCCAGGTTATGGAGCCACAAATTCAGAAAGGTACGAGAAACATGGGCTTCCCTGGTGGCTCAGTGGTAAAGAATCCACCTGCAATGCAGGAGTCGCAGGAGGCACAGGTTCAGTCCTTGGGCTGTGAAGATCCCCTGGAGGAAGGCGTGGCAACCCACTCCAGATCTTACCTAGAGAATCCACTGGACCATGGACAGAGGAGCCTGGTGGGCTACAGTCCATAGAGTCACAAAGAGTCAGACACAACTGAAGCAACTTAGCACACACACAGGCATGAGAAATACAGATGTGTGCAGCTGCTAGGCTTGGTGCAAAGACTGGTCTGCATACTTCCAGTCCAGGAGTAGTTCATTTGTTCTGTGAGGGAAATGTGCCTAGGACAGTCGGACATGCAGGACCTGATGGATGGAGCCTGATGGTGGAGAGACCACGATGACCGTTCACTGTGTATCTGGGTCCATATATGGGTGGTTACAAGGCAAATCTGAACCACATTGCCTGTTTCACTGTTCTGGAATGGGGAATGAGAAATAAGAACATTTATCTCCTTGAGAGAAGAGTGCCCAGTGATTTTTCTGCATCATGGAATGTGCCACTTTGCTTAAACATACCTCTGTGTTCCCCATTTTTTTTAAAAGAGCTCCTTTATTTATTTTTAATATGTTTGCCTATTTATTTTATATTTTTTGGCCACACTGCACAGTATGTAGGATCTTGGTTCCCTAACCAGGGATCAAACCCACAGCCCCTGCATTGGAAGCATGGAGTCTTAGCCACTGGACCACCAGGGAAATCCCTGTTCCTTATTGCTGAAGCGTGAATGCCATCAAGCAAGGCTGTCTAGAGTTTTGGGGGCCCTCCATATGCAATTATGGGGAAGGCCCCCCTTTGAGCAAAATGGAAACTAAAATATATTTCAAATTAAAAAGAAAATGACCATCTGAACATGTTGTAGGGTTTCTCCCAAGGTCTTGGACTGGCCCTAAGCATCTGCAGACTTAACCAAAGCTTCCACCTCATTGGCTTCAAGGTAAAATGGACTCTGTGCTTAAGGATTTCCCCATAATCTGCTTCCTTCCTGTCTCATTCAGTGCATCCCCTTAGAGCTCGTATCTCCACCTCCCTACCCAGCTCCAGCCTCATGGAGCTCCCACTCCTCCCTGAGTTTACTAGGCTGTTGGTTTTCAACATCCATTTGAAACTCAATGTTCCATTTCTATAAAAAATTATTTGTAAGACCCCCTGAAATGAAATTCATAGATATTGTAACCCATCCACATGGATAATTAAAAAATCAGTATGACCTAATTGTAATATAAAGGAGAAATAAAAATGAAAAGAATTTATTATACAGTAATATACATACCACTATGTAAATGCTTGTTCATGACTTTACCAAAAGGCTAAATATATACTTATGATTTTCTATCCTCCCCTTTTCTTTTCCCCACTGCCCTGCAGGGCTTGGGCCTTTAATGTTGGGAAGCATTCCATGAAACCATTTAGAACTCTGCTCTTAGCATGCCCTATACCTTCTCTCTGGACTGCCTTTCTCCCACTCTATTATCTTTTAAAATTCTCCAGAATCAAGACTCAGATAGTGATCCTCATCTCACCCTCTCCAGAACTTTCCATTGATAGCTGACTGCTCCAGTGGTGATCACTACCATTGCCCTCTGTACCTCTGACATCCATTCAGACTTGTGGTTTGCTCTGACTGTATCATAACCTTCCCACTGATGTCCAAGCTGATTATTATTATTAATCATTTATATCCAAAGTTAGAGGTAATGACAGATTTATAGGACTTCAGGCAGAGATAAAGTTAGACAGTGGCTCTATTTATGAAGCCAGAGGCTGGAACAAAAAGGTAAGGAGGAGAAGCAAGAGGATGAATCTCTCTTAAGCTAATTTTGGAGTCAGCCCGTCCTTGCCTGTGAAAGCTGTTTGAATCTCAGCTGCTTCTTTTACCAGCAGTGCAATTTTGGTCGGGTTACTTAACCTCCATGAACTCCAGTTTCCTCATCTGCAAATGTTACTGAGTTTACGGTCATAGTTACTGTTGGCTGGATGACAGGCCAATAAATCAAGACATGAGATGCTGGGGCAGGGAAGAGCGACCTTGTTCAGAAAGTCAGCAGACTGAGAAAATGGTTGATAGAGTTCTAAGGAACCTCTTCTCCAAGTTATAATTCAGGCTTGTTTTATATTAAAAGGAGGGGCATGGTTAGTTGCTTCAAACTTCTTGGCATTGGAATCCTTTGTTCTTGCAGATGTCCAAGTAGGTCCAGTCATAAGGTTTCTACAGACCTCCAACGATAAACATGTTATTCTCTATTCTGCAACTTTTTATTTCTGAATGGATAAGTGTAATACCTTTAAAGCCCAGAGCCCGGAGAATGGCCTATCTTGTATGTTTCAGGCTATAGGTGATGTTCTTAACTTGTAAAAGCAGTAAGAATACAAAGGTTACAATGAAACAGATCTATTATGAAGTCATATTTGTTCTGCCTTATTACACAAAGTGAGGTTAATAACAGTACCTATCACAAAGGGGTTGTTGAGAGAATGAAGTGAGGGGATGCTTGCAAAATTCTCACAGGAGGACCAGCACTTAGATGGAATTCAGATGCTATAATTTCAGAGTATCCACACCCCCTGCCAGATTCCTGGATAAACTAGTACAAGAGTTGGCAGTTTTTTTTCTGTGAAGTGCCAGATAATAAATGTTTTAGGGTTTACTGTCATGCAGTGTCTACCACAACTGATCAACTCTGCTGTTGTAGCATGAAAGGAGCCATAGACAATATATAAATAAATAAAACTTTATTTGCAGCTACAGGCAGGAGGATGGATATGGTCCATGGACTATGGTTTTCTCATCCTTGTACTAAGGCATGGGCTAACAGGATGGTCTGTACCCAGAGGGAGGGCAGTATCAGATAGTAGTTAAAAGCCTGGACTGGAACTTCCCTGGTAGTCCAGTGGCTAGGACTCTGCATTCCCAATGCAGGGGCCCAGGTTCCATCCCTGGTTGAGGAAATAGGTCCCGCAGGCCACAGCTAAAGATCTTGCATGCCTCAATGAAGAACGAAGACGCTGTGTGCTGCAACTAAGACCTGGTGCAGCCAAATTAATAAAAATAAAAACCTGGACTATGTATATTTGTCTTTTATTTTTCTTTTAATGACAATAGGAACACATTTTATAATCTATTCTATACCCTCATTTCTTTTTATTTATCAACATATGGAGGACATATTGTAAATACATAAATGTATTTATTCATATTCATTTTTATTGCCTACAATAATTTATTATATATGGATTAACCATCATTTATTTGGCTTTTCCTCTGCTGCTGGAGATAGAGCTCCAGTTTTGTTTATTATGGTTTATAATTATACATCTGTGATGTTATTAATTCTTTTCTCTGGTAAGATTGGTGCATGAAGGCTGGAATTAATGTATATTGCCCAGCTGATGCCTGGAACTTGGGAGTCATAAAGACCCTTGCCTTGGTATTCACTACCATCTTGGGGAAGTCAGTTAACTTTTCCTGGCCAATGTTTCTTCACCAGGGAAATGTGGATCCAGCAGTGTTGGGTGGGACATATGACTTGATGTTTATAAAATGTCACAGAACCTGCAGAGTAAATGTTCTACCAGCCCAAAGTATATAGGTGGCAAGTTTCTTTTTTGGCTTACATGTGATTTAGTTGGCTAAGGAGAGAGCATGCTTATTTCCTATGAGAGATGTCAGTTCTGTATCAAGAAATAGACAATAAACAGTGCTGCTCTAAAGATCTTCAATAAAGAAATGAGAAAGTTAGAAAATATAGGTGAGAGGGAAAAAAACTTGCTGGGTGTTTGCATTTAGCCACCACGTGATGCTGTAAAAGCTCCCGATTTGGCATCTAACTGTTAAGTCTTGATTTCTTTCTATTTTCACTCCCACATTCTGCCTTTGTCTTTCTCATCCAGAGCTGTTCTCAGGGGTGGTGATCCTTGAAGACAAGGCTGTACTGGCATCGGGGCTGTGAAGAGGGCACAGATTAGAGGATGGAAGTCAGACTTACCTCCATCATGAGTCACTTCAGAGAACTATGCAGGGTGTGAACTGGACAGGCGTATAGACAGGGGGATCCCTACAGGACTCCAGACTCTGCATGGCCTGCATAAGGCAGGAGGACTGAGGCAGAAAGGAGAAGTCAGAGAATATCAGCCCAGGGTCACCCAGGCCCCAGCTGTTGGTAGGACCATTTCTTCTCAGGGGGATTCGGGTTAACAAACATGGTAAGGTTGATCCATTGGTGGGGGCTCCAGGTCTTCCCTGGTGGCTCAGACAATAAAGAATCTGCCCAAAATGCGGGAGACGCGGGTTCATTCCCTGGGTCAAAAAGATCCCCTGGAGATGGGTATGGCAACCCACTCCAGTATTCTTGCCTGGAGAATGCCTTGGACAGAGGAGCCTGGCGGACCTATAGTCCATGGGTTCCCAAAGAGTCAGATACGACTGAGTGACTAACGCTTGCACTTTCCAGTCTGCAATCCTGCAGAGTTGGGAAGAACCAGAAAGCACACCACACACACACAAGCACACACATGAACAGTTGTTCTCACACAGAAGGTTTTCCTCCGTCAACCCACTGGAGGCTGGGCCTTCGCTTTTACATGACATCCAAGAGTTTCCCAGGGCAGTGTTGCAAACCACAGGGGGTCATGGTCCCACCGAGACCTGGGAAGTTTCTGGTGATGTATGTGTGCTCTGTAGAGAGGCATATTTCCAGAAATGAAATGTGCTAAAAGATCACGAGTCTCCCCCTGAAAGTCTTGTGTCCATTCCTTCTTAATTCTAATAGCATCATCAGAGTTACTTCTGCCTATGAAAATGCATGGCCCATCTGTTTTATGCTGGTGATTCTACGGTCATTCAGCCATGGAATCCAGTCATCACTCAGAGAGCTGCAGTCCCGGATGTCACTTCAGCTCCACTGGACACGTGCTCTGGGGGTGCTCTGAAAGAATGTGACTTCTCATTCATAACTTGAAGCCTCTTACTAATGGGAGCAATGTCTTTCATTCATTCTGTAGATTGGCTGTTTGTAGAACAGACAGGTCAAGGGATTCAATATTCATCACAAGTCTGATCCTGACCTGGAGTCCTGAGGAAATGTCCACGGTGTAAGAAGGATTTGAGTTATCTTTCTCTTCCTGCTGAATGTTTAGATCCCTAGAAGTGTACCATCCTTGCATCCCACGTGATGATTCTGACCTCATGTGCAGAGAGGGATGGTCCAGGCCCTGAGTCTGATTCACTGGGAGTTGCTTATCGAACTTCTGTGTCATCTCTGACCTGCTTATTTTTGATGTACCTTCCTCTGGAGAAGGCAGGTCTGTCTGGGTTCAAATACATGTTCTGCTATTTAGGAGCTGAAAGAATTTAGACAAGTTAGGAAACCTCTTTTTTAACTGATTTTTAAATTCACTTGCCTGAAGATTTCCTCAGGACTAAGGAACATGGATGAAATTACTGAAGGAAGAGTCTATCATTTTAGCATTTTGATGCATATTGTATTTTTCCCATCCAGAAAACGCCTATCAATATATAATATCAATATATAAACTTAACAGCAGAGTGTGAAAAGTCTTTTACTTTCTTTTGCTTCTACCAAACTCAGGGTTATAATTATTTTGTCCTTTCTTCAAAATGATAGATAAAAAATTTGTTATTATCAGTTTTGTACCTTTAAGTTTTTTAGTGGTACTAAATCTATTACTACATTTCTGATTATGACATTTACAGTTTGGGGAGGGGTTGATACCCTATTTTTTCTAATGCATTTTCCTTTTATTGATTTATAAGAACTCTTTACATAGTACTGCTCTTGGCTCTGCATCTGCTGATCAGCCATGAGTGGTTTTTCCTTGACTGTCATTTCCTTTTGAAGGCTACTTACTAGCTTATAGGTGATTTTTATTTTTATGTGATTAAATCCATCAATCTTTTAAATATGATTTCTTTCTCTGTAATTGCTTTTAGAAACATACATTCACTTCTGCAGTCACAGTTGGGGAGCTTTGCATACTTGATATTTCTTCTCTAGCTGGATGAACTTGAAGCTTCATAGTCTGGCTTCCTAAATGTACTTGTACTGTTTTTTNCAGGCGCACTGACGGTCACACTGGCTGGCATGCTGGCTGACAGTCGTGCGGGCGGGCATGCTAGCTGGCACGTCGCCTGGCAGGCACACCGACGGGCACGTTCGCTGTCACGCAGACTGGCAGGCATGCTGGTGGCCACGCTGACTGGCCTGCCGTCTGACAGGCATGCTGGAGGCACAGTGGCTAGCACGCCGGCTGGCACGCCGGAAGGCAGGCACACTGGTGGGCACATTGGCTGGCACGCTGCCTAGCAGGCATACTGATGGGCACAGTGGCTGGCACGCCGGATGGCAGGAATGCTTGAAGGCACACTGGCTGGCACACAGGCTGGAAGGCGCACTGGCGTGCACGCTGGCTGGCATGCCGACTGGCAGGCGCACTGTCAGGCACACTGACTGGCACACCAGCTGGCAGGCGCACTTGCGGGCACACTGGCTGGCACCCCGACTGGCAGTCGCACTGGTGGGCAAAATGCCTGGCACGCCCAATGGCATGCGCACTGGCGGGCACACTGCCTGGCACGCCGGCTGGCAGGCACACTGGCAGGCACGCTGGCTGGCACCCCGACTGGCAGGCGCACGTGCGGTCACAGTGGCTTGCACGCCGGATGGCAGGCGGACAGGCGGGCACAGTGGCTGGCACGCCGGATGGCAGGCGCACTGGCGGGCATGCTGGCTGGCAT
>SJXQ01000952.1:0-18361 GCA_006408695.1 Aepyceros melampus
CTTTGGCTCGCCTGGCTTTGTGCAGCCCCCTCCGCCCGAGCTGTTTGCAGGGGTGCGGGCAGAGCAGTGGAGGGAATGGCTGCGCTGCAGCTGGAGAAGGGATTTTTCCCGGTTTGAGCAGCTCGCGGTGTCGACCCTTTTTGTGGGGTTGGATTTGGGGTGTGGGGCGGTTTGGAGAGGTCTGGCGAAGAGCGTTTTGGACGGGGTGGGGGTGTGTGGAAGATGTGGTGTCACTCAGCCCGCGGGGCCACAGCACCCGCGCAGGCTGTGGCTCCGTAGTAACCCGGGGGAGGAGAGAGTGGCTTCCTGTCGACTTCATTGTCCTGAGATTCAAATGTGGGCTTTGGTATGGGTCCCTTCATTTCTGCCAGGGAAAGAAGAATAGCAGCTGCCTAAGCAGGGGCGGGAAGATGTGGGATTTGGATCTTAAGTCATAAAATCTGTTTTGTGGTTTTTTTTAGTGTTTAGCGGAGTTTTTTTTTTTTTTAAATGTAAGCTCCAGGAAGACAGGGACAGTGCCTATCCAAGCATTGCCAAGGTGATCCATGTAAAATTACTAGATCACGATGAAGAAAGGACTAGGAAGGGCCTGACGACAGAGCTGTTTGTGTAGCAGGAAGATGAACCAGCAGAATGTTTTTTCATTGGGTGGGTAACGCATTCACGTTCCTAAGGGAATAGGGTAGGATACATCTTTCCGTTTTGTTTTTTAAGCACTCAGAATTAAAAATAGGCCTGGTACATTTCTGTTTCCGAATTTTTAAATGCATGTTTTATTCTCTTAATGAAAATTTACCCGCTTGGGAGAAATGTAGTGAAGTAGATGATGCACTTGATTGAAAATGCATCGCTTAAAATGATTTTATTGTTAAGCTTACAGTGCATACAGTCGTTTACTGGCATTAAAACCAGCAAAAGAAATTGAAGCAGGAAGGGGAGGACCCGGTGGAGGAATGATGTGAAAGGAGAGAGTTACATTATGAATACAATATCCAGATCTTCACTAATATAACCTTAGCGGGCATGTGCAATGATTTAGGAATTCTGCTCTGGAAATACTACATTGCACGTTACAAACCATTTTGTATTTTTCTGCCATTTCTTTAAATAGTAAAACCAGTGCTGCTTTTACTTTTTCCTAACTTTGTAAATTTTGTAGAATTTTTTTTGGTTTGTTTTAAAACTGAAAAATCTCAGTGCACTTGACAGAGACAGAGGAAGATATTAAAACTTGGAAAGTCAACTGATTTGTCTGTCCAAGCCCAACTGCTAATGAAAGGCAGAGTCAGATAAAACCAAGGTCTTTTTTGCAGTGTGCTCTTTCATCTGTGTCCCTTGGTCCCCCTACCCTGTCAAAATTGCGGAATGCTTTTCTGCATGCTCTTTGAGTTGTCTGTGACAGTCAAGTTTATTAACACCTCATAGTTGTATTATCTAGTCTTTTTCTTTTGATGTAAAAGTAATACTAATGAAAAGGAACTTTAGTTTCATAAATTAACTTTCTGATACGGGAAAAGATGCCTTAAAGTGGACTTTTCATAAAAACAGAAACTGTTGGAATTTTCCCCCTACTTCATATTAGTAACCATATTTTAATGTTATCTTCTGCTATTCAATACTATTTTGTAGTATGATCAACTCTATAAACTGTTAAAAATGAAATTGCTCCATAGGAACTCATGAAGTTCATCGTTCTTAAATTCAGTGAATTTTGTTATATTCAAGTTCAACAAGAGCTTACTGTTTGAGGGAAGAAAATTCACATTGAACTTTTTCATTAAAATTATGCTCTTTAATTCAGTTGATTTTGCCACAGAGTGGTTTTATTGTCTTATACTTTTTATCCTTTAGTTCTACATTGTATTTTGATAGACTTTTAAAAGAGAATTAGTATGTCTCTTAAATTTCATCTTAAAAATAATCTGTAATTAAATTCACCATGTGGAATTAAATCAAACTTGAAATGTATTCTACTTTTAAATTTAATGCTGTGCTAAAATTACTTTATTATGGAAGTAAATAACCATCTGCATGCTTTTCAACTTATACTATAAAATTATCATACATTGTGTCTATTAGTATGAATATCTAGATGATTTTAAAAACTCTGTGCTTAAGGATTTGTTTTATTTGTTCCAAGTATCAGTTTCTTGTTTCCTTTTATCTCTTTAAAAAAAACCCAAAAGCCTCCCGAAACTAGTTTTATTATTGCATCTGATAGTGATCAGCTATCACTCATCTAGTACTAAATACTGTATATGTTTAAACTTGTTGTCAGTATGATTTTTACTCAACAAAATTCTGTCCCTGGAAAATAACTTGGTATTTTAATGTGTAGTGATTTTCTTTTCTTCTTTATCATGAACATTAGGGGGATAAGCAGTATACTGTGCTTACAAATATCTTAACGGACAGCATGATATTAAACTGCCAACTGTAATATCTATATAGTTGCGAATTATTCTGCAAGTATATAAAAAAGAATTGCATACTGCCTGAAAAAAAATTGGTGGATAAATATTATTAACTGAAGCGTTAAGTGTTGATGTGTTTCAGTAAAAATGAGTTTCCTCTAATGCAGAGAAACCTCAAACTATTTATATTTCATAAACTTTTGTTAATAACTTAAGATTTCTAATAACTACCCTTGGTGAAATGGGTCTCTTTACTCAAATATTTCTCGAGGGAAGTGCTCAGCAATGAGTTAGCCAGTGTAGGCTGTCTAAAGGAGTAAGAAAACATCTGTTGGTAGTTGTTGTTAGGTTGCTAAGTCATGTCTGACTCTTTGGGACTGTATGGACTGCAGCATTCCAGGCTTCCCTGTCCTTCCCTATCTCCCGGAGTTTGTTCAAACTCATGTCCATTGAGTTGGTGATGCCTTCCAACCATCTCATCCTCTGTCGGCCCCTTCTCCTCCTGCCCTCAATCTTTCCCAGCATCAGGGTCTTTTCCAATGATTTAGCTCTTTGCATCAGGTGTCCAGAGTATTGGAGCTTCAATTTCAGCATCAGTCCTTCTAGTGAATATTCAGGACTGATTTCCTTTAGGATTGACTGGTTTGATCTCTTGCCCTCTAGTATGCCTGATTAAATTGGATATATAGTCGAGTTTAGTTGAAATGATTATGCAACAGTATATTATATTTCTTGGGCAAAATGAATGACATAGCTGGTATGTACTAAAGTAAACCCCACTCCTATTCAGAGGTAGAAAGGAAACCAACAAAAGCAAGGTTATAGAAATTTCTTTCATCCAATAGAGATTATGCGGGGCATAGACGTAGAATTGAATTCCAAGCATGCATTGCATAGGTTTGAAAAACAAAAAACAAAACACAGCAGAGAACAAGTTATTATTTAAGTGTATTGGTGGCTAACAAATAATATAGAAAATACTACCCTTTGGAACATAATATTTACTGACTACATGAGTAACATATGTATGTGCTTAGCTGTTCAGTCGTGTCCTGACTCTGCAACCCATGGACTATATAGCCTGCCAGGCTCCTCTTTTCATGGGATTCTCCAGGCAATGAGTAATACTGTGTATTGAGTACCTACAAAGTGCCACGCATTTTATGCATCTCTGTGTAATTCATGCAGCCTTGTATAAGTAAGGTATTATTTTATACTTAAAGTTGAAAATACTTGAGGTCCTGAGTTAGTGAATAATTTTGCCTCTGTGTCATTCATTACTCAGTGGTAAAGCCTATTAACTGAACCTTTGTCTTTTTGACTGAAGCCAAAATTGTTTTCACCTTTTTTCAGTAAATTAAAAAAAATAACATTTATTTCCTCATAATTCACATTATTTTAGAATCAGAGGAGACTTTAGAAGTCACCTCAAACGATGTTCCATTTATTACTAATCCCTGAGATCTTACTGAGCCCACCTTCTCCATGAGCAACACTTTCAGGAACAAACGGCCATAGGATGGCTAATTTGGCTTTTGAAAATTATAATAGAAAGCCCTTATTTAAAATGAGCTAGTATCTGCTTTAGTATGTAAGTTACTCTATTGGTTATAGTTCTTTTGTGAGATACAGTAAGGTTTTTCTCAATATAGTGGTTCTCTGCCCAGTTTTCCCTCTACAACTTCATATGATGTAGTTTCCTTGACCTTCCTCATCTCTATCACTAGGTATCTATCAGTCAGTTTCGTCAGTGCTGTTCTGTTCTGTTCTGATTCTGCTTCCACATTTAGTTCTGCAGTTGTGGTCTGGATGCAGTGTAGTGAAATTATCCCTTTCCTTAATTCAAGCCATTCAGTTGTGTTTACAGTCTAAAATTGTGTTAACTCCAACAATGGTAATATCTTACCAGTTCTAAGCAGAAAAATGCTATGTGGCTTTTCAAGTTATATTTATCCAATTCAAGGGATTATTTTCTTTTTTACATTCTGTATTTCTACTTTTCTAATGTTAAAATGACCTTTTTTAATGAAATGATAGTGTTGGTAGGTAGTAAGTTTCTTTTGATATTCATCTTTGGGTTTTGTTTTCATGTTCTTAAATAAACAATAAAAAGTTGGCCTTCTGTTATTTCCCATTCTGTTTCTTAGTCTGGAAATCACTGATGTGGTCAATATAAACATGCACCTTTTTTATGTTAGGATCCCTCCCATTCTGAATATACATGTAGATAGTGTTTTTAAGCAATGTTTACCTTTAGCCCTTTTAAATATCATCTAATTGGAGGTAGTTAAAACTTGAGATCTTCTTGAATAATGATTCTGTCACCCAAGGGATTAGCTTCTCTTCCTGGCTTTTTGACATTTATAAATTTAACAAGCAAGCCCTCTTATATCTTTATCCTGCGCATGTATTGGATATAGCCAAGGACATACCATGCAAATTTATAAATAGAAAAAAAGTTACATAAAGTGTGCTGGAGAAAGAAGGTCACCTTTGTGTGTGTGTCAACAAGGATTATGAAAACCATTTGAATGTTTTGTTTGTTTGTTTTTAATTAAAGAGAAAATCATTATATCCTCTAGTACTAAGGGAGTTGTTGAAGCTTACTGTCTGGTATGGATATGGATAATTATATAATTATATAAGGTCAACGATAGATGCTGTGAATAAAAGTAAATCAGAATAAAGGGATAGAGGTGATGGACTGCTATTTTTAGTTTATTCTTAAGTAGTCATTCACATGGCACATTAAAATGGTCCAAAAAAGTCAAACTGAAAAATAATGTGAAAAATCTTCTCATCCATCCACCTTATCTGCTGACTTAACCACTTCTCCCAGTCTAATAGGTAACTTTTTAATGTATCCTTGCAGTGAATTTTTTTCAATTTAAGTAAATACTGTATATGTTTTTGTACTATTTATCCTCTTTTACACAAAGGTAGCCTCTTTATACAATATTCTGCATCTTGAGAGCTACTATTTTAGAGACTGGTTAGGTAATATCACTCTTTGAGAAAATAACTGCAGCCATGAAATTAAAATATGCTTGCTCCTTGGAAGGAAAGCAATGACAAACCTGTGCTAAGTCATTTCAGTCATGTATGAGTGACTCTGTGGACTGTAGCCCACCAGGCTCCTCTGTCCATGGGATTCCCCAGGCAAGAATATTGGAGTGGGTTGCCATGCCCTCCTGCAAGGGATCTTCCCTACTTAGGGACAGAACCTGGCTCTCTTATGTCTCTTGCATTCACGGATCTTTACCATTAGTGCCACCTGGGAAGCCCCTGACAAAACTAGACAGTGTATTAAAAAGCAGAGACATCACTTTGCCAACAAAGGTCCATATAGCAAACCCATGGTTTTTCCAGTAGTCATGTATAGATGTGAGAGTTGGACCATAAAGAAGGCTAAGCCGAAGAATTGATGCTTTTGAATTGTACTGGATGAGACTCTTGAGAGTCCTTTGGACTGCACGGAGTTCAAACCAGTCAATCTTAGAGGAAATCAACCCTGAATATTCATTAAAAGGACTGTTGCTGAAGCTAAAACTCCAGTACTTTGGCCTCCTGATGTGAAGAGCTGAGTCATTGCAAAAGACCCTGATGCTGGAAAAGATTGAAGGCAAAAGGAGAAGGAAATAGCAGAGGATGAGATGGTTAGATAGTGTCGTCAACTCAATGGACATGAATTTGAGCAAACTCTGGGAGATAGTGTAGTTCGGCTTGCTGCAATCCATGGGGTTGCAAAGAGCCAGACACGACTTAAGAGACTGAACAACATAGTCTCGGCTTGCTGCAGTCCATGGGGTTGCAAAGAGCCAGACACGACTTAAGAGACTGAACAACAGCAAGATTTTTCCTAGGTGGATGGATGTGACCACTGCTGCTGCTGAGGTTTGAACAGGAGAGACAGTTGCAGTGAGAAGAATTTGTTATCAGGAATTGCCTCAGAGGCATTACTTGTGTGATCTTGAGCTTGTCACGACTTAGTGACTAAACAGCAACAGGAACAAGGTATGTCACTTAATTTCAGAAGTTCAGTTTCTTTGTTTATAAAATAAAGCTGGCAATAGTCCAGCTACCTCAGGGGTTTATTTTGAAAAACTCACTAGATATAAAAGACATGAAAGTTGTAATTACATTTAGTGATCCTCTTCCCAGAGCCACAAGTGTGGTACCATTTGATAATGTTAGATTTGAAAAAATGTTTTGGTTCAAGTTCCATCAAGCCCAAAATATCTGTAATGAATGAAAAAGTAAAATCTGCCAAGGGTTTTAATACTTTTTAAGGAATGAACTTTTTTCATTTGTTATTTTTAATGTTTTAAATGTATTATTTAAAAAAATCTTTAATATTTATCTCTGCTAATTATTGAATGATCAGTTTATGTTTTTAGTTCGGAGAAAACACAAGCCTGTAAATATTTTTATCAGTACACTTTTGGTTACATTCCTTAGATTTTACATATACTGGTCTCAGAGTTTCTACTTTTTAAATTATTCAGTTTATTCATTTTCACCAGAGTAAATTTGTGAGATAAGTTTTTGTTGCAAAGTACAGAGCCTGTGTATATGTGATTTATTATCATTCTTCTGGATTTTTTCCATATTATTTTTAATGAAAATTATTAAACATATACAAGGAAACTAAAATAGTTTAAGAGTGACTACTCACATACCTACCATCTTGATTCTGCCATCAACATTATGGCAGAATTAGTTAGTTTTATCACATATCTGCCATAAACCTTTGTCTGTTCACCAGGCCCTCTTACACTGATCCATTTCAAAGTAAACTGTAGAGGTATGTTTTTCACAAAAGGGTTCTTAAATCATTTGAAATCGTTTCAGATTTAAGTTTTCTGAATATACTTTTGAAATATTTTGTAGTAACCACTGTCATATTAAACAACAGTTTAAAAATGAAGTACACTGTTTTCTATTCCAGTGGTATTACTGAGGGCTTCCCTGGTGGCTCAACTGGTAAAAATCCACCTGTAATGCAGGAGACCCCCATTTGATTCCTGGGTCAGGAAGATCCTGGAGAAGGGATAGGCTACCCACTCCAGTATCCATGGGCTTCCCTGGTGACTCAAACGGTGAAGAGTCTGCCTGCAATATGGGAGACCTGGGTTCGATCCCTGGGCTGGAAAGATCTCCTGGAGGAGGGCATGGCAACCCACTGCAGTATTAGGGCTTCCCAGGTAGCTCAGCTGGTAAGGAATCTGCCTGCAAAGCAGGAGACCCCAGTTTGATTCCTGGGTCGAGAGGTTCCTCTGGAGAAGGGATAGGCTACCCACTCTAGTATTCTTGTGCTTCCCTGGTGGCTCAGACTGTAAAGAATCCACCTGCAGTACGGTAGACCTGGGTTCAATCCCTGGGTTGGGAAGATCCCCTGGAGGAGGGCATGGCAACCCACTCCGGTATTCTAGCCTGGAGAATCCCCATGGACAGAGGAGCCTGGCAGGGTACAGTCCATGGGGTCTCAAAGAGTCGGATACGACTGAGCGACTAAGCAGAGTGTTACTGAATTCAGATTTTCTGTAAATAGCTAGCTGACAAAGTTGACAGCAGTGATACAGGAAGACAAGATATTCATTGTATGTTCATCTGTGTGTGTGTGCTTTTGAAGAGGAATGGTAGATAGTTTGGTTTTTGTTTTTGATTAAGCTAAAGAGCTATTGAAGGAAACATATACTGTTTCTCCCATGCAAGTACTAACAATGTCCGACCTTGCTTAGCTTCTGAGATCAGATGAGATTGGCGTGTTCAGGGTGCTGTGGCCATAGAATACACTGTTTCTCTAATCCAGTGATTCTGATATTTCCTTTAGTCACAAATCCAGAAATGAAATATTTCTTCTCAGTTCAATACCTCGCTACTTTGCACTTCCACTATTCCCCTACCCTCCTTTTATGTGAAAAATTCTGTGTTGGGCAATTCACTAAATATAAAAGCCTTTGCTTGTGGTGAAAGAGCATGGGTTCCACATTAAGATTTTAAGTGGTTCCTGTAACAGATTCCAGAATGTTAAGGATCTACTATATGGAATAAAGAATTTAAAATTTGTAAATTGGAGAAGTGGGAACAAATAGAATGCAATTAAATGAATAGTAAATAAAGTAAAATTTAGACATTTATTTGGGGAGGGTGGCCTGAGGACAAGAGAATGGGCTTTTAAGTGTCTAGGAGAAGCGAGTCTACTGATTATTGTTAATAACATTCAGAACATAATTCATTAATAGAATCTGGCACTGTTTTGCTAATGGATTTTAGGTTAATTACGAGTTCATAAGTCTTGTTCACCAAAGATGTGATGAAGTTTGTATAAGATGGATGTTTTATCAAAGGATACTATCCGACGACCATTTCTTTTTTTGAATACTCAGGTGTCTAGTTTTGTCACTAGGATTTCTAATCTCTGACTTGCTCTTCCTGTTCTGTGTTTTTCCTGGGTGCAATCTGTAGTTTTTTCCTCCATTCTCAGCATTCTAAATCAAAATATGGTGTATTTCCTGTGTGCTAAGTTTCAGTTCAGTCACTCAGTTGTGTCTGACTCTTTGCAACCCCATGGAATGCAACACGCCAGGCTTCCCTGTCCGTCACCAACTCCTGGAGCTTGCTCAAACTCACATCCATCCAGTTGGTGATGCCATCCATCTCATCCTCTATTGTCTCCTTCTCCTGCCTTCAGTCTTTCTCATCATCAGGGTCTTTTCCATTGAGTCAGTTCTTCACATCAGGTGGCCAAAGTATTGGAGTTTCAGCTTCAGCATCAGTCCTTCAGTGAATATTCAGGACTGATTTCTTTTAGGATGGACTGGTTTGAAGTTCTTGCAGTCCAAGGGACTCTCCAGAGTCTTCTCCAACACCACAATTCAAAAGGCATCAATTCTTAAAAAATTCCTGTGCACTAGTACTTTGTAAATTTCTTTCTCTTTATTAAATTACAGCCCATTGCCTTCTCTGCCATGTTGTCAGTCCAGTCAATCCAAGTTGAAGGGGTCTTTTTGAAGTAGTAGAAAATACATGTTTTCATATACACATTTCTACAGTGATTTATCTAAATAAAGGGAGATTCGGAGAGAGAGTACCTGGGTGGTTGATACTGCCATTTATCAAGATAGAACAGAAGGAAAGGCAGATTTTGTTCAGAGGATGGAAAGATGCAGTTTTGTTTTGTTTTTTTTTCCAGATTAATTCTGACAGGTGGATGGGGACTTGGAAATGAAAATGATTTACAAGTAATTAGAGATCAGGTCTATATCTTATAAAAGAGGTTTTGGCTTGAAATTTAGATGTGTCACTTAATAAACTGTATTTGAAATCCAGTGCATCTGTCCCCAATCTTTTTGGCACCAAGGACTGTTTTCATGAAAGGCAATTTTAGACAATTTTTGTATGGCAACCTAGATCCCTCACAGTGGGGTTTGCAATCCTGTGAGAATCTAATGCTTCTGCTGACCTGACAGGAGGCAGTACTGTGAGCATTGGGGAGCGGCTGTAAATACAGATGAAGCTTCGTCATCCTTGCGCTGCTCACTTCCTGCTGCACTGCCCAGTTCCTAACATGCTACAGACACTCCCTGTCCATTGGCCAGGGGTTTGGGATCCCGGGGTTCCAGTGGCTTCAGTGAAGTCTCAAAGAGAACATATATTGGGAACTCACCTCCTAAAAAATAAAGATTTAAAGAGACAGTAGAGACCGACCACAGAAGTCAGAGAAACCAAAGTAATGTTTCCAGAAGGTAAGAATGGTCAGAGATATTACGAGGTAATGTAATAGAAATGTTAAAGATCATTGGGTTACAATTATAAGGATATTTTTGGCCATGATTCAGTAAGGCAGTTGAGAGGAAGAGAGAGGACAGACACTCAGTAAACTGTCAGAAGATATTCAAGAATGTTTGAAAGCTAAGGAAGTTGGTTAGCTAAAACAGACTGTTTTTTAAAGCCTAGCACCAAAAACAGGAAGGAAAGCACTCTTAGGTAAACTATATACTGTTTGTACTTTATTTTCTTTTTCAAGGTTTTTAAATTTTTTTTCATACTTTCTAATCATTTTTAAACAATTTTTTTGTACAACAAACTTTCAAGGTGTAAAAACTTACATTTAAAAAAGAATAAGCTCTTAGGACATATCATAATATATTTATCCCTTTATTTGAAAGTTAATTTTAGGACATAGATTCTGAAAGGTAAGATATTCTTAGATTCACTTATATTCCAGCTTTGCTAGTGTATAAGGAGCTAGTTGTCAGAACTAGATTTTTAAAATAAGCTGCTGTCTAAGGGTATCATGCTGAAAATGCAAAAGTTACTTTGGCCTTGGAAATCCAAATTTACTAATATACATACTGAATTCTGCTATAAAACTGCTTTCTTTTTTTTTTGATATATATATATATATACCATATACTCTTAAAAAGTAAGTTTACCATTTAACAGTATTCAAATATAATGATAAAAATCACTCTTTAAAATGTATTAAATGTATTCTTTGAAATGATATTCTGATAATGAAGAACCTAATTTTGTAAGCATCAATTGTTTAATGAATTACAATATGTGAAAGAACAAACTTATGGACACAGTAACAGTTGAAGCGACTATTGAAAAGTTTTGGTCAAAGATAGGCTTGATTGCTTATGTAATTTACTAATTTGTGTGAATGAAGTCTATATATCTTTATCATTGAAAATATCATGCTCATTTTATCAGACCAGAATTCCTCTTTCCAACATAAATTATTTTCATCCTTCCATTCTGTGTGCTTCTATTCTAAAGGTATGAAGTATTTAAGTGAAGTCATCCTTAATGTAAATAATTGATTCCTGTTTATATAAAGTTGATCTAGCTAGGGTACCCACTAGTGGTAGGTGAATATTTGCATTTAAATTAATAAAAATTAAACAAAAAATCTTCTCAAATGCATTTGCCATATTTCAAGTGCTTAGTAGTTCACATGTGGCCTGTGGCTCAGGTATTGGACAGTATAGATGTTAATACAGAACCCTTCTATCATCATAGTTCTTTTGCATAGTACTGGTATATTTATTAGCATTATAATTTAACATGAAGGTAAAAAGAAATAGTGTATAATTCAGGCTAGTAATTAACAACTTATTAAATAGTGAGTAAGTGCCTCTGATGCATTCACAAAATGTATCCTTGTCTAAAACATATTTTGAGACTTTTAAATAATTTTTTTAATTTCAGTTTTCATCTATTGTACTGATACTATACCACCTCCCAAACAGTTTATTTATAGTGAATTAGAGGAGAAAAGGTAGTGATGATAAGCAGAAAAAGTTGTTTGTTTGATTTTTTAATTGAAGTATAGTTGATTTACAATGTTGTGTTAGTTTCTGGTGCATAGAAAAGTAATTCAGTTATACATACATATACTGTCTTTCATATTCTTTTTCATTATGATTTATCACAGAATACTGAATATAGTTCTCTGTGTTGTATAGTAGACCTTATTGTTTATCTGCTCTATACATAATAGTATGAATCTGCTAACTCCAGCTTCCTAATTTATCCCTCCTCCACCACCTTTCCCCTTTGGTAACCATACATTTCTCTTCTGTTTGTGAGTCTGTTTCTGTTTCATAAATGTTTATTTGTATCATATTTTAGGTTATACATATAATAGATATATGGTGTTTGTCATTCTGACTGACTTCACTTACTATGCGAAGCCTTAAGTCCATCCATGTTGCTGCAGATAGCATTCTTTTGTCCATTCCTCTGTTGATGAGCATTTAGGTTGGTTCCATGTCTTGGCTGTTGTAAATAATGCTGCCATGAATGAACATTGGGGTTCATGTGTTTTTTTGAATTAGAGAGAAGTCATTTTTAAAGGGCATATTAGAGTTAGGCAGTTACATGCTGAAATTCATTACAGAAGAATGACAGAAACAAGAGAAATTGTTGTCATAGAGTGAACTAAAAAAGATGAATCAAAAACATTTGGGCTCCAGGCTCTTATAAAGCCTTAACTCAAGCTGCTTTCTTCATCTCTCCGTCCTATAGGTTCTGTTTTCAGTTCTCTGAGACAACCTGGTGCACCTTTTTCTGCTTCTAGTGATATTTGACAAAGGTTTTCAAATTCATAGTTACGCATTGAGCACTAGAATAGTTTACTGTCCTTTCTAATTCTGGATTTCTGATCTGTGTTAGTTAATTGAATTTATACTGTTCCTCTAGATGGGTCAGTTGATTTCTGGTCTCTGATTTTAAGGTAAACTGACTGATTCTTTCTTGTCTATGGACTCCTTAGGGAGAAAAGGTTGGAACCTACTAGTAGCCAGCAGGAAGGTAAGAGGTAAATTAAAAATAGATTGAATTTTGCATGACCTGTCATTGTTTATTGTGCAAAAACAGTGTCACAAAACATGTTAGTAGGTAAAAATACATTCTTTCAGTCATATTCAAACTCTTCAGCCAAATCTTCAGCTGTAGGAATTGACATCACTAGTATCATTTTAAGGCATACTTGAGAAAATTACAAAGAGAATAGTTGTGGAAGAAGCCCAGAACGTGGTATCTGAAAGCCCAGGTTTGAATTCAGATAGCTTCTGTCTACTGCTGTTAGATTTGTGACCTTGCTTAAGTCATTTAACTTCAGCTTTTTTCCAGGGAAACATGTTTCTCGCGTGCTTGTTGTGTTTCACTCATGCTGGTATGAAAGCATAAGCACCTAGCACAGTTACTGGAACAAAGGACGTACTTGATAAATCTTTCAATCTGAGTCTTGACTAATTTGTTGGTGTGAAACAAAATTATGTTTTAACAGAGTACAGTTCTACAAAAGCAAGCAAATCAGCCTTTACATTTTTCATAAACTGCCAGAGAAAACTTAGCAGTACCTTTACTGCTTAGACAATTTATAGAAAAGTCTGTCATCAAATCTAAGTCTTTTGAAGATATATAGTAAACTCAGATATAGAATATACGACTTTGATATTTGAAATGTCATCTTCATTTTTCTTAATGAAAAAATTTTTTACTCTTTAATGCTGTTTTAGGCAAAAGTTGTATTATAAATTGAGCTTTTTTTTCCAACATGTATTTCCTTGTTTTTTTTTTTCCAAGATTTAATTAATAGTGTATATGGCAGATTATAAAGTAAAATTTGGAGCAGTTGTTCCAAAATAATCAAGAGTATATGAAAGCAAAAGTTTTTCCAGTACAGATTTTGTTCACATGATCATGGAACAAGTATCTTGGTAGGTATCCAAAATAAGCACAGCTGTGGATTTAATTTTTTGGATTAACTGTACTATTTCAAATGAGGTTGGGGATTTTAAAAGGAATACATTTTTCCCAGGAGTATATTTCATTATTTCCCTCATCTCAAGTTAATTATACAGCAAAGCTGAATTTTTAAATATGTTCTTTCTTGAATATATCACTTTCTCAGAGATGTTTCCCAGACCACCCAGCCTAAACAGCACCACCCTAACACATTATGCTATTCTTGTTTTTCACGTTCCTATCTTCCCACTGTCACTGAAATTGTCTCACTCATTTACTTAGCTTTTGTTTGTCTATTTTTGCTTCTATGAGGTTGTGAACTCTTTCTGTCTTAACACTCTCTCCCTCTTATTAGTGGGTCATACTTAAGTAACTTTATGAATGAAGAAAAATAGATTAATTCATTTTATAGAACTCTGTAAAATGGAGTTTTCCAGTGTAGCTGTTGTATGTTTGTACACTTCCTAAACCTTCCGTCAGTTTTGTTGTTAAAAACAACTATGTAAATGTGTGTGTATGAAGTTCTTAGAACTGTCTGGCACGTGCTTTCCTGGTGACCCATAGACGATGAAGAATCCACCCGCAATGCGGGAGACCTGGGTTCAATCCCAGGTTGGGAAAGAGGAGGAGGGATGGCAACCTACTCCAGTATCCTTGCCTGGAGAATCTCCATGGACAGAGGTGCTCTGGCAGGCTACAGTCCATGGGGTCGCAAAAAGTCAGACGTGACTGAGCAACTAAGCACAGCATACATAGCACATCTATTATTGTAAGTAAAAGAGTGTAGAAAACTGTGTGTTTGCCTTTGTAACAAATGGTCAATCATGTCTGCCCCTTATTTGATCCTGAGTCCTTAGCTGACATGCAGCCTAATGTTTTCCTCATTTTCAGAAATAGGAGGTGTCAGAGGCAGTCAGAGCTTTCAGTGTTGAGGATATTTTCAATTAGGGTTTTAGTACGGGGGAAATGTGAAGTAGTAGTTCTGAATTTATACATTTATTTAAAATTTAGCCACTTATCTTTTAGGTACTTGATATGATAGAATAAAAAGACATGATATTTATAGCAGCTTTATTCATAACTGCCAAAGCTTGGAAACAATTAAGATGTCCTTTCACAAGTGAATGAATAAACTGTCACTCATCCAGAGAATGGAATATTATTCAGCGTTAAAAAGAAATGAGCTATCAAGCTGTGAAAAGATCCTGAGGAAACTTAAATGCCTGTCACTAAATGAAAGAAGCCAGTGTGAAAGACTTCTAAATTCTATGACATTGTAGGAAAGTGTAGACACAGTAAAAAGATCAGTGGTTGCCAGGTTTGGTGCAAGAGGGTTGAATAAGAGGAGCACAGAGGATTTTTTTTTTAGGGCAATGAAAATACTCAATATACCATAATGATGGATACATGCAGTCATAATATGTCAAAACCCACAGAATGTACAATACCAAGGGTGAACCCTAATATAAGCTAGGTGCTTTGATACTGATGTGTCAGTGTAGGTTCAAGAATTGTTCAAAAAAGTATCACTCTGGGTGGGGGATGCTGATAATGGGGGAAGCTCTACATGTTTGGTGGTTGGGAGTAGTGGGAAATCTCTGTACCTTCCCGACTCAGTTTTATTACGAACCTTAAAGTGTTCTAAAATAGTGTCTAATTAAAAGTAATTTTTAAGACATAGTACAAGTTATAAAAGCCTAGATGGGCAGTTGATGCGTCAATTTAGTTCATTTAATTTACAAGCTTTACTGCTCATTCAGTTTTAGGAGGTGAACTTGATCACGTTTTTTTGATGTAAGTTTTCTTTTTCCTTTCTCCTACTGTTTATTCATTCAGGAAACAGCTGGGGTACTGGACCAAGCCCATGGAGACCATTGTCACCCTTTCATGCCTGCTAATACCAGAAGAAAAGTTGTCACATGGGTGATAGATAGGGTTTTATTAAAATAAGAATTATGTCAGTTGAGGAAAGCATTTTCAGCTGTGTAGATTGATAGTGCTGATGTTTCCTACAGCAGTTATTTCTTACTGCAGGAATTGAGGGTTATGAGGAAGTTCATTCTCTATAAAGCCATCTGGTGATAATCAGCCAAGTGATTGCCAGAGCATAAGGATAGACTTTCCTTAACATGTTTTTTTAGCTCAAGTAGTTGAATACACTGATGATCATTTGTGTAATAGTTTTATTTTTCTGCTCAAACCTAATAATCAACTAAACTAGTTCTTTGCTGTGGGTTATGTGATGCATTGTTTCAAATTTCTTTTGTAATGTTGTTATATATCAGGTACACTGTTTTTACCTATCACAAGGCTCTATCATTACAGTAATTAAAAATCACATACTCTTCTTGCTGTCGGTCCTCAATTTGAACTGTGACAAGCAACTTTTTAAAAAAATATGTAAACAAAAGCAGTAAAATGTATGTAATGTTGAAACTTAAAAAGGTAATGAGAATGTCTTCTGTGGTGAACATTTGCAGAGTTTCTGTTTTTTTTTTTTTTTTTAATTTAAAGCTGTAGTACCACATTTGTAACCCATTAGATCCTAAAATGAACTCTGATCTAATAGGGGAGTCAGTTTTTAAAGCTGACTGTAGCTACCAGGAACTTGGAAATGGGACTGTGGCTAGGTCAGTGTTTACCTCCTCCCTGTGACCTCCAAATGTCAGAACTTTAACTTTGGCAGCTGCTGCCAAAAGACCTTATCTGACAAGATAGAGAATAAGAGACAATTGAAGGCAGGGAGGTGGTGGAGATGGGGGGAGTTAACCAGGATTTAAAGGCTAGATTTGTAGCAAAGGTTAAATAATTAATTTCTCACCCATTATGCTTGCAGATTTCCAGATTATTCTCAACTCAAGAAGAGTTGTAGCAGCTCTATAGAGCTACTCATTCATTCATTAGAAATATCTTGTCACTCACCCTAGAGGCAAAATATTGTACTCGGCTCTGGGAATACAGAGATGAAGAAAGGCCTCTCAGCTCTTTACTGACTGCAGTACTACTCCCTTCAGTGTTCCCATCCCAGCCTGGGGTAATGGCTTGTTTGTTCTAGTATCACCTTAGGCTCATCTCTGTATTGGCATCTACTGACCAGCATTCCCTATGGATTGAGTTCCTGGGACAGGCTTTTCTTTTTGTTTTTTCTTTGTGCACCTTGAATTCTCAGAGTGCCTGAATTTGGTAGGTTTCTTATGAGCATTTCTTGAAAGAAGAGGTGTGGAGGAATACAGACTTTGCATACCTTCAAAGAGCTCACCAACTAGAAACACACGGTAACATTGCAATCTAGAGAACATAATCATACAATAATGTTGCAGATGTCAGTAACGCTATAAGTTATAGTTTAAATGATAGCATGATAGACATTTGAACTAAGTTTTGTAGGGCTATAAAGTGTATTCGATCTCCCTGGTGGCTCAGACGGTAAAGCGTCTGCCTGCCATGCGGGAGACCTGGGTTCGATCCCTGGGTTGGCAAGATCTGCTGCAGAAGGAAATGGCAACCCACTCCAGTAATCTTGCCTGGAAAATTCCATGGACTGAGGAGCCTGGTGGTCTATGGGGTCACAAAGAGTCGGACACAACTGAGCAACTTCACTGCTCACAGCATCCTTGCTTAGCTTTATTCTTTGCTTATAAAGTGTATTATTCCACCATGGGGAAAGACTTACAGACAGGCAGCATCTGTTAATATTATCTTTATCATACTGTGGGATATCTTAAATGCTGAAATTAAGAAGCACAGAAAGTAGAGACTAATAAGTCGCTCAGTCATGTCTGACTCTTTGCAACCCCATGGACTGTAGCCTGCCAGCTGGGCTCCTCTGTCCATGGGATTTTCCAGGCAGTAGTACTGGAGTGGATTGCCATTTCCTTCTCCAGGGGATCTTCCCGACCCAAGAATCAAACCCAGGTCTCCCGCATTGTAGACAGACGCTTAACCATCTGAGCCACCAGGGAAGTCAGTCTGCAACATATCTAAGATTGTAGGCTTCTTAGTTAAGTTATTCCAGTGTTAGAAATTGATGCTATGGGAAATGGAAGTTTGGGGTTGTATTTTAGTTATATTGTTAATCACTTTAAATGAAGCAAGAAAATGTGTTCATTTCTTAATATAGGCTTTAATATCTGTAATTCTTAAGTTACATTTTTTTTTTTTTACATTTTGTGGTTAAAGCCCTTACCTCTTCTCATACCCAAAACACACACACACACACACACACACACACACACAAATATATATTTAAGAGTTTTTGGTTTTTTTTTAGAATTATGTATAAAACTCTCAGGACCCTGAATCTGTATAGCTTGTTAAATCTAAACCTAAGCCATGCACATGTTAATTATATGTTCATGACTAATGGGTGAGCATATTCCATATGGTCTGATCTCAAAAACTATATTAGTAAGTTTCTTAGCTAATATTTTAATCTCTTAAATTCCTCTTTATTTTTAATTTAAATTTATTTATTTTAATTGGAGGCTAATTACTTTACAATATTGTATTGGTTTTGCCATACATTGACATGAATCCACCACAGGTGTACATGTGTTCCCCATCCTGAACCACTCCCCCCACCTCCCTCCCCATACCATCCCTCTGGGTCATCCCAGTGCACCAGCCCTGAGCATCCTGTATCATGCATCAAACCTGGACTAGCGATTCATTTCATATATGATAAT
>SJXQ01000953.1:0-46789 GCA_006408695.1 Aepyceros melampus
AAGAATGTATTTGAATCAGTTCTAATGAGATAGATGAAACTGGAGCCTATTATACAGAGTGAAGTAAGTCAGAAAGAAAAACACCAATACAGTATACTAAAATATATATATGGAATTTAGAAAAATGGTAACAATGACCCTACATGTGAAACAGCAAAAGAGACACAGATGTAAAGAACAGTCTTTTGGACTCTGTAGGAGAAGGTGAGGCTGGGATGATTTGAGAGAATAGGATTAAAACATGTAATTTATCATATGTGAAACAGATTGCCAGTCCAGGTTTGATGCATGAGACAGGGTGCTCAGAGCTGATGTATTGGGATGACCTTGAGGGATGGGATGGGGAGGGAGGTAGGGGGGGTGGTGTTCAGGATGGGGAACACATGTACACCCATGGCTGATTCATGTCAATGTATGGCAAAAACCACTACAATATTGTTAAATAATTAGCCTCCAATTAAAATAAATAAATAAATAAATAAATAATAATAATAATAAAGACCATGTGTTCAAGTCCCAATCTGAGGTATAAGGTTTCATTAGATTGACTTTTTCTTTCCTTGACCATGAGATCCTTTTTGTTCATCATCTACCACAATGAAATCCACAGACAGCTGTTTTTATTGTTGCTGCTCAGTTGCTCAGTCATGTCTGACTCTGTGACCGCCTGGACTGCAGCACATATCAGGCTCAGAAAATAGATCTGGGCTATAGGTTTGGTTCCAATCTCTTTCTGTTTTGCTCTGAACTCTTCAGCCAAATATGACTGAAAGAAGTTTGCCAAAGCACATCAATATTCATAATATTGAGTGACTACTGTGTAAGTGGCATGTTTTTCCTTATGACAGTGTTAAAAAAGTTTTCTCCACTATACAGATGAGAAAAGTGAGGTTTCTTATGCATTTGTGTCTTGCTAAAGATGCCTTATCTCATGGGTAATGGTCTTCAATTGAATCCCAATCTACATGTTTCCTTCTTTATATACTATTGCCCAAGCCCAGGGATAAGACAAGGGTCCAAAGATGATAGTTCAGATGACAAGAAGTAAAAGGAATGTTTAGTGATAGTGTCCTGGAATAGGTACATAGACTTCACTGAGGTTTTTTCCTTATGACAGTGTTAAAAAAGTTTTCTCCACTATACAGATGAGAAAAGTGAGGTTTCTTATGCATTTGTGTCTTGCTAAAGATGCCTTATCTCATGGGTAATGGTCTTCAATTGAATCCCAATCTACATGTTTCCTTCTTTATATACTATTGCCCAAGCCCAGGGATAAGACAAGGGTCCAAAGATGATAGTTCAGATGACAAGAAGTAAAAGGAATGTTTAGTGATAGTGTCCTGGAATAGGTACATAGACTTCACTGAGGGGAAGGGACTATTTAGCATTCTGCCCTAAAAGCCATATCAACACCAGGGTGCTAAGAAAAACACTTCAAAGTGGTCCAGAAAAAAGGATGCTCTCCTTCTAACTTCCACTTTTTAAATTTCTTAAAACATTTTTCTCACTTTTCCTTCCCCAAGATTCTTCTATTTCCCTGACCTTGAAAAATATTTCCCCCTAAGTTCTCTGAATCATGATGAAATAAAATGACTTATTTTAATTTCCCTAGGTGTCTTTATTGAATTCTTTCACAGTGTTTTATGAAAAAATATCTGATTACTAATTCATAGAACAGACTCTTAGGATATTCTCTGTTAAGTGGTATTCAAGTTCAGGAGCCTCTGCAGTTGCTGGTTCTAGCCCATTATCTGCAGATGCAGAAGGAGCCCAGCTCAAGCTCCAGGATTTTGCAGTTTGCTCTATTTTATCACCACCTGACACAGACAGACAGACAGTTCAGTCACTCAGTCATGTCTGACTGTTTGCAACCCCATGGACTGCAGCACACCAGGCCACCCTGTCCACCAACTCCCAAAGTGAAAGTGAAAGTGAAGTCACTCAATCGTGTCCAACTCTTTGTGACCCCATGACTGTAGCCTACCAGGCTCCTTCCCTCCATGGGATTCTCCAGGCAAGAGAACTGGAGTGGGTTGCCATTTCCTTCTCCAGGGGATCTTCCCGACCCAGGGATTGAACCCAGGTCTCCTGCATTCCAGGCAGACCCTTTAACCTCTGAGCCACCAGGGAAGACACCAACTCCCAAAGCCTACTCAAACTCATGTCCATCGCGTTGGTGATGCCTTCCAACCATCTCATCCTGTCGTCCCCTTCTCCTCCTGCCTTCAATATTTCCCAGCATCAGGGTCTTTTCAAATGAGTCAGTTCTTAGCATCATTGGCCAAAGTATTGGAGTTTCAGCTTCAGCATCAGTCCTTCCAGTGAATATTCAGGATTGATTTCTCCCAGGATTGACTGGTTGGATCTCCTTGCAATCCAAGGGACTCTCAAGAGTCTTCTCCAACACCACATTTCAAAAGCATCGATTCTTCGGTGCTCAGCTTTCTTTAGTCCAACTGTCACATCCATACATGACTAATGGAAAACCCACAGCTTTGACTAGATAGATATTTGTTGGTAAGGTCTCTGCTTTTTAATATGCTGTCTAGGTTGGTCATACATTTTCTTCCAAGGAGCAAGCGTGTTTTAATTTCATGACTGCAGTCACCATCTGCAATGATTTTGGAGCCCAAAATACAATGCCCTAAAAGAAAATACCACCCTCAGTCTCTGGCAAAAACTCCTGAAAGATTAGAAAGGAAAGCATCCTTTCAATATGGAACTTAAGTTCTTGGGTTTTAGAATCAGACTGGCTTTAAATCTCATTGCTTCTGTTTAAATGACTTTGGGCAAATAACTTAATCTCTTGGTTCCTGTTTTGTAGTCTTTAAAGTGAAGACTTTAAAGTAGTCTTTAAAGTGAAGGTAATAACTACCTCTTGGAGTATATTTAGTCTCTAACTCATGTCTGACTATTGGGACCCCATGGACTGTAGCCTTGCAGGCTTCTTTATCCAAGGGATTCTCTGGGCAACAAACTGTTGAAGATTTGATTAAGATAAGTAATGTTCCTAGAACAGTGCCTGATGCATATCAAGAGCCTACTAAAAAAGTTAATTACTTATTTATTTTATAATTAAGAGTCCTGTGAAACCTGGTACAAAATACCATAGCATGTGAAAGGTCAGTGAGTATTTGTACCTCCTAGGCATTTTCTGGCCCATGTATGTAAACACTCACAAACATGAAATCACACAGAACCACTTGGTAATGTGATCCCACTAACTCAGATCCTACAAAACCACTTGGTAGTGTGATTCTTCTAACTCAGCTTGACTGGAAAATACAGAATATCATGTGGGAATGTTCTGAGTAATCAGATGACTCTCTCAAGAGAATCCCCATAAAAAATCTGGTAGAATGAGTAACTGAATGAAAACCAGGCAGAATGAGTAACTGAATGAATTATAAAACAAGTTACCACTGAATGGAGTCGCTGTGGGGTAATGTTCTGCTCAGCTTAGCTGAACTTTGGGCAGGTTTCTTCCTCTCTGTACCTTACCTCCCTTTTCTTGGAGCAGTTGCTTTAGAAAACTCAAAACTGTAAATTCTTTCTCTGTTTCTTTGAGATGTAAATCTTCTCCCTGACTCTTGTCAGTTTTACAATCCAGGAATGTATTTCTAAGGACTTGAAAGTCCTGTCTTTGAAATGCAGTCATGAAAAAAGATATTGCCCCTATCTCTCAGGTTCCATGGGAGGAACAAAAAGTATACTTGGGAGGAGCACGAAGTACCGATTAGCAAACACACACGGATGGCCTGATTACATTGACCAACCTTCCCCCTAACTGTCCTTTGGCACTTTTTTTACTAGCTCACTCCAATTCTTAAAATCTCTCTCACCTTTGTCTCAGGGGAGTTGAGTTCAGTCTCTCTCCTCTGTTGCAACAGTCTTGAATAAGACTTCCTCCTTTTTAACTCCATCCAGTGCAATTTTTCTTTGACAAGACAATCAGTAAGTAGAATCCAACTGTGAAACAAGTGTTTCTAATCATAAACGATGGTGATGATATAAAGTACAAATTTTTTTTAAAAAGACACTTGTCTTCACCCCTCCCTCCAGCTGCCAGTCAACAAACCAACAAATAAGATTTTGCCTTAGAGTAAGAGAAAGGGAAAAGAAAGAAGTGAATTCTAGGGAGCGATGAATCTTAGAGTCAAGCAGAAAATCAACTATAGTCATTACAGAAAAGTTACAATATCTTAAAGTTTGGCTGGACTTTGAGAAGAATGGTCAAAGACTCTTGTGAGAAGGTACACAAAAATATTCTTCTCATGATTTTAGTCAACTTAACTCTCTTAGTAAACAAAAAACCTTCATAAAGCTCCAGGTAAAGACCCACCAGCTGGATGAATCACAAGCTAGAATCAAGATTGCCAGGAGAAACATCAACAACTTCAGATATGCAGGTGATACCACCCGAATGGCAGAAAGCGAAGAGGAACTAACGAGCCTCTTGACAGTAAAAAAGGAGAGTGAAAAAGCAGGCTTAAAATTCAACATTCAAAAAACTAAGATCATGGCATCTGGTCCCATCACTTCATGACAAATACAGGAGGGAGAAATGGAAACAGTAACAAATTTTATTTTCTTGGGCTCCAAAATCACTGTAGACAGTGACTATAGCCACAAAATTAAAAGACACTTGCTCCTTGGAAATAAACTAAAAGCAAAGTGTTAGGTGCTCCATTGTGTCCGACTTTTGCAACCCTATAGACTGTAGCCCAACCAGGCTCCTCTGCCCATGGGATTCTCCAGGCAAGAATACTGGGGTGGGTTTCCATTTCCTTCCCTAGGGGATCTTCCCAAACTAGGGATTGAGTCCAGGTCTTCCACATTGCAGAGAGATTCTTTACTATCTGAGCCACACAGGGAAGCCCCCTTGGAAGTAAAGCTATGACAAACCTAGACAGTGTATTTAAAAGCAGAGATATCACTTTGCCAACAAAGGTCCATCTAGTCAAAGCTATGTTTTTTCCAGTAATCACATACCAACGTGAGAGTTGGACCATAAAGAAGGCTGAGCAATGAACTGAACTTTCAAATTGTGGTGCTAGAGGAGACTCTTGAGAGTCCCTTGGACAGCAAGGAAATCAAACCAGTCAATCCCAAAAGAAATCAACCATGAATATTCATTGGAAGGACTGTTGCTGACACTCCAATACTTCGGCCACCTGATAACAAAGAGCTGATTCATTGGAAAAGTCCCTGATGCTGGGAAAGATTGAAGGCAGGAGGAGATGAGAATGACAGAGGTTGAGATGGTTGAATGGCATCACCGACTCAATGGACATGAGTTTGAGCAAACTCTGGGAGATAGTGAAGGATAGGGAAGCTTGATATTTTGGAGTCCATGGAGTTGCAAACAGTAAGACGTGACTAGCAACTGAACAACAACAAGACCAGCCATCTGTCTCTAAAGGCCCTCAGAGTATGCTGAGATTTTCCAACTACCTAGTAAACCTCTCTCTAAGAAGTCAGTTTTGAAACATGATTGTCAGTTACAAAATTCTGGCTTATGTCTGAGTTTGTAGGACCAGAGTCATTCACTCGCCCTCCAAGGATAAATTAGGCATCTCTAGGCCTTGAAGAAACAGAGTGGTGGTAGGTAGTGTTCAAACATTTAAATGTATTGGAGTGCCAGCATGAATTTGCTGGACAGAAAAACATCTTTGAAAAATGGATATTTTGAAAAATGGATATTATGACACATTTTAAAGTCTGAATGACTAAAACAGTTTGGTGTTAACATATGAATAGATGCAGACACAGAAGACACACAATAGAAAGTGAATAAAAAGCAAAATCATCGGATATCAAGCATAAAATAACTGTGCATCTCCAATCAGTGAGGACCACATGAAATGATTTAAGGGGAATTGAGTCATCATCAATTAAAATAAGGTTTGATCCATACCTCATTTCTTATGTAAGAGAAATTACATACAGATCAAATATAGAAACATAAAAATGATAAAAGTACTAGAAGAAATTATGCAAGGATTCTTTTATAGTCTCAGAGTGTTGGAGCCTTTCCTAATAAAACACAAAACTCTGAATCATTAATTTTTTAAAAGCTTGATTAAATCAACTACAAAATAATTTAAAAATTTTTGCATAACAGATTAGGCCACAAGGTAAATAAGAAACTGGAGAAAGGTAGTTACAACTTTGTCAAATACACTGAGTTATATGCCTAATAATAAAGAACTCCTTCAAATTAATAGAAATAGAGCAATAACATCTCCTAAAACGGGCAAAGGATATGAACAGATTGCTCAAAGAGAAGAGTGAATATAAATGAAACTTAAGCATATGAAAAGAACTCATTCAAATATAAGAAATGGCACAGAGATACTATTTTTCACCTGTCAAGTAGATAAAGGTCTGGAAGTCTGATAACACTGTGTATCAGTCAGGACACAAGAGGCTTCCTTTCATTGCTGGTATTGGGGTAGATCCTTAAAACCTCTAAGAAGCGCAATTTAGCAATACTTATCAAAAGTTCAAATACCCATAAATCCTGAACCAGCAGTTTGGCTTTTGGGAATATATCCAACAGATATATGTCTGCAAGTGTAAGGAAATATGGTTATTCACTGCAGCCTTGTTTATAATAACATACTGAAAGCAATCTCTACTAATAGGAAGATAATTGTGCTACTTCATACAACTAAATACCAGGAAGTGCTCTATATTCTGTTGTGGAATAATCTCCATTAATTTTAATTAAAAAGTTTAAAAGTAAGATAAAGAACAGTGTGTAGAATATGTTTTGTTGTTGTTTAGTCACTAAGTTGTGTCTGACTCTTTTGTGACCCTATCGACTGTAGCACGCCAAGCTCCTCTGTCCATGGGATTTCCTAAGCAAGAATACTGGAGGAGGTTGCCATTTCCTTCTCCAGGGGACCTTCCCAACCCAGGGACTGAACCCATGTCTCCTGCATTGGCAGGCAGATTCTTTATCACTGAGACACCTGTAAAACAGCTTAAAATGGAGGGATAAAATTGGAGAAAGAACACACATAATAATTCATACATATTTCAAATTAAAATCTTTAGGAAGAAAATTTCTTAACATCAAAAAGTTAAAATTATGAATTCTTAAAAGTTTTCTTCTCTCTGAAATCTTAAAACTGAGACTATAGATGATCAGTAAAGAAATTTAGGATGTAAAGGTCACTCAGGTTTAAGGAAACCATTGTGAGCCCACAGGAATTTGGATGCGTCTAGCATATCCTCATGTCCTTTGTGTCACTGAACGAAAAATGTTCATAAAACCACATTTGATTCAGGAATACATGAGCAGCTAAAATATATCTTAACTTAAATTTGTATTAGATATCAAACCTAAGCTCACTGAAATTCTCTTACTTAACATCTCATAATTTGAAATGTTCCATTTAATCCTTTTCCAAATCTAGACTATGTCTGATGTTTATTTAAGATAGGAACTCACGCTTAGATCTTCCTAAATGGAACAGGGGCTCTATGTTTTTCCCTGAGAGACTTCGGTGATATTTTTAGCACTAATCATGCGTATGAAAAGTTTCAACTCTGGAAATTCAAATTCTGGAGTACTCTCAGGAGTTTGGAAAATCTTTTTTAAACTGGTAATTTTTCATTACTGCTTACATTTCCTTTGCATATCAGTTGTTTTTCCTCCCTCAAGATGAATGTCTATTTGTACATGTATACCTATATGCACATACATATAGGTTTATGTGTGGGAAAGATTGAAAACAAAACTTTTTTAAAAAGTATATTTGCATTTTTCCTGCAAGAGGCCGCATGTTTTCCATCAAACTCTCAAAGCATTTGGTGACTCAAAAAGGGTTAAATATCAGTAAACAATGGACCTTCAAACAGATAGTCCTTCTTCTTTTCCTGTGCCTACAACTTGTGCCTAAGTTGTCAATTTCCCTCCAGTCTAGATGACTCTGATAGCAGCATCTCTGGCCATATCTTTCATACTCTGTCTTCAGGCTCTCAAAGCTCCATATTATAGTGAATTGTTAGCATAATCACTTAAAAAATAATTTACTGCCTACATTTTCAAGTTTGTTGAGGAGAGTTGGCCTGTAGGTGGGAAAACAATCAAACGTCAATAATTGTACTGTAATCAAGCATGTATACACACACTTGATCTTAGTTCATTGTCCTGGAATTTCTTCCTATTTCTGTTTTTATTAGTGGGGGAAATGGCCTTATTTATTTTGTTAATAGAGTAAATAAATTTTTCCTTAATATATAAAAATGAACTAGAAAATCTATATTATTGGTTACTTCTTCAAGAAGAAAAGCATATTTATTTATTTTAAGAAAATTTCTAGAAGGTGAGTAGTCCATATGTGGATATAAAGTAACTATTCTACTGAGTGCTTATAAACTGCATTCAATTACCTGGAGAGAAAAATGAACACAGTGAGCTCTAATTTAAAAGTTAAAGAGCTTTCTATAAAGGTAACATCATAATGACTAACAGATTTACTTTAAAAGTGCTTTTATATAAATTTTCTCATTTAATTATAATAATAAGAAATTATTATTATCCTCTTTTTAAAAAAATAACAAAATAAAAGCTCAGAATGATGAAGTAACTTGTCTGGGATCACACAACCAGCAAGGGATGGAACTGGGACTCTCACATTTTCTGATACTGTATTTCATACTCTTTCACACATGATGAGTAGCTCTCCAACCTCACTGTCATGTAATATTTTAGAGCATGCTTATAATTTTATTAAGCACCCTTGAAATCCTGATCCTCAAGTCATTAGCACATAGAACAGCTTACATAAAGAAGGCATTTTTTGAAAGGGTAAATAAAAACAACACTGATATTCCAGAATATGTGTTCCTTTATGTCATGGAGAAAGCTAGAAGTCCCCAGAAGAAAGGTCTGTACAGAGATTCTTCCTCATCACTGTACATGTGTAAGTCATAAGCAGACCACTGCCCCTCGCTCCTGCATTCTAATGAAAGCATTGTTCCTAATTGAGTTGTATATCTTTCACAAAATGAGGCATGGGGGAAATTCCTTCTAGAGTTTCAAGCTAGGAAAGAGTTCCTTTCTCTACATGCCTTGAAAATATGCCTTATGATGACAGTTTTGTAGCCCACTTTGTCTTGGCTGCCAAGAAACTCAGGGGCAAGTTGTATGCTTAGTCTCAATCATTTTCTGATTTGGAATCAACATTTAAGAAAAATGGTCTGCATTTTAGGGCTTGTTTAGTTTTGGGGTCAAGCCAAAGTTCAGGAACCTGTGGGGGGAGCGTGCTTTGACTTGGTCAAGCCAAGTCAGTGGATAAGAAATGGGCCACTGTGAATATTTGGTCGGTAGCTACTACTAAGGAAAAGCTTACACTACTGAAATGCTAACTTTTTCATTCACTAAGATTTTTTATAAGAAGGTCAGTAGATTCAAGAAGCAAACACAGTACAGTATCAGGAAATTATTTCATTATCCCCATTCACATCATTAATCATTTGCACATGATTTCAGCTAGTAATTTAGCATGTGTATGTTAGTCACTCAGTCGTGTCTGACACTTTGCAACCCTGTGTAGACTGCCAGGCTCCTCTGCACATGGAATTCTCCGGGCAAGAATACTGGAGTGGGTAGCCATTCCCTTTTCTAAGGGATCTTTCCAACCCAGGGATCAAATCCATGTCTCCTGCATTGCAGGCAGGTTTTTCACTGTCTGAAACACCAGGAAAGCCCTGTCTCCTAAAAATTAATGAAAGGTAAGGTTTATTAAAAGAATTGAGATTCTTAGGAGAAAGTCACTTTTGCATATAAAAACAAAGAACTTAAATATCTTATATACTTGAACCAAATAAAATAAACTTTTATTACATTAATATATTTTAAAAACATTATAAATGAGGATCTGGCAACATTCCTAGAAGAAGCTAGTTGAAATACACATATTGAAAATTGATTGATCATTTGTCCTTAAGAAATTAAGAATTGGAAAGCTTTAAAGGACACTCTGCCAAAGAATAATCCATAAGACAAAAGATAAAAGTATATCATGAAATTATAGAGATAAGATCTAGTGTTCTATCTTTTAATTTTCAAATTAGGAAACTGAGGTCCATTGTGAGGTGTTATTTTTCAAGTCATACAGCAAGTGAAAGAGGAAGTGAAAAAGTTGGCTTAAAACTCAACATTTAGAAAACTAAGATCATAGCATCTGGTCCCATCACTTCATGGCACATAGATGGGGAAACAGTGGAAATAGAGACAGACTTTATTTTGAGGGGCTCCAAAATCACTGCAGATGGTGATTGCAGCCATGAAATTAAAAGATGCTTGCTCCTTGGAAGAAAAGTTATGACCAACCTAGATAGCATATTAAAAAGCAGATACATTGCTTTGCCAACAAAGGTCCATCTAGTCAAAGCTATGGTTTTTCCAGTAGTCATGCATTGATGTGAGAGTTGGGCTATAAAGAAAGCTGAGCACCAAAGAATTGATGCTTTTGAACTGTGGTGTTGGAGAAGACTCTTGAGAGTCCCTTGGACTGCAAGGAGATCCAACCAGTCAATCCTGGGGGAAATCAGTCCTGAATATTCACTGGAAGGATTGATGCTGAAGCTGAAACTCCAATACTTTGGCCACCTGACACGAAGAACTGACTCATTTGAAAAGACCCTGATGCTGGGAAGATTGAAGGCAGGAGGGGAAGGGGATGACAGAGGATGAGATGGCTGGATGGCATCACTGACTCAATGGACGTGAGTCTGAGTAAACTCTGGGAGTTGGTGATGGACTGGGAAGCCTGGCATGCTGCGGTCCATGGGGTTGCAAAGAGTCGGAAACGACTGAGCGACTGAACTGAACTGAACTGAACAGCAAGTTAGTGCAGTGGTAGGAGTAAGAATCAGATCAGACCTCCTTTCCTCTCTGAGAGTGAACTTCACCAGTGCAATTTTGTTTCATAGATTTTTACTGATTATAAAAGTAAGGTAAAACTATGATTAAAGTCAAATGAGAATAAATTGCAGAGAAATGTATACAGCATAAATTCATGTTTTTAAAGCACAAGCAACGTTCATCTATTTATCTATCATCTTTCTATTTGGGATTGCATGAACTTAAAGAAAAGTGGAAGCATATACACCATGCTAACACTGGATATTCGTAAAAAGGATGAAGCAAGGAATAAGAGAAAAAAGTAAGATAATAGAATTTTGTGAAATGGTAATATGAAAATGGCATCATTGACTTGATGGACATGAGTTTGAGCAAGCTAGAGGGGGTTGGTGATGGACATGGAAGCTTGACGTGCTGCAGACCATGGGGTTGCAAAGAGTTGGACTTGACTGAGCGACTGAACTGAACTGAATATGAAAATGAAGATTCCAAAATTCTATCTAAAAAATTATTATTATATACAAATTGACTGTGTACATAGACAAAGGCTAGAAGGTCACTGGAATATATACACAGACCAGAACATAGATAAAAGAAAAAAGTCATTTTTGATCAGGGGTTGGGTTATGGGTATTTAAAAAATTTGTGTAGTTATTTAAAAATAGCTTTTCCAGTAACAAAAACTAAAAGAAATCAAATCAATCTCTTTTGTGAAACCACTGAAGCACACCTATTTTAACTCAGAACTGATAAAAAGACTTAATCACATTCAATAAAGCATTCACTTGGCAAAATTTAATCATCACCAGGGGCTTCCCTGGTGGCTCAGATGGTGAAGAATCTGCCTGCAATATGAGAGACCGAGATTTGAACCCTGGGTAGGGAAGATCGCCTGGAGATGTGAATGGCTACCCATTCCAATATCCTCGCTTGTTGAATTCCATAGACAGAGGAGCCTGGTGGGTTACAGTCCATGGGGTTGCAAAGAGTCAGACTCAACTGAATGACTAACTGATAATGGTAAGGACTGATAACTGTAACATTTATATGTTTCATGTATAAGTGTTTACATATACATGTTTGCATATTCATGACTGCATAAATTGCCATTTGTTTACTATTTATTTATTTACTAAATTCACACATACTTTCTTCTAGTGAATGATATTGACAATGAAAATGGTGTCAAAAAGAGTTGGACTCAACCAAGTGACTGAAGTGAATGATGCTCACTATAAAAATTTTGGAAATTTTAGGAAAGCAGAAAATAAAAATCACTGGTAAACTTACTCAGAGACATCCACTGTTACCTTTTTCATATGCCCTTCCAGAACTTTTTCATACATGTGTATTAAAAGATGGGATGATAATTTACTTGGTTATCAACTTTTTCCACTATGTAGTATATTATGGCTATATTTCCATGGTAATAAAAATAGACACTATGTCACTTTTAATTAACTATTGAACATTTCATCATAAGGAATTACAGTAACTGATTTTATGAATCTCTATAAATGGTAATTTGATTTGATTCTATTTCTTAAATGATCATAAATGATATATATATATGTATACATACACACACACATATACATTTTACTCCTGTCCTGTTTCCTTAGGATACATTCCTAAAAGTGATATTGCTGGGTATCATTGTTCTTAAATTTATATAACTCTCAAAATTTTATACTCAAGTATCAAAAATACTGAAACCTTTTTTTTTATCAGAATAGTGTATCATAGAAAAAACCAGTATAAGCTTTAAAGTTTTTCTCATGGGTAAATGACTCATGTTTATCACTTCATTCCTCACTATAATTTGGGAAAACAAATTTGTATCAAAAACAAATTTGAAAGTAATCATTATGATGATCCATAACTTATGAAGGTCTGTATCTATATTTCAGATCACTCCTAATTATTTTTACCTCCTACTCTCTTACAAGTATGAGGTTATTGATGGTAGACTTTGTAAAATGCACTGACATTTATGTGGAAGTCATGCAGCTACTATTTTTAAAGTGTCTACAAAGAAGACTGTTTGCAACTGTTCTCCAGCTTAATGGTGAATGTGCAAGAGGTGTGTGGTCTATCAAAAATATCAGCTATATCCTTAAGATTTGTTGTTGTTATTATTGTTCAGCTGCTTAGTCACGTCTGACTCTTTTTTTGTGACCCCATGAACTGTGGCCCACCAGGTTCCTCTGTCCCCCAGGTAAGAATACTGTAGTGGGTTGCCATTCCTTCTCTAGGGCATCTTCCTGATCCAGGGGTCAAACCCACATCCCCATGTCTCCTGAACTGCAGGCAGATTTGTTACTGCTGAGTACTGGGAAAGTCTATCCTTAAGATATTCATAATTTATTAGAAGTAATGGGTCATTATTCATCCCTGGAGTTGGGAAGACTCCCTGGAGGAGGGCATGGTAGCCCACTCCAGTGTTCTTGCCAGGAAAATCCCATGATCGGAGGAGCTTGGCAGGCTACAGTCCATGGGGTCACAGAGTTGGACACGACTGAGCAATGAGCAGCAGCAGCATTCATCCTTTGTTTCACTGAAGGTTTTTTAAGGGAAAATGGATAGAAGGGACTTGAAAAACATGAATTTTTAACAATTTGAACTTCCCAGTAATAAAATATATTATCCTGGAGGTAGTGAACTTATTATCATGGGATGTGTGGGAACAGATGTAGACTGATCATATATGAAAGATGGTGTGGAAAGGGTATCAGTATAAGTTGAAGACAGCACTTGCTCACCTCTCTAGGCCTCTTCTAGAAGATTAAATATTATGTTGAAGGGAAACCAATGTACAGGTTCCAACTATTGATACATCGCAAGCAAATATTAGGCCACAGAATAACACCCAATTATTTTATACTTAAGAGAAACTGAATTTCACATATGAATATTACTTGTAGTTTCAAAACCAGAGAATCTCAGCCATATTCTAGTGATCAAAATCTATATTATGTAGGTTACCTTAGTTTTTAATGAGTCTTTACAATAAAAGATGTTAAATAAATTTTAGGGTCTATTTTGCTAAGGACACAATTGCTTGGTTGATTAAATACTATCTCTTGATAAAGATTAGTGAGCTCAGGCTAGTTTAATGATCACTTAATTCATATTGCTACATGGTTATTCTATTATTGAGGGATTTCTTAGATTTAATCTAACTAGGGGAGAAAAAAAACCAAGTTACTCAGTGAAGTGTTATATAAAATAATAATAAAAATAAGTTCTCTCTTGATTTAGACAAAATAGTGTGCTTGTAAGCTAGCGTATTCCACTACCCACCTTCCCCCAGTTGGCTCTATTAAAAGTAGTGCTGTAAAGAGAAATAAAAACAAAAATAAATTATGCCTGTTGCATAGCATTTCACAGAGAGGATTTTATGTACAATTTAACAGTTCATGGAAAATAGAATATTACTGGAGGCAAGGAAATTCTTCCTCTGAAAATAAGTGAAACCCAAATCATTATTAGCATATGCATTCACTTTTGGGAGGTAGGAGGTATTCAGGTCTGTGATTTATTTTAATATATGACCATGTGGTTTGTGCTTTAGGAGGGCTTTGGGGTTTGAGCTAAAGTCTTCCATACCAAGTTAGGTTTTGCTAAGAGCAAGTGGTTGGTTTTACACTTAAACACCTCAGTTGGCTCTCTATAGTGCATATGCATATAAATTGAACTAAAGAGAAAGAACCAAAGGGCTGGCTTCCACTGTTCTTTATAGTAACATATTTTATTGAAAGGAATATGAACTTCAGGAAGAAATTTGAAGGAGCTGACTTTGACAAGTTACCCTTTCTTCTTCTATAAAATGGGTATAATACCACGCTGACTTATTCAGAGAATTGAATGTTCACAAGAGTAAGTTGCATAGCATCTGGCACACAGGAAAAGAGGAATACAATTCAGCTTCATTTCTCTTTGTCATTTCTCTAATAGAGGAACTCTAGGAAATTCTAAATACATTAAAAAAACACAAAACATGCTCTCCTACAGTTTGAGGAATGATATTCTCATCAACAATCTCAGCAGGAGGACAGCTATCAGCTACATCAGTGGCAAAGTCCCTCTGGATGTAGATCTAAGCCATGTGAATAAATATCAGGGACCTGGAAGCAACGAAAGCATCAGGGGGAGCAACTTCTGAAGCTGTGGGGATGTCAGCCCCAGCCATTCAGAAATAGAAGCTCTTTGGGGAAAGGGCCATGTGAGCTCTCTCCCTCCAGTAGAACAGAGAGAAGGTGAAGCATAGCTCAGGAGGAGAGACCCCTTAGTCTGCCTTAGAGAGTTCCTAAATTCCTAGAAACTCTCCATGGAGGGTCTCTATGGCTATGAGGAACCCTGCACTGTTACCTGGCCTTAGACTCCTGGAGGAAGAGAAGCAAAAGCTTAGAAAGCATCATTAACTACTGTTTGGAGGCTTCCCTGGTGGCTCAGTTGGTAAAGAATTCACCTGCAATGCAGGAGAGCTGGGTTTGATCCCTGGGTTGGATCTCTTTGAGGAGGGCATGGCAACCCACTCCAAAACTCTCACCTGGAGATCTCCACAGACAGAGGAGGCTGGCGGGCTACAGTCCATGGGGTCGCAAAGAGTCGGACATGACTGAGTGACCATGCGCGCGCGCGCACACACACACACACACACACACACACCCCTTTCAGAGCTATATATTCTCTAGCAAATAACTTCAGAATTGCTTTATGTATTCAATGTAGATGGTGCAGTATATGGTAAAAGTCTTTACAAATTCATTTTAATAGCTTTCATTTATAAACACAATTTAGGTGAAATGCATATATTGGCAAAAGTAGAGTTTTAAAAGACTCTGGAATACTCCTCTGAATACAATTCAATCTTAAGTATAAGAGGAAAAAAATCCCAGCTTTAAACAATACCTTTTAATGAAATATTAATTTTACATTCAGGTACCTGAGATCAATCTAATACAGTCCATATACCTAAAGTAGCATAGCAGGAAATTATAGAAACCAGTTTAGAAATAGGGGGGTTGTTTATAAGATTATCTACCACCCCTGTATGGTAAAGTCTGGGCACTTGATTTTACTATGTATTTGCTGTTATGTAAGATAAGCGGGCCTGGTGGAGCCAGTTGTTGCCTCCTCTTTACTTAAATGGTCCTCCCTGGTGGCTCAGATGGTAAAGCATCTGCCTGCAATATGGGAGACCCAGGTTCAATCCCTGGGTTGAGAAGATCACCTGGAGAAGGAAATGGCAACCCATTCCAGCACTCTTGCCTGGAAAATTCCATGGACAGAGAAGCCTGGTGGGCTATAGTCCATGGGGTCACAAAGAGTCGGACACGACTGAGCGATTTCACTTTCACTTTCTTTCTATACTTAAGTGCTCCTCAATTTCATAAGAAGATCATCAACCTGATTCTTGGAAAGTGTGACAATCTGAAGTGGTTCCAGTGAACATGGTAAATTTCCTAACTTGAAAGTACTTCTTTGTTATGCAAAGACAATGGTTAAGAAATAAAACTTCAAGAAAGACTTCATATGAAAGCAACTTAGAATATGAATAGTTAAAGCTTAACTACAATTTTCACCGGTCAAAAAGAAAAGCAAGATTTCCCAAGTATTTCTTGCTGTGTGGTACATACTCTACGTAGAAGGATCAGTTATGTATACCTGGATAAAAAAGTAAGAGAATTTTTATTTATTGATCACCTGCTTACCTTGCAGCAACCTTATGAGGGAGTTGTTAACAATCTGAATTTATAGGGGAGGAAATTGAGATCAAAGGTCACAAAACCACTAAAATGTGACACTGGGATCTGAACCTCAAAATCTGCTCTCTGATAAAATCCTGTATCTGGGAGTACATGATGATGTAAAATGTACTATCACATCACATGTACAACATTACCAAAGAACAGGATGTTCTATGTAAAATGAAGTATTCAATATAACTGAATCCTACTGCCAAAGTGTTTGGCATTTAAGTCTGATTTCCAGTGGGAAGCCAGACATTGTGTTTATAAAAATCATCCATGAATGTTATTCCGAGTGAGAACCTAAGGGACTGACCTAAAATAAAGTCAGTAAATATTATTTACTTTTATTTCTGTCTTAGTCCTGGACAACTGGGGCTGCCAGCAGTTTCTAACTACTATATAAAGGAAACTTTTTAAAGAGAGAGAAAACTGATTTCTATGAGTGGAACTAGTTATATGATTCATAGAAACTGCTCAAACTTGGAGCTGATTCATAGGAATGGAGATGGAGGAGTTCCAAATCCTTTTCCAGTTCAATAAATATTTTGCTTATGAAAACACCTGAAATTAGAAATGCAAGTGGGGTCAGGGGAGGGCAAATAAAAACAATGAAACATAAGAGGCAAGAGTCTGGAAAATTCAGTGTTGATTCTTGATCCATAAGTATTTCCATTGCTTATGGTTTTATTCTCCCCCAAAGGACATGAGTTTGAGTAAACTCCAGGAGTTGGTGACGGACAGGGAGGCCTGGAATGCTGCAGTCCATGGGGTTGCAAAGAGTCGGACATGACCGAGTGACTGAACTGAACTGAATCACTTTCTGAGGTTTTTAGCAACAAAGATCATAAATGCTCATAAAACTATGTAGCTCTGATGAAGCCAGGCATGGTGCTTGGCTCAGTGACCTTCCAAAACAAAATTCCAGACACTGATAACATATTTGGTAAAGTAGTATTTCCCGTGTTCACTCTAAATTTACCTCCTGTTGATTTCATTGTACATCTCTTCCTCATTGTCAAGTGAAAAGTGAACATTCAGATTTCAAAATAATTTAGAACATTTAAATCAATACATTCTAGATTTTTTTCTCTTCTCTTTGCCAGGGTACATTGGAATTTATGGTCTCTTTTAGTAATTACTCTTCCCTGGTACCAATTGACTGTCAGCTTTGTTATGACCTGCATTCTAATTGACACATCACAATTTCAGGGAACACAGCAAATTGAACATGAAAGCTGTGAGACTAGCTGACATTATAAAGTTCTTAAGAGAAGGGCTGGTGTGTGTTTTCCTTCATATGCCCATAATGTCTAACACATCTCTCTCATGATAGAGCAATGGAGAGCTAAAACTTAATACATGTCTACATATGTCAGACTCTATTCACATGCCATTGAATGTGTTTCTACAATGATCATATATTAATATCTTCATTTTATGAGGAAACTGAGTGAGTTGTCTAAGATCAAGCAGCTAGTAAACAGCAGGACTGATATATGAATTCATGACTGTCTGACATTTTATTTCACCATGTTATTTCCTGACCAGACTCAGTACCCCAACACATTAGACATGGAATGTCATCTTCACAGGGTTGTTTATCACTTCTCAAGTTCTAGCTAGTCTTGAGAGGGAAAAACCTTTTGCCCAGTAAAGCTGTAATTCACAAATGGCCTGATGGTCAATGGAATGCCACATGTTATGGTCAATCACTTAGTGCATAATTAGTGTGTAATTAAGAAGTGAAAATTAAGGCACATACAGAACCAGTCTTTGTTAATAGTAATGAGGCTTTGGGGATTGAGTCTTTCATTTTCATTATCACTGTAGAAAAATATGAGTAAAGGATAGGATGGCAATCTGAGAGGGGAAAAGAAGAGAATTTAAGTGAAAATAAACTGGATTTGTTGACTACTAAAATGTCCTTCAAAGGCAGTTTTGCCTGAGTGGCTTTTTTAACATTTACTCTTATTTTCATTATAATCATGTTTGTAACATTTTCACAATTCTGTGGTACTATCTGAAGAATTTTGTAATATTACTGTTCAATGTCACCTGTCTTCCAACAGAGATGCATTAAGTCTTTGCTTGAATATTCTCAGTAACAGAATTTACTAGGATAAGAAAACACATTCTTACCTTCACATCAATTAAAAAACAAAACAAAACAATAAAAAAACAAACATACCCTACAGTTTTCTTGAAATTATTCTTTAAGCATATCTGAAAGAACTATCTGGCAACATGCATTTCTGGGCTGGCTCTTTGGATCCTGGAAAAGTCCTCAATGTTTATCAGCATTTGTGTGTGAAAGAGATAGCTACACATGTCATCATATCATGTTTGTGTCACTAATCAAAGTCACATGATTTTGGTACTTTTTTAGTAGGTTTTTTCTTTTTTTAGGTTTTAAAGACTAAAACAAATATGTTTCAGTGAAAATTATTTAGTCTTTTAAAAAAGTGATCACTTACTCCATTACTCTTGCCTGGAGAATCCCCGTGGACAGAGGAGCCTGGTGGGCTACAGTCTATAGGGTCACAAAGAGTTGGCCACAACTGAAGCAACTTAGCATGCATGCATGCCCATACTTAGCTCTACATTAATGTTAATTGGCATAGTAAAATAGCACATGGGAAAGAAAATCTCTCAGTTTGCTGAATCTATATAGTTGATGTTTAGAGATCATGATTGTTTGACATGAATGAGGGAAATAATTTGTAGCTATTATTATTATGGTAAAAGATGAATTATCTATAGACCCCTATCATTTTATAACTAGTCCCTGAGTACATTTATTCATTACAACATAAAGGAGAGATTTCCTTACTTGTGTTCTCACCATTAATTTCTTGAAGTTCACTGTTAATTCCAACATCTATGGAATTCATTATTTTGTCAATCTGTGTGAAACAAAAAACATATAAAATGAATTATTACATTCACTTTGTGTTGCACTTTTGTTTTTTAAAATTTTTATTTATTTTTATTTTTTAAACAAATTTTAAAGGCTATTTCCACTTACAGTGATTACAAAATATTGGCTGTATTCCCTGTGCTGCACAACACATCCTTGACCCTATCTTTTAGTCAGTAGTTTGTACCTCTTAGTTCCTCACCTCTGTATTGTCCTTCTGGTCTCCACCAGTAACACGAGCTTGTTCTCTGTACCTGTGAGTTGGCTTCATTTTTGCTATATTAGTAGTTTGTTGTATTTTTTAGATTCTATATATAAGTGATATCATATAGCATTTATCTTTCTCTGTTTGACTCATTTCACTGAACATACAGCACTGTGTTTTAAAATGACTTTCCACTGCCAGGAGCATGTATTCTTGACATTATTGCCACTGCAAAACTCCAATTAAGAGACCAACAGAGAAAAATTCAAAGGGAGACAGACATCTTTTGAATTGCTTTTAGAAATACAAATTTTATTTCCTTTTCTCAAACTTTCAAATCAGCTTGCCTTTTCTTTGTATTTCCTAAAATGAACTTTGTTTGGACCTACATGGGTCAGTAAGTTAGACACTGTCAGAAGGGGAAGGAGCTGAGAATAACTTCATGTGACAATGTGTACCCTCTCAGTCATTCTTCCTCTTGGATCTGAGAGCATGCATCTCATCTGACCAGTGAAGTGTGGCCATTGGAACCAAGTTCTGATTAAATGGTATAACCAGCCACAAGCTTATTTGTAGCATATAATCACAAGAATCTAGGAATGGCAACACTTGATTCTAAGGGATAAATTGTATTATTCGCAGAGTTAATAAATATAAGAAATGGATAGATCTGAGTAAACTATCAGACTACTACTATGGAATTTGTAGGAAGTTATGACTGTCTCAGCTTTAGCTATTTATGCTTTAAACAGGTCATCATCCTAGCAGCCTTATTGAGACAGCAGATTTCAGAAATGACAATGAGCATTACTTAAATGTCCCATTTTGTTCACCTTGAAACAGATGCAGAAAGATTAAGTGATTTTCTCAAACAGCTCAATTCAGAATGTCAATACCAGACCATTTCTATTTCTCAGAATACTCTAGTGACCTACTGTGCTTCAAAACCTAATTCTACTGGCACAGTCTTTTGAGAGACAAAATGTGACATTTTAGAATGAAATGCTGAGGAAGAGTGTGGTCCATTCTTTGCAGAAATTCAAGAAAAAGCAAGAGACTTCATTCCTTTATGATACAGTCCTCTTCATGGAGAAAGGATGATATATTATTAACCTTAAAAGGGCACTTACTTCCTGAGTAATTCCAAGAAATTGAAGACTTTGTCTTTAGAACTTAAATTGGTCATACTGGACTGCACACATTTTTCTTTAATGTTCAATAGTTGTAAAGGGAAATATTAAGTAACTGGGGTTTTTTGTATAGTACTTGGAGAAGGGCCGGGACCCTTCTGTTTCGTATGAAGATTATAAGAAGCTCTTCTGAAATTATAAGATACTTTAAAGAAGGAAGATGAGCTAAAAGTTTAGCAATTAACAAAATGATATAAAGCAAACAAAAATGCAAAGTTTTTCTCCATTTGTCAGCTGCAATGCTTAGTAGTGCACAATGCAAACATTTTTCTTGTACTTCATAGCTAGTTATTACTTCTGCTTGATATCAATTTCTATGGAAACAACAGATATCCCCTCATGTGTGGAACTGCGTCTGTTTCTATGCTCACTGTGAAATTATCGTGTATTACCTCTAGAAATTTTCCTTTACACTTGGATCTATTTGTGTTAATTTTTTTTCCTTCTGAAAGACTTAAAAAGCTGAAAATCCCTTCCTCAAAACTCACTTGATGCTAAAGCTTTATGTAAAAAATAACAAGAAGAACAAATCTTACTTCTTCCCATTCGGAAGTGAAAGATGGTGTTCTTTCAGAATTCCCTTTAGAGCTGTGATCAGCAGGTGAAGATTCACTCCAGTTAACTCTTGATGTTTTCTCATTTGAAGGGTAGGCAATGAGATCAGAATCCGATTTAGAGACATTTTTGGATAAATGCATGTCGATCAGGGCTTTTGGTAATGACCTTATTCTGCCCAGGGTACACGCTCTCTCCACAAATCCCCCAGTGTTCACAATCCACTGGTCCCCATTCCGGGATCCACTTCTAGCTGTTCTTGTGCCAACAATGGTATGGTTTTCGAGTTGGTTGCTTTTTTTGTGAAAAATTGTTCTACTGACCACCTTGGGTTTAATTTTCTTTACCACAGGTTCTGATTTATTTTCTATTGGAGTTTGCTTGAAAGGCAAAGGACTATTTGCCAAACTGACGTCATCTTTTCCTTCTTCACGTTCATCTCTTTTCCCATAGAGATGAAATGGATTTTCGGGGGACTCACAGGCTGGAGAGGATCCATGGAGGAGACCTGCAAATTGCCCAGGATCATATTCTTTTGGGGGATCAATGTCCTCCTGCTGAGAGAGATCATCTGCAAAAGAGAAAAAAAGGTCTGATTCTCATTTGGAAAGGACTCTGAAAGCCCCAATACAATAGCAGCACACTTTTGAACCTGTGCAATGTCCAAACAGTTGATTTATTGTTACACAGTGATATCTTCACTTTATGAAATACCCATGACCCTACAGTGCCCTGTAAAATAAATGTGTGTGTGTGTGTGTGTGTGTGTGTGTGTGTGTGTACCAGATCTTCCTGGTATACCTTAGGGTGTATCTTCAAGTTATGAATTGGGTATTAATTGAGTAGTTGCCCACCCTACTCCTTTGTCCCCAGGGAGTATATTTTATATTGGATAACAAAATTAGGTTTCTTAAAATGGGATACCCATGTTCAAACTTTTGCAGTAAATGAATCATTGTACAGTTAGGACATCAGGCAGGTAAATCAAGATCATATATAATGACATCCCTTTGCCCTTCTCCCAGCAAATAAAATAAAAAACAAAACCTTTAAAAGAAGTATAATTTGGAATAATTTAAAGGTTATAATCCTAAGGTGTTACTTCAAATATAAAGTTAAGATTAATTCTACACAAATTATATGATTTAGACAGAAAAGGATTTATGCATGCTTAACAGGCAAACAATGCAATATCACTAAAAAGTGAGACACTTTTACAAGAAACTGATGTTGCACTACTAACACAAAGCTGTCCTTTTCTTTCTTCTATGAAACAGAATTAGTTATTTTTTTATTTCTTCAGATCTTTGAAAATGTAATCCAGAAAAGAAACCAAAGAAGAATAAAATTTTTATTACTTTAATTTTTTCTAAGATGAAATATAAATGTTCTCTGAGGTTGAAAATATGTGCGTGTGCTCAGTCATGTCCAACTCTTTGTGGCCCCATGGACTGTAGCCTGCCAGGCTCCCCTGTCCATGGAATTTTCCGGGCAAGAATATTGGAGCAGGTTGCCATTTTCTCCTCCAGGGGATCTTTCCAACCCCGGGATCGAACCCTTGTCTCCTTTGTTTCCTACATTGGCAGGTGGATTCTTTACCACTGCACCCCTTGGGAAGCCCTGAGATTTAAAATACACCATGCTTTTTTTTAATGACCTAATTTGTCTTTTAAAGACGCAGTGTGTAAAAACCTGGCCAAAGAAATTAGCAAAGGAAGTCAGTCTACTTTTTTGACTGGTCACTTTAATTAATATTCAGCTAAATATTTGCCATGATCAAAAGTTAAATTACCTGAAAAGCCTAATCTTCTGAAAAAGTAAAATATAGCCAATGTGGTAGATAAAATATAACAAAGTCAAAGTTGACTTGCTGCTTTATAACTTTAAAAAGTTAGTTATTATGATAAACCAAAAATACCAAAGTTTTTTAATTTAACAAGTAACATTTACTAGGCATGTGCTATTTACTACTCACTAAATTAGAGGTAATATTTATGTCCCTTTATGTGATCATCATAACAATTCTATAAAATGATTAATAACAATCATGGTTTTCTAATCAAAAGAGATTTGGTCAGAATATGTAAACAAATTGTCAACCTCAATAAATCTCAATAGATATTTGCCCAAGGAATGCTACAGACAAACCAGCTTTCTTAATTGAAGTCTGGCCCCAGCTGCATATGCTTTTGTCTCTCTTGGAGCTAATAGAAGCAGGTATGATCCTGGCTTTATATATTCTCCAGACGTCACCCAGGTTCCTATTTAGCTGTCCCAAATAAACATGTTCCCTTTCCTAGACCTAACACAGTGCTGAGTAGAAGAAAAAAGTGTCAGGATGAGAGATCCATGAGAGAATGATCTGCAAGGGAAACAATCTGTATCACTCCGTACTCTCACAAGTACTTTATCTTCTCATAAAAACTTTCTAGTATACTGGACATGAATTTTTCCCTCCTCTTGCAACAGAGATTTTTCTTGGAGGAGAAGAGTGCATGGAGTATAAAGCAAAGCAGCCTAAGGCTAGAGTATATGCCCTATTACATCCATTTTTCAGAAGTCAAAATTAATACATAGACAACTTACTTTGTTAAATTTGCCCTGCTAATAAGTAGTTAAGCTGAGATTAAAACTAAGGCCTGTCAGATACTCATATCCATTGGCCTGGAAAATTTATTATTAAGATAAACGAACAGTCTAGAGTTCAAGGACAATCAAATAGGCTCTTTGTGGTAAGTGATATGTCTCTCCTGTTTATGACTATTTCTGGAATTTGGAAAAAATGGATGAAAAGGATTTTTCTTTTCTGCTTCATGGAAGTAAGCTAATACTAAGAGAAAGTAAAATATGGTGTTCTGTTCCAATTTATTGTCTCCTTTTTCTTGCTGGGATACTTGACTCTCCTATAATGCTTTATACCATAAATAGGTTGGTATGACATGACAGTAATGGTAAATAATGCAGAAAGAAGGAAGAATTCTGAAATAAAGAAGTTTAGAATTTTATTGTAAAAGTTGGTGAAGAAGGCTAAAGGGTTGGAGTATGAGAGGGAAAATTGAAATAGGAAACAGAGTGCATCAAGGCTGTATATTGTCACCTGCTTGTTTAACTTATATGCAGAGCACATCATGAGAAACGTTGGGCTGGATGAAGCACAAGCTGGAATCAAAATTGCCACGAGAAATATCAATAACCTCAGATATGTAAATGACACCATCCTTATGGCAGAGAGTAAAGAAGAACTAAAGAGCCTCTTGATGAAAGTGAAAGAGGAGAGTGAAAATGTTGGCTTAAAATTCAACATTCAGAAAGCTAAGATCATGGCATCTGGTCATTGCTTCATGGCAACTAGATGGGGAAACTGTGACAGACTTTATTTTTTGGGGCTCCAAAATCACTGCAAATGGTGACTGCAGCCATGAATTTAAAAGACACTTGCCCCTTGGCAGAAAAGTTATGACTAAACTAGACAGCATATTAAAAAGCAGAGGCATTACTTTACCAACAAAGGTCCATCTAGTTAAAGCTACATTTTTTCCAGTAGTCATGTATGGATGTGAGAGTTGGACTATAAAGAAAGTTGAGCACCAAAGAATTGATACTTTTGAACTGTGGTGTTAGAGAAGACTCTTGAGAGTCCCTTGGACTGCAAGGAGATCCAACCAGTCCATCCTGGGGGAAATCAGTCCTGAATATTCATTGGAAGGACTGATGCTGAAGCTGAAACTTCAATATTTTGGCCACGTGATGCTAAGAACTGACTCATTTGAAAAGACCCTGATGCTGGGAAAGATTGAAGGCAAAAGAAGAAGGGGATGACAGAGGATGCGATGGCTGGATGGCATCACTGACTCAATGGATGTGAGTTTGAGTAAACTCTGGGAGTTGGTGATGGACAGGGAGTCCTGGCATGCTTCAGTCCATGGAGTCATAAAGAGTCAGATACAACTGAGTGATTGAGCCTAACTAAACGAACTGAAGGGGGAAAAAACAACAACAACTGTAAATCACAGTCAAGAGGTTTCTGAACATGTTCACTATAGTGAGATATTTAGGAGCATAACATTATTTAAACTTTTCTTTGAATATTATTATTAGATTACCATCCCTTCTGTGATTTGATCAAAATAACTATAATCACATCTGCAAAGTGCTTTATAATATCCAAGTTCTCTAGTCACAAGCAGTCCCTTCTCTCAGTAAAAGAGAATTTGATTATTAGCTCATAACCCTAGGTTTTGGAAGAATAGTTCTTGCCATTAAGATAGTTGATAACATTCTTGCCAAGAGTTCTGAAAAGGCAAATATTACCTATTTCAGTGGCCAAACCCTAAGAATTTCTCAAATCAAAGACATTGAGAAGCTGATATGGAACCTCCTGTGATAACTATTCAGTTGATTGAATGCAGTTACAACCTCCATGTGCACAGGCTCCTTTAGCCTTTAGCCACACCCCATCCTGTATCCATTCCTCCCATAGGATTGTAGAGGTTACATGTGGCCAAGTACCTTGCTCTGGTCAGCGGCACAACCGCACTCAACTCACATGCTAGCAAAGTAATACTCAAAATTCTCCAAGCCAGGCCTCAACAGTATGTGAATCGTGAACTTCCAGATGTTCAAGGTGGATTTAGAAAAGGCAGAGGAACCAGAGATCAAATTGCCAATATCCACTGGATCATAGAAAAAGCAAGAGAGTTCCAGAGAAACATCTACTTGTGCTTTATTGACTACACCAATGCCTTTGACTGTGTGGATTGCCGGGAGCCAGCACGGGAGATCCCACCCATGAAAAGGTCTTGTGGATGAGACCTGATGAGCAAGGTGGATCAGGACTCAATGGACCCCCTGGACCTACTCGAGCATCTACCCCAAAACCAGAATCTGTCTGTCTTACTATTTTATGCCTTTCACTAATTCTTCTGGCATTCAGTTCAGTTCAGTCGCTCAGTCATGTCCAACTCTTTGTGACCTCATGAATCGCAGCACACCAGCCTCCCTGTCCATCACCAACTCCTGGAGTTCACCCAGACCCATGCCCATGGTGTCAGTGATGCCATCCAGCCATCTCATCCTTGGTCGTCCCCTTCTCCTCCTGCCCCCAATCCCTCCCAGCATCAGGGTCTTTTCCAATGAGTCAACTCTTTGCATGAGGTGGCCAAAGTACTGGGGCTTCAGCTTCAGCATCATTCCTTCCAAAGAAATCCCAGGGCCAATCTCCTTCAGAATGGATTGGTTGGATCTCTTTGCAGTCCAAGGGACTCTCAAGAGTCTTCTCCAACACCATAGGGGGCTATCCCCAACCACCTTTCTCTGGAAAAGGTCAACTTAGGGCTCTAGCTAATAAGTCTCCTGGGCATGATAGGAGTGTTTCAATTCAAACCCCTCTGATGGCTTTCTAGCTTGCCTGACAGGTTTATCCATACTCTTGTAACTAACGCACATGATTGTTCACAAACTTCCCAACCATGAAAGGCACGGGAAGCCTAAACATTCTAAAAGTCCTAATGGGCATATAGCCCTTTAAGGGTGAAAAATTATTAGAATAGTACTGGTAAAGGGCTTCATTATTGGGCCAATGCTTGCTGCCAAGTTCCCATATCCCTTATCCACTGTGCACCTGGGAGTGCATTAGTTAATGTAGTTGGAATGTAAGAAAAACAAATAGTAGCCTTGGTATTAACCATATCAGACTTTTGAGCTAATAAGTTCTTTCTTTGTTGTAACCCACTGCACTTTGCTCCATGAGAATGTAACTTTGTTTAGTACTTTCTGAGGCTGACACAGATTAGAGGTATAAAGAAAAAACACTTCAAGGGAAAACAACTTTTCTGGTTGATCAACATTTATCAAAAAAGGGTCATAAAATGTCAACAGGCCTCCAAGGCCAGAAGATAATGTATACAACATAAGACCCTTGTTTATGGGAAAGGTATGCAGAAAAAAAAATCCCGGTTTTGATAAGGGCAAAACTGCTAGAGTGTTTGGGCTGACTCTGCATAACCTTGCATCTTTCTTTCCCTCTATGTACAAGTCAGGGTATAAAAGCTGCTTTTGAAAATTAAGTTATGGGCCTTGCTTCACCTAAGCTTGGTCTCCTCATGTAATTCTCTCTCTCTCTCTTTTCACCAATGCCGTCCATCCTGAGGGTACCCCCTGGATCCTGCAGGGGCTGGACCCCAGCAGTGGATCACAAAAAACTGTGGAAAATTCTTAAAGAGATGGGAATGCCAAACCACTTTACCTGCCTTCTGAGAAATCTGTATTCAGGTCAAGAAGCAACAGTTAGAAATGCTGGGCTGGAGGAAGCACAAGCTAGAATCAAGATTGCCGGGAGAAATATCAATAACCTCGGATATGCAGATGACACCACCCTTATGGCAGAAAGTGAAGAGGAACTAAAGAGCCTCTTGATGAGTGTGAAAGAGGAGAGTGAAAAAGTTGGCTTGAAGCTCAACATTCAGAAAACAAAGATCATGGCATCTGGTCCCATTACTTCATGGGAAATAGATGGGGAAACAGTGTCAGACTTTATTTTGGGGAGCTCCAAAATCACTGCAGATGGTGATTGCAGTCATGAAATTAAAAGACACTTACTCCTTGGAAGGAAAGTTATGACCAACCTAGATAGCATATTGACAAGCAGAGACGTTACTTTGCCAACAAATGTTCATCTAGTCAAGGCTATGGTTTTTCCTGTGGTCATGTATGGATGTGAGAGTTGAACTGTGAGGAAAGCTGAGCACCGAAGAATTGATGCTCTTGAACTGTGGTGTTGGTGAAGACTCTTGAGAGTCCCTTGGACTGCAAGGAGATCCAACCAGTCCATTCTAAAGGAGATTGGTCCTGGGTGTTCTTTGGAATGAATGATGCTGAAGCTGAAACTCCAGTACTTTGGCCACCTCATGCGAAGAGTTGATTCATTGGAAAAGACTCTGATGCTGGAAGTGATTGGGGGCAGGAGGAGAAGGGGACGACAGAGGATGAGATGGCTGGATGGTATCACCCACTCGATGGACGTGAGTTTAGTGAACTCCAGATTGGTGATGGACAGGGAGGCTTGGTGTGCTGCAATTCATGGAGTTGCAAAGAGTCAGACATGACTGAGCGACTGAACTAAACTTAAGAATTACCTAACTCTGGGAAGAAGAGTGCCTTCAGGATCAGCAAGGTCCCAAGATGTTAAGGTATCAAACAAAAACAAAAACAAAAAACCCTCCAAAATAAAAAGGCAGCCACATTGTCACTTCAGCTGAAAACCAGTCAACTTCCCAACATGTGACTGAGTCTGACCAGGATCAACCAACTCCAGGCCAATCTGCCAACAGCTGCATTAGGCAAGCTCATCTGAGGTTGGCCCAGATCACAAGAAAACATGTTAACAAAATCATGAACTAAATAAATGGCTGTTGATTTATGCCACAAAGTTTGGGTTGGCTTACCACATGACAATAGATAGTTTTAGTCTATATCCATTTTAAATAAGAATTAATATATTCTTCAAAATAATTTTGGCAATGTTTGTATTTTCATGTCTGGAAATGATGATAGTAAGAGTATATAACATAACTAATAGTGTTGTGAAGATGAATGAAAAATAAAAGTAAGGGAGTTAGAATAAAGCCTATGGCATGGAATACATTAAATATGTGTTTTTATTATTACAACAATAATTTTTAATCTGGAGAGTTTCATTTTTACAAAGGTAGTAGTAATTTATTATATTAGACACTCAGTAATGATTATTTTTGTGACATGCTTATACATTTTAAAAATATACTTTGAAAAAAATTTTCATATTTTCTTTCTATTACTTTAGATGAAACTGAGGCAAAGCATTTTGTAACATGTCTCATTTAATTTCACACTTCTCTTTTGACAAGTGGATATTTCATGCCAAGGTACAGAACTAAATATGTGTGAATTCCAATCTGATAGATATTCAAAGAATCATTAGCATTTCAAAGAAATGTAAGAGTAAGTACCCAATAGTAAGGAGTTCAACATTCTTTTTTACCAATCTTTGTTGCTGATATAGATCACTTATATAAATACCTGAAAACCATAAATTTCATGTTAAGATGAAAACAAATTATGTAAAACATGTAATTTCTTCTTTTATTATAGATTATAACTGTTGTTTATTGGGTTACTGCATTCCTCTTTGAAAAATCAAAAGTGTCTCAGGGATTCTAGTGCTGATGTTGATATTAGTAGAAATTCTGAATTCATTTCACAATATATATAAAATGCCTCTGTCCACCATATGCTCACATTCCAGTGAAGGAGGCAACTGTAGGCAAATCAAAAATAGTATAATTTCTGATGATGGTAAGTTCTATGAAAAAAATAAAGCAAAGTGATGAGATAGGAATTATTACTGCAGACAGAGAGAAGAAGACATGAAAATCCAAGTTCAGTGGCCTGAGAACCAGGAGAACTGATTGTGTAGCACTAATCCAAAAGTTGGGAGGCTTGAGACTGAGGAAAAGATAATGTTTTAGTCGAGTACAAAGATAGGAAAAAAGACTATTGGGCAGGAAGAATTCTTCCATTCAGAGTGGACATTGGTCTTTTGGTTCTATTCAAGCCTTCAACTGATGGGGTGAGGCCCATTCATTAGTGAGGGCAATCAGCTTTATTCAGTCTACCAATTTAAAGTTTAACTTCATCTCAAAACACCCTCATGGAACTACCTAGAATAATGTTTGACCAAATATCTGGGCACCCCATGGACCATTCAAGATGACACATAAAATTAACCATCACAGGTGAGTAGAATGATTGGGGATGAAGTCTAAGATGAAGGGAGACATAGAGCTGATATGATTTGGTTTACATTTTTAAAAGATCACCTGGTATTTCTGATGGCAAGGACATGACAATAATGTAGTATTTTAAGTAATTAATTTCCCCAAGTCCCTTCATAAAAACAACGCATATGATAGTGAAAGAATAAAATGATAGCAAAAATAAAAAAAGAAGAAGAAAGAAAAACTGACAACCAACCAAACAAAAAACAATGACAGGTGATATCTTCAATAAAGTGGGTATCAAGGAATCCCCATAGCCCTGGAAAATGGTGAACATAGCACAAATCATGAGATAGCAACAGGATGAAGAGCTGGTAGAGGTGAAGAGAAAAGGGAATGGATGGAGCCTACAAGCCAAAGACCTAGAAATTGCTGTCAGATTCTGATTTCCAAAAGGAGAAGGCCTAGTACTAAGCAGGATGCTGAGCAATAGAATCTGAGAATAACTTGCAGAACTTGAAAAAATGCTGCAAAAGGACAATTAGAAGTAGTGTATACCCTTGAGAATCTCAGAAATACGCAATAAATACATGCTTTTAGTAAACTAGGGACTTCCCTGGTGGCTCAGATGGTAAAGCATTTGCCTAAAATGTGGGAGACCCAGGATCAATCCCTGGGTTGAGAAGATCTCCTGGAGAAGGAAATGGCAACCCACTCCAGTATTCTTGCCTGGAAAATCCCATAGACGGAGAAGCCTGGTAAGCTATAGTCCATGGGGTTGCAAGGAGTCAGACACGACTGAGTGACTTCACTTTCACTTCAGTAAACTAAGACTTCTCTGAAGAAAAAATTTCAGAAGCAGAATCCAATTTGAACAGGGTAAAAACACCAGCAATCTCAGGAAGAAAGATACTTCATATAATGAGAAGGAGGGAATGGTATGGAAGGCTGAGATCCAGAGGAAGGACATTTTGAATGTAACAATAGCATAATAAAGTGTTCAAATATGAGAGCACTACTTTGTAAGGCAAAGAGTATGTAACTCTGGAAAAGAATGAGATAACAGCAGAAAAAGGACATCCTTTTCATTATAGGGAACTAGAATGCAAAAGTAGGAAGTCAAGAAACACCTGGAGTAACAGGCAAGTTTGGCCTTGGAGTACAGAATGAAGCAGGGCAAAGGCTAAAAGAGTTTTGCCAAGAGAATGCACTGGTCACAGCAAACACCCTCTTCTAACAACACAAGAGATGACTCTACACATGGACATCACCAGATGGTCAATATCGAAATCAGATTGATTATATTCTTTGTAGCCAAAGTTGGAGAAGCTCTATACAGTCAGGAAAAACAGACCAGGAGCTGACTGTGACTCAGATCATGAACTCCTTATTATAAAATTCAGGTTTAACTTGAAGAAAGTAGGGAAAACCATTAAACCATTCAGGTATGAACTAAATCAAATCCCGTATGATTATACAGTGGAAGTGACAAATAGCTTCAAGGGATTAGATCTGGTAGACAAAGTGCCTGAAGAACTATAGACGGAGGTTCATGACCTTGTATAGGAGGCAGTGATCAAAACTATGCCCAAGAAGAAGAAATGCAAAAAGGCAAAATGGTTTTCTGAGGAGGCCTTACAAATAGCTGAGAAAAGAAGAGAAGAGATAGGCAAAGGAAAAAAGAAAAGATATATCCATCTGAATGCAGAGTTCCAAAGAATAAAAGGAGAGATAAGAAAGTCTTCCTCAGTGATCAATGCAAAGAAATAGAGGAAAACAATAGAATGAGAAAGACTAGAGATCTCTTCAAGAAAGTTAGAGATACCAAGGAAACATTTCATGCAAAGATGGGGACAATAAAGGACAGAAAAGGTATGGACCTAACAGAAGCAGAAGATATTAAGAAGAGGTGGCAAGAATACACAGAAGAACTGTATAAAAAAGATCTTGACTCAGATAATCACGATGGTGTGATCACTCACCTAGAGCCAGAATCCTGGAGTGTGCTGCCAAGTGGGCCTTAGGAAGCATCACTATGAATAAAGCTAGTGGAAGTGATTAAATTCCAGCTGAGCTATTTAAAATCCTAAAAAATGATGCTGTGAAAGTGTTGCACTCAATATGCCAGCAAACTTGGAAAACTCAGCAGTGGCCACAGGACTGGAAGAGGTCAGTTTTCATTTCAATTCCAAAAAAAGTCAATGCCAAAGAGTGTTCACACACTACCAAAGATAGTTCACACTACCACACAATTGCACTCATCTCACACACTAGTGAAGTAATGCTCAAAATTCTCCACACTAGGCTTCAACAGTATGTGAACTGAGAACTTCCAGATGTTCAAGCTTGATTTAGAAAAGGCAGGGGAAGCAGGATCAAATTACCAACACCTGTTGGATCACAGAGAAAGCAAGAAAATTCCAGAAAAATATCTACTGCTTCATTGACTACACCAAAGCCTTTGACTGTGTGGATCACAACAAACTGCGGAAAATTCTTCAAGAGACTGGAATACCAGGCCACCTTACCTGCCCCCCGAGAAATCTGTGTGGAGGTGATTAAGCAACAGTTAGAACCAGACATAGAACAACTGGTCCCAAATTGGGGAAGGAGTACGTCAAGGCTGTATATTGTCACCTTCCTTATTTAACTTATATGCAGAGTATATCACGCAAAATGCCAGACTGGATGAAGCACAAGTTGGAATCAAGATTGCAGGGGGAAATATCAATAACCTCAGGTATGCAGATGATACCAACCTTAGGGCTAAAAGTGAAGAGGAACTGAAGAGCCTCTTGATGAAATTGAAAGAGGAGAGTAAAAAAGCTGGCTTAAAACTCAACATTCAAAAAATGAAGATCATAGCATCTGGTTTCATCACTTCGTGGCAAAAAGATGGGAAACAATGGAAACAGTGACAGACTTTATTTTCTTTGGCTCCAAAATTACTACAGCCATGAAATTAAAAGATGCTTGCTCCTTGGAAGAAAAGCTGTAACAAACATAGATAGCAGAGACATTACTGACAAACGTTCGTATAGTCACAGCTATGGTTTTTCCAGTAATCATGTGTGGATGTGAGAGTTGGAGCATAAAGAAAGCTGAGCACCAAAGAATTGATGCTTTTGAACTGTGGTGTTGGAAAAGACTCTTGAGAGCCCCTTGGACTGCAAGGAGATCCAACCAGTCCATCCTAAAGGAAATCAGTCCTGAATATTCATTCATTGGAAGGACTGATGCTGAAGCTCCATTCCTTTGGCCACCTGATGAGAAGAACTGACTCACTGGAAAAGATCCTGATGCTGGGAAAGATTGAGGGCAGGAGGGAAAGGGGATGACAGAGAATGAGATGGATGGCATCACCAACTTGATGGACATGAGTCTGAATAGGATCTGGAGTTGGTGATGGACAGGGAGGCCTGGCATGATGCAGTCCATTGGGTCGCAAAGAGTTGGACACGACTGAGAGACAGATATGAGTGAGTAACAGCAGGAAGGCTTTCTCAATCAAGCAGGGAGGTACTCATATTTCTTAATACTTCATGATAATAACAAGGGTGAAAGTAAGTCTTTGAGCCATGAAGTGGGGAAATCTACTGGGACTCATGCCTGCTCTCACAGAGAAACCTCCTCTGAATGTCCAGGACATTCTTCTCATTAAAGATAAGAAACAAAAAGGATTTTGATAGAACCCTATTTAAATACATTGCAAGAAATGGAAAAGAAAATGAATGTTTAACAGCTAATGAAAACAAACAAACAAAAATGCTGCCCAAATATTTTGAAAACTATAAACTGAAACTCAAAATCATTTAGAATAAATCAAGAAAATAATCAAAGTTCTCAAAAAAAAAACCTAAATTCTAAGTAGCGTTGCTCAGATGTGAGATGGCTGGTCATTTTCTTCCTTCTTACCCTTTCCCTCCATGAGCAGTTAATAACTTAAGTCATTTGATGGAGAAGAGTGAGATGGCATCCTTATGTTCACTAGAGAGGTGGCCTGGAGTTGGGTATCAGAGCCCAGGCAAAGTAATGGTGGTGTCCCTGTTTTGGGGCAACTCAAATGGTATATTGGAACCCAAACATTGTGAAGGGGGTGTACACATAGGGGAATGGCTCAGTATGGAGAATCAGAGCCTGTGTGGAGGGAGGAGGAAACCTATGTGGGGTAGGGAGGGGTTCGCCTGGGAGAGGGAGATGGAAAACTAGCAAAGGCAGGTATCCTTGCAGAGGGGCAACTTAGCAAGGGGTGTCAGAACCCATACAGGGTGAGGATGGTGTTCATGTCCCACAGAAGAGGAAAGTGTTCATGTATAGCACTGCCTGGCATAAAATGTCAAAGCCTCATCGGCGAAAGGAGGGTGTCCACATGTGGAGAAGTCCATCTCTAAGGTGTCAGAGTTGCAGGAGGGTAAGAGGGTGTTTACACAGATAAATTGGCATGGGGGGTCCAATCTCAGATAAGACAAGAAAGATGCCTGAGTGGAGAGGAAGTGGCAGTAGATATGGGATACAGCTTACTTACAGAGGGGTGATCACATAAGCAACTACAACAGGGATAATGGGATCAGATCTCTCACTGTTAAAGGAGGGACCTAGAAATATGAAGAAGGAAAAAAGTAGAGTGAGCCTCATGAAATTGGCTTGTAATTGGAGATATCAATATTTTCAAGATAGATAGAGATCAAGGGAAATGTATTGATATTGACAAAAATATATATTTGTTTATGTATGTATTGAGGGCTTCCCTGGTGGCTCAGCAATAAAGAATCTGCCTACAAAGCAGGAGCCACAGGAGCTGTGGGTGCGACCGTTGAGTCTGGAAGATCCCTTGGGGGAGTGTATGGCTACCCACTCCAACATTCTTGCCTGGAGAATCCCATAAACAGAGAAGCCTGGCAGGATACAGTCCATAGGGTCACAAAGGGTTCGGACAGGACTGAAGCAACTTAGCATGCACACATGCATCTATGTACTTATATACATATATTACCTGACTGTCTGCTGAGAGGGCCTGGGAAAATTAGATCCCAATAGCAGTAAGCAAAGCTCATACTTGGCTTCTAAATGTGTTTTCACTAAGACCGAGATCTATTGAGAAATGACTGATATCAGAGCCAGGGCAGAGAAATTACAAAATGGTCCTGGAACACCTTGTGTTAGAAAGCAAAGAAGTGCTCAAAGAATAAAGAGGCATGTCAAGAGGACGAAGAAGCAAACTTGAATAGGCTTCCACTGATTAAACTAAGGACAGTTTTAGGAAGAAAAGAAATAATGCCACTAGTGGATTAAAGGGCTTCCCTGGTGGCTCAGTCAGTAAAGAATCTGCCTGCAATGCAGAAGACCTGAGTTTGATCCCTGATAGGGATGATCCTCTGGAGAAAGGAATTGCAGCCCACACCAGTATACTTGCCTGGAGAACTCCACAGATAGCGGAGCTGGCAAGCTACAGTCCATGGGGTTGGACGTGACTTAGCAACTAAACCACTACCACCACTAGATTATAACCCATTGAATAAAATAAGAAAACATGAGCTCATCAAACACAAACTTTTAAAAATCATCCATTTATGTATGTATTTCTTGTGTGTAAAAATAAATAAATGGATGATTTAAAAGCTTGATTAGAAATGAAAATTTAAATAATTTCAAATAACTTCCTTGCAAAATACTAATAGCAAAGAGAGAAAGAACAACTCTACATTTAAGAAGTCTGGGAGGCACTATGTTAAATGATTAAGGTGAATATCCTAAGTGAAAGTGAAAGGTTAGTCACTCAGTCATGTTTGTCTCTTTGCAATCCCATGGACTGTGTAGCTCACCAGTCTCCTCTGTCCATGGGATTCTTCAGGCAAGAATACTGGAGTGGGTTGTCATTTCCTTCTCCAGGAGATCTTTCTGACCCAGGGATCGAACACGGGTCTCCTGCATGGCAGGAAGATTCTTTACCATCTGAGTTACCAGGGGAGCCCTTACTATCTGTAGGAACTGACACACTGTTGCTTCTCACATTGGTTGAAAGAATAAAATCATGTGTCTCTTGCTAAAGTAAATGGAGTGAGGATGTAAATGCCACTGTGTCTACAGCATTACCAGGTAACGTGGAAGAGAGGGAGTAAAGAGCTGAGGACAGTAATCAATTCTTCTGCCCTCATTTAAAAATGATGGTCACTCTAATTCCTGGATGTACCGGCACGTGTTTTGTACTTAATCATATCCAACTCTTGTCACCTTATGGACTGTAGCCCACTGGGCTCCTCTGTCCATAGGATTTTCCAGGCAAGAATACTGGAGTAGATTGCCATTTTCTCCTCCAGAGGACCTTCCTGACCCAGGCATTGAAACTGTTTCTCCTGCATCTCCTGCATTGGCAGGTAGATTCTTTACCACTGAGTCATCTGGGAATCCCCTAATTCCTGGATAGATAGCATTTGGCTATGGTTTTTCCAGTGGTCATGTATGATGTGAGAGTTGGATTGTGGAGAAAGCTGAGCACCAAAGAATTGATGCTTTTGAACTGTGGTGTTGGAGAAGACTCTTGAGAATCCCTTGAACTGCAAGGAGATCCAACCAGTCCATCCTAAAGGAGATCAGTCCTGCGTGTTCATTGAAAGGACTGATGCTGAAGCTGAAACTCCAATACTTTGGCCACCTCATTCGAAGAGTTGACTCATTGGAAAAGACTCTGATGCTGGGAGGGATTGGGGACAGGAGGAGAAGGGGACGACAGAGGATGAGATGGCTGGATGGCATCACCGACTCGATGAACATGAGTTTGGGTAAACTCCGGGAGTTGGTGTTGGACAGGGAGGCCTGGCGGGCTGCGATTCATGGGGTTGCAGCGTCAGACACGACTGAGTGACTGAACTGAACTGATTCCAACTTTGCTGAGAATTTTAGAACTGAACATTATGATTGATTTTTGAATTTACATCAAATGTTTTTCTTCACTTATTGAGCTGATTATGTAATTTTTCTCCTTTAACCTGTCAGTGGAAATGACATTTTCTCATGTTAAACAAACTGCATAGGGTTGAATTGGTCATAATGAATTTTTCTTTTGCTGTCCTACTAGATTTGGTCTGCTAGCACTTTGTTTAGAATTTTTCCATCTATGTTCATGAATGAAACAAGCCTTTAATTTTTCCTTTCTTATGCTGTCTAGTGTTGATATGAAGATTACTAGTCTCAAAACTAGTTGGGGAAAATTCCCTCTTCCTGAATAATTTTAAGATGTTATATTACTTGAAATTCAATCATTATTTCATTAAATTCTGCTGTCAGTTTTTCCATTCTGTACAGTAGCTTTCTAAATCAGATGTTTTATTTTATTCAGATTATTTTTACTTAAATTTTCATATATGTTTACCATTCTATTTATTCACTATTGCTTTCTCAGAATGACTTGAGATCACTTTCTTTCTTGAAGTAATCTTTGAGGTTTTTCTTGGAAAAAGGCTTCAGGTAGTAAATGTTTTTAGTTTTAAACTATGAATGTCTTATTTTACTTTTTTAATATTTTACTTTCCTTTGAATAAATAAACTATTTATTAAAAATAGGCTCTTTTAGTTCATAGTTTAGGTTGATGGAAATTTTTTCTATCACACTTTAGAGTTACGATTCTACTGATTTTATATCTTTCCTTGATGAGCTGGTTCTCATTATGCCTGTGTCGTTGTCACAGGTGATCCATCATTTCTCCACCTGCTTTCAAAATCTCCTCTACATCTTTCAATTTCACAATTATGTGTCTCAGTATGGATTTCTCTTTTATCCTGTTTGGAATATAGTGTGTTTCTTACACCAATGAATTCATGTTTTTATCAGTTTTGAGAAAAATTTGGCAATTATCATCTTTTTGGGCTTCTTTATTATTTCATCCCCAGTCTCTGATTAGAAGTAGGTTTACCTTCTTATTCCATCTTTCATATTGCTTTTTGTCTCTCATATTTTTTGCCTCTTTGGCCCTCTGTACTATATACTTTGGATACTTTTTTAAAATCTACTTTCCAGTTCACCAATTCTCCTTTCACCTCTGCTTAATCTGCTATTTATGTATTCACTTGGAATTTCAAAAATAATTTCAAACATTATATTTATCATATATTGAAATACCATTTATTTTTCAAATTTGCCTCATATATATATCTGCATTTTTTCTTACATTCAATAATAATATCTATAGTCATCAGACAAATAAATGTGTGCTATTTTTTCTGATATCCACTTACAGCAGTTTGCTTTTCAAGATGATTAGCAATCATTTATTGTTATCTAATTACTTAATCTCAGCTTGTCAGTGAGATTAGAGAAGGTTTGAGCTCCCCTGAATAGTCTTGACTCAGCCTCCCAAGCTTGCCATTGAACCAAAGTACAGTGTCCAAGTAGCAGTGCCATTGTTGAAATCTGCATTCAGCACAACTCTGACTCTCTTGTCTACTAACATACACTTTTAGGGAGCAAAGATGGTTAGAGCAGCAATAACATGAAAGAACATGTCATATTAGAATATATATGTATTGCTGCAGAAAGATCTCTCAGAGTACTTGAAAGTGAAAGTGAAGTCACTCAGTTGTGTCTGACTCTTTGCAACCCCATGGACTGTAGCCTACCAGGCTCCTCCATCTATAGGATTTTCCAGGAAAGAATACTGGAGTGGGTTGCCATTTTCTTCTCCAGGAGATCTTCCTGACCCAGGGATTGATCCTGGGTCTCCCTCATTGTAGGCAGATGCTTTACCATCTGAGCCACCATTAGTCTGCCATGATACTTTTTATTATATTTTATTATAAAATTTTACATTTATAAAGATTTCAATTTTATAAAAGGCAGTGTATCAGGACTTGAAAGCTTTTAATGTGATTCTTTAAAGGATTTGTGACTAGGTAGGATTACTACTAAATTGCCTTGCCATGCATGTTGGTACCTTACAATGTATGATGCAATATACAACTCAATAAATTATTCTGAGAACTAGATAAATAAAGAAAAAGCTTATTATAATTATGGATTCAATTAAGCAAATCCTTTTTAATAAGATCATCCTAAAAATGTATGTTTATAAAAAACACAAAAGAAATTTGTGGAGATTTGTAACTATTAAAGCATTCCAATTACTCAATGATATTTAGTAAAAAAGATAATATACAAATTGGTCAGTGTTCTATAATTAAATTCTATATCAACTAAAGAGAACAAGGAGCTAAGTTTTGATAGTATATATTGTCATATGTCTCAATAAATCTTCAAAGGGATGCTAGGTCTTATTCAGAATATGTGGGAGAAATATATCTGTTTTTCTTTTATAACATAAATTATATGATCCTTATTGTAGTTTATTTACTTGCCTTGTTCCCCTAGTCATGTAGCTCATGTAACTTGGCTAGTATGTTAATTTATATCCAATATTAAGAATGTCTTTCCAGCTCACCTACACATTGAGACAAAAGTATGAGTCAAACAATAATGAGACACAGAAGCAACTATATAAAATTCATGTTCCCTTAATTTCTCAAGGTCAAAAATCATTAAGTTTTCAAAGATATGTAAAATTAATTAAAAACACAAACTCCCTGGAAAGGAATTCATTTCAAAAATTACAAAGGTAAGATTCCATGTTGGGGCTTCCCATGTGGCTCAGTGGTAAAGAATCCACCTGCAACGCAGGAGATTCAGGAGACGTGGGTTCTGCCCCTGGACTGGAAAAATCCCCTGGAGGAGGAAATGGTGACCTGCCCCAGTATTCTTGCTTGGATAATCTCATGGACAGAGAAGCTTGGCAGGCTACAGTCCATGAGGTCGCAAAGAACTGGACATGGTTGATTGGCTGAGCACACACAAGATTCCTTATTAGGTAAGGAGAGCCAACATTTATTGTGTACCTGCTATATTCGAGGTTATTTTATCTCACTTACTCCTCACAAAAGTTTCTGAAGTAGGTATTCTTATGACTTTGAACTGTGGACAAATAACATAGCTAACAAATACAGAAACCAGTGAAACTGAGTCCTCCTAAAATCAAGTTCCCTGAGTTTATGATTAATCCTCCCTCCAAAACTTTGTTTCCTTTCTTGTCCCCTCTGACTTTAATCTTGTGCTAATTGAACCCTAAATCAAATAGAGTCAGATGACTAAAACTGTTGTTCTCAATACCATTGTTGCTGCTGCTGCTAAGTCGCTTCAGTTGTGTCGACTCTGTGCAACCCCATAGACGGCAGCCCACCAAACTACCCCATCCCTGGGATTCTCCAGGCAAGAACACTGGAGTGAAGTTGCTCAGTCGTGTCTGACTCTTTGCGACCCCATGGACTGTAAACTACCAGGCTTCTCTGTCCATGGAATTTTCCAGGCAAGAATACTGGAGTGGGTTGCCATTTCCTTCTCCAGGAGATCTTCTCGACCCAGGGATTGAACCTGGGTCTCCCGCATTGTAGGCAGATGCTTTACCATCTGAGTCACGAGGGAAGTCCAAGAATACTGGAGTGCGTTGCCATTTCCTTCTCCAATGCAGGAAAGTGAAAAGTGAAAGTGAAGTCGCTCAGTCGCGTCCGACTCAGCGACCCCATGGACTGCAGCCCACCAGGCTCCTCCATCCATGGGATTTTCCAGGCAAGAGCACTGGAGTGGGGTGCCATTGCCTTCTCTGCAATACCATCGTTAATGTACTAAAATTGCTATTCTACATATCATCATTTTCCCTGGGATTCTCCAGGCAAGAACACTGGAGTGAAGTTGCTCAGTCGTGTCTGACTCTTTGCGACCCCATGGACTGTAAACTACCAGGCTTCTCTGTCCATGGAATTTTCCAGGCAAGAATACTGGAGTGGGTTGCCATTTCCTTCTCCAGGAGATCTTCTCGACCCAGGGATTGAACCTGGGTCTCCTGCATTGTAGGCAGATGCTTTACCATCTGAGCCACCAGGGAAGTCCAAGAATACTGGAGTGGGTTGCCATTTCCTTCTCCAATGCAGGAAAGTGAAAAGTGAAAGTGAAGTCGCTCAGTCGTGTCCGACTCAGCGACCCCATGGGCTGCAGCCTACCAGGCTCCTCCCTCCATGGGATTTTCCAGGCAAGAGTACTGGAGTAGGGTTCCATTGCCTTCTCTGCAATACCATCGTTAATGTACTAAAATTGCTATTCTACATATCATCATTAATGTACAAACTTATGTTATTTCTCTAGGGCAAGATGAGCTCACAGATCCCTGAATTACAGACTGCCTAGCTAGAGAATCATAACCCGAGACATTCTGACTCCCAAAACCACAATTAAGAAAGGTCACAAAAATGTCACAAGATGATGATTAATCCCGGCATCCTTGGTCTTCCCCTTTTAAAAAATCCTAACTCATAGACCAAGTTGCAATGGATCTGAGGCTTTTCTCCAACTCTCTTGCTTGGCGCCTTGCAATAAGCCTTAACTTTGCTGCAAATACCCACTGTCAAGAGTTTGGCTTTCTGCTTTGCAGGCACAGGAACCCTTGCTTGTTTACACCAGTTTGAGAGATGAATTTGGCTAGTCCAAAGCCTGCCTTTATCCATTCCACTCCAAGGCTTTGTGTTTACAGTCTCCTCCAAAATTTCCCATGGCATCAGCACAGTGTGCTGTCCACTGGGGTGTCCTGGAGTGCTGGAGTTTGAAGACCATCCAGTAGTATACTGTATATATGTACCACATCTTTATTCATTTATCTGTTAATGGACATTTAGGTTGGTTCCATGTCCTGGCTATTATAAATAGTGCTGCAATGAACCCTGGAATGTGTGCGTCTTTTTGAATTATGATTTTCTCAGGGTATGAGTGGGATGGGGGTGGGGGAGGAAGGTCAACGAGGGAAGGAACATATGCATACATTTAGCTGATTCACTTCATTGCACAGTAGAAATTAACACAACATTGTAAAGCAACTCTACCCCAATTTAAGGAAAAAAAGAAAAAGAAAAAAAAACCCACCCAGTGGGCCCCTTTTTAAGTATCATCAATGACATTTAAGTATCTATTCTTATTGCACAATTAGCCCCAAAACTTTTGTTGCTATACTATAGATATTGCATGGCATTGGGCACAGCTTATAGTAAAATCCCGCCCCTAAACAACTGAAGATCAACAGCTGCCTTACAGAAAATGCATCCAGGTGAACTGTTGTTTCCTGGCCTATTAGTCTCACACTCTGCCAAACTCAGCATTTAATGCAGAAGCCAGAGAATGCTAGAGTTCTGGCAACCCCTGGACCAGAACAGACCCTGCTATTTGGCACTGATTTCAAACATTTATAATCTTTTCTCTTGCTCCCTCTGCTCAATATAGGAAAGAGGCTATCCGCCAATTCCCCACCATTTATAGCAAATCCCAAGGCTCACTCACTTCCAGCTGCTAAGCTGCCTGGGCAGACTGTATTACTAAATTATTGTATCTTTTTGGTAGAGTGCCTGATCTATCTTGGCATTCATTTTGCATTGAAAGAAGCTCCTGTTGTAAGCAAAGGAAGCTAGCTACATTCACCCTTCCCACGCGTCTTTCCTCTGTTCCCCTCAACCACTAACTTCTTTGTTTTGCCTGCATAAGCCAAGTTCATAGGGGCAGTTTCTCATCTATCGCTGACCCCCTAGGGAGTTAGGGATTTCAAAAGGAGTTCTGTGCTAGGAGTAATTCCCATAGCCTAGAGCCAGATGAATAAACGGCCTACAGTGAATAACTACATTTGGAACCAAGAGGATTTGTTTCTCTCCTACCAAAATGTATTTCTTTGTAATATTGCAATCACTGTAACCATATATTTTCCCAAACAGAAGAGTCTGTAGTGGGGGAAGAGAGGAAAGAAACCTTTTAACTTAAGTCTATTGTTTTCAAGTGTGTTGGTTCTTTGGTTTTAAATCATTTTAAAAACGGTTTCTGTTTTTATACTGTCCCAACTGGTTATGAAAGTGAAACAAAGAACTGCTCTGGAGAAATAAAAAGACAAACAAAAAATTAGATTTCAAATCTTTAAATGAAAAAAAATTTTTTTGAAATATAAAAAGGATGAAAATTATTTTTAATGACTCTAAAATGAATAATTATTCTGATTCAATTTTCCAAAGATCTATCCTGAATTTGAACCCCAAGTCACCCAAATATCTTCAACAAAAGTTCTGGAAATGTTATATGTTCAAATGTATTTGTTGAGTTTTCTGTTCCTGTAAACAATGAGCAGCCTAGATTTTTCTCACGTACATCCCAAGAGATGGCTTATTTCAAAAGATCAGGAGTCATCAAAAGTGTAATCCTATTAACAAGTAACACTATAGAAAATATACAGAAATGTTAAAGATAAATTATATCTTGCAAGTTACATTTTAAATCAACACTGCTGTTGCTATGGTAAGAAGTATTTCATGCAAAAAAAAAAAAAAATCCTGTATAAGGTTCTGGTGGTATAGCCATAGTAACGATGGGATAATGACTACAGTACTGCTTAGTTCTGCTGATGTTTAAATTTATAAGAAATACATTTTAGTCTTTGTTCAAGTTTGCTGGTTCATAGCTCCTAAAACCCTTGGAATTTCCTGTGAAAAGGGCTAAGACATTACTTTGCCAACAAATGTCTGTCTAGTCAAAGCTATGGTTTTTCCAATAGTCATGTATGGATGTGACAGTTGGACTATAAAGAAAGCTGAGCACCGAAAAATTGATGCTTTTGAACTAGTGTTGGAGAAGACTCTGACTGCAAGGAGATCCAACCAGTCTGTCCTGGGGGAAATCAGTCCTGAATATTCACTGGAAGGACTGATGTTGAAGCTGAAACTCCAATACTTTGGCCGCCTGATGCAAAGAACTGACTCATTTGAAAAGACCCAGATGCTGGGAAAGATTGAAGGCAGGAGGAGAAAGGGATGACAGAGGATGAGAAGGTTGGATGGCCTCACTGACTCAATGGACATGAGTTTGAGTAAACTCTGGGAGCTGGTGATGGACAGGGTGATGGACAGGGAGGCCTCACAGTGAGGCCTCAGTCCATGGGTCACAAAGAGTCAGACAGGACTGAGTGACTGAACTGAACTGAACTGAACTGAAGGGCTAAAAAGGTATCTTTTGTTATGTTGATAAGGTGACTTTGGGGGTGGTGGTGGTGAGGGGAGCAACCCTTTAAGTAACTGGGGGGCTGTTTGCTGGGAGAACCAACCATGTGATTAGAGGGGAGGTAGATGGGCTGGAGATTGAGTTCAATGGCCAATGATTTAATCAATCATGACTGAAGCCTCCATAAAATCCCAAATGACAGGGTTTGGAGGGAACACATGAAGATTTGGAAAGCACACCCTGACAAGGCATGGAAGTTCCTTACCCTATGTATCTCTTCATCTGGCTGTTGATTCATAGCCTTTTATAGTCTTTGTAGTAAATAGGTAATCCAGTGAGTAACAGGTTTTTGGAGTTCAGTGAGTTATTCCAACAAATTAATCAAACTCAAGAGGGAGTCATGAGAACCTCTGATTTACAGCCAGCTCATCAGAAAATAATTAACATCCTCAGTTAGAAGGTGTCATTGGAATCTCCAATTTGTAGCTGGTTGGTCAGAAGCACAGGTGACAACCTGGGCTTGCAACTGGTGTCTTCAGTGGAAAATTCTCTTGTGGAGCTGACTGTTTTACTTGTGGAATCTGATTCTATTTCTGGATAGATAGTATCAAATTTAGTTGAATTCTCCAACACCCTGCTTCCCTGTTGGCTCAGCTGGTAAACAATCTGTTTGCAATGCTGGAGACCCAGATTTGATCCCTGGGTTGGGAAGATCCCTTGGAGAAGGGAATGGCTACCCACTCCAGTATTCTTGCCTGGAGAATTCCATGGACAGAGGAGCCTAGTGGGCTACAGTCGATGGGGTCACAAAGAGTCAGATATGACTGAGTGACTAACACACACAGTATCAAATTGAGTTGAATTCTCCAATACTGGCTACTTTTTAAGAACTGCTTTTTGGTATGGGAAGCCTACACACACACACACACACACACACAACACACACACACACAGAGTCTCTCTGGAACTGGATTGAGGAACCTAATTTAGTTTTCATTTGATCTGTAGAGAAGAACTAGATGTGCTTTAAATATACGTAAAGTGGCCTAGAAGATCAATCATTTATTGCTGTCTTTCACATGACCCCTAAACTGATTAGAGAAGACATTGAAAAAATAGCAATCAGTTACCCTAAGCAAAGGGTCTATATGTTTGTTTGGGTTTCTCCTGGTCATGGAAGCTGGAGAGATCCACTTTAGCTGAAGTGCTGGTAAATGACATATTCATTCAGCAAAATATTTCACAGTATTTTTCAGGTTGGTGCCATCATGTAATTTCCACTGGTAGGAAAAAATGAAATGCAATCAAATTGTAATTTCTATCACTTTAACACAGAAAGATAAATATTAACTTAAAATAAGAAAATATGGGAAGTGGTGGTCCAGCTCTGCAGAAGAGAAGCCAATTCTAATTTCTTTCCTCCTAGCCTCTTAAACCTGCTCGACACTGGCTTTTGTTCCATATTCTTCCGTTGTATGCATGCTCAGTCACTTTAATGTGTCTGACTCTTTGCGATACCATGGACTGTAGCCCGCCAGGCTCCAGTGTCCATGGGATTTTCCTAGCAAGAATACTGGAGTGGGTTGCCATTTCCTACTCCAGGAGAATCTTCCTGAACCAGGGATTAAAACTGTGGGATTGATCCTGCATTACAGGCTGAGTTTTTACTGCTGAGTCACTGGGGAAGCCCATTCTTCCACTAAAACATCATTTATCAACATCAGTAAAATCTCCACATTGCTAAAATGAATATTCCTTAATCTTCATCCTACTTGATCCATTAGCTTTACAGTTAATACAGACACTGTTCCTCCTGTATGAAACAATTTAACTTGGCTCCTAAGGTACCATACTCTTTTGATTTTCATCCTGCCTCACAGGCTACTTCTTCTCACCTTGCTATGCTCATTCCTCCTTGTCACACCAGTGTCTAAGCATTGAAGTGCCCCAGGGCTTGGCACAGTTGGATCTCCTCATCTCTCTGTTTATATTCATTTCTTTGTTAGTCTCACTCAGTCTTAGGGCCTAAAATATCACCTAAATAAAGACAGCTCCACATTTGTGTTTGGAATCTGACTTCTTCCCTGAACAACAGACTTGTATGTCTTCTAGTCATTCTTATGTCTTGTTTTCCCTTACACCCCATACCCACCATGCAATGAACCCTGATGGCTCTTTCTTTAAAATATGTCCACCACCTGCCTGTTTCTCACCCACCATCTTTCCACTGCAACCTCAGTTCCCTCTGAATAACAGTGGTTTCTATTGTCACCCTGCTTATTTAACTTATATGCAGAGTACATCATGAGAAATGCTGGGCTGGAAGAAGCACAAGCTGGAATTAAGATTGCCAGGAGAAATATCAATAACCTCAGATATGCAGATGACACCACCCTTATGGCAGAAAGTGAAGAGGAACTAAAAAGCTTCTTGATGAAAGTGAAAGAGGAGAGTGAAAAAGTTGTCTTAAAG
>SJXQ01000954.1:0-13951 GCA_006408695.1 Aepyceros melampus
CGGAGAAGCCTAGTAGGTTACAGTCCACGGGGTCGCAAAGAGTCGGACACGACTGAGCGACTTCACCTCTTCACCTCACTTTCTGCCATAAGGAAATGGCAGCCCACTCCAGTATTCTTGCCTGGAGAATCCCAGGGACAGGGGAGCCTGGTAGGCTTCAGTCCATGGGGTCGCTACGAGTTGGACGTGACTGAGCGACTTCACTTTCACTTTTCACTTTTCATGCATTAGAGAAGGAAATGGCAACCCACTCCAGTGTTCTTGCCTGGAGAATCCCAGGGACAGGGGAGCCTGATGGGCTGCCGTTTCTGGGGTTGCAAAGGGTTAGACACGACTGAAGCGACTTAGCAGCAGCACATGATGCCATAAAGACACTACTCAGTTTTCATTTCATTCTATTTCATGTGGTATTTATGTTGACTTACCCAATGTGGTAGCCTCTAGAGATATGGCTGTTTAAATTTAATTAGAATTTAAAATTCAGCTCCTCAGTTGCAGTAACTGAAGCACTTGAAGAGTGCTTATTACCCGTCTCTGATTAGTTGCTACCATTTTGAATGGTGAAGATATAAAAATTACCATCATTACAGAGATTTCTGTTGGGCAGTGATGGTATTGACGTTTGGTTTTCATCAATCTCTGGAATATTGAGATGAATTTTTGAACTATAAGTATTTTTTATTTTTATAGCCTGAAAAGAAAACCTAGAAAAAGTTGTTATTGGAGCACAATTTTACCTAGAAATAGGAATTCTTGGAATTCATTTGAATTCTCCTTCCTTGAATTGCTTTTGGGATGTGTAGCTTTCATGCGGTTCTTTGGTTTGAACCAGCAGATCACTTTCTAAGCAGTTTATACAAGTTGGTGAGATTGGTAATAAGGGATGGCAGAAAGAGCTCAGGAAAGAGAATCACACAATCTAGGTTCTAGACCCAGTTCTGCTATTGCTAGTTTTGGAATATGGCTTAAGTCATTTAATACTTTGTTAAAAATGAGGTGTTTACAGCAGATGCTATTGATATATAATTCTGATTTAAAAATTGATTGGAGTTGGAAATTCTGCATTGTTCGGAATATTGACAGTTCAGAGCTGAAGAAGACAGCTAAGTATTTGTATTCAAACTATATAACACATTTTAGAGGACATCTGGCTCCCACCAATTTATAGGGTTTTTTAATGTGAATTTTATGATAACTTTCTTAAATGTGATGTTAATGAAAATTTCCCAAGTGAGCATGTTACGCTCATATTGCAGTAGGTGTTGATGCACTGATTACAGAAAATTGCTGTTGTTCAGTCACCAGATTGTGTCTGCCTCTTCATAGCCGTGTGGACTGCAGTACACTAGACTTCCCTGTCCCTCACCATTTCTTGGAGTTTGACCAAGTTCATGTAATGTCTGCCAGAGGACTCTCTGCCCCTAACAGTTAATATGTGTATGCCCTTTGTCTCTACTGTTTTTATTTACAAACGAAAGTAGAGAGCTTAATGTGGGAGATCATAGTACTGTGAACACAGTTGCTTTTGATATAGGGTAAGTGATAGTTTATTGATTCTCTGTCCACTACTTATTTCCAAGAGGAGGTTACCCTGTGAGCTTTTTTTTGGGGGGAGGGGCTGTGCAGGATCTTTGTTGCTACACAAGCTTTTATCTAGTTGATGCGAGTGGTGGCTGCTCTCTAGTTTTGGTGCGCAGCCTTCTTTCTCATTGCTGTGGCTTCTCGTTGCAGAGCGTGGGCTTTAGGGTGCTCAGGCTTCAGTAGTTGTGGCATGTGGCCTCAATAATTGTGGCTCCCGGGCTCTAGAGCACAGGCTCAATGGTTGTGGCAACTGGGGCTTAGTTGTTCCATGTATGTGGGATCTTCCTGGATCAGGGATCGAACCCATGTTTCCTGCATTGGCAGGCAAATTCTTTACCACTGAGCCATCAGGGAAGCCCCCTTAGTCTTATGTAAGTAGCAGATATAAAATTTGAAGTTTTAGATCTCTCTCCAGTGCCTGGAGAATCCCAGGTACGGGGGAGCCTGGTGGGCTGCCGTCTGTGGGTCGCACAGAGTCAGACATGACTGAAGCGACTTAGCAGCAGCAGCTATTGTATTTATGGTACGTTATGAATAATTACAGGGCAAAATTTGCATCTTATGTTAAAATGCTGAAGGTACGCTGTTATACGTATATCCCCTGTGTTTAAATATAGCACTGCAGATTAATATATGTGCAGTACCAATTCAGGTGTATGTTGCCCCACTGAGAAATAGTGTGTTCTGAATTCCAAAGATAAATGCTCTTCTAGTTTATACAGTAACCTTAAACTCTCCCTTTGTGATATACCTTCTCCATTCCCAAGTGAACACCATGTGTGGAAGTTCGAAATTTGGAAATCTGAGAAGGTGCAAGGTGTTTAATTGGGTTAGAGAGTAGTGCACATTGCTTACTTTGTCTAGTACTCAGTGCTTGGAAGTGTCCATTGCCATTATAACATACATTTGAAGAAAAAAATTGGCAGTTAATCTAATACTTCTTATAGATTTTTAATTATGTAACTTTTAAAAATGGATTTTAATAAAAGTTTACTATTGTGACAATGGTGCCATGTTTTTCTGTTTTGTTTTTTAAACAGGTTAGGAAGAAAGATAAAACATCATCAGTTTCAGATAAAGTTCTCTAATTGTTAAAAATGATTTCTAGTTGAAGAGTGTATCACTTTTAATTTGTGAAAATGTAACTGATCTCATAAGTGACAGCTTTTGATGAATTCTGAGTCCTAAATTTAACAGAACTATAGTCATAAGTGGTATGTTAACATTCTAAAACAAACTTTACTGAAAGAAAGAATTAAGTAAAAATTTTAGTGTCATTAAATACTATGTTCGGTTGTGAGAGAGAAGTCCTGTATAAAGTTTCAAAACCTGAATTGAAATCTTATCTTGTGGATTACCCCATTTTTTACACAGGAGAATGTGTAAATTTATTTAGGCAAACTACAGTGAGTACTAATTTTACCATTGTTGGCTAGTATTTTACTTTCAACCTTTATAGTGTGCAAGAAATTTTGTGAAATACTGAAACATAAATTGCTATTCCTCCTGTTGTGTTTTTCAGAAGTAAACCTCTCTAGAAGTGATTTCTAATCATTATCGTTTAGGAAAAGCTAATATGGATGTTAATAGGTTATGGCTTAGTGTCTAGAAGGTACAAAACAAATCTTTGAGGAATGAAGTATGAAAAATAGGTAGCTCATTTACTACACACGTGCCAGCTTTAGGAGATTGCTTTCTTCTTCTTCACTTACCTGATACGGCTTACATAATTTAACCTCATTTGTAATAGTAACTGGCATATTCAGCTGGAAGTTGAAGCCTGTTAAATCAGATTGCAGAGTGTACCTATCATTAAGCTATAGCTTGTTTAACCATGTTGATTGTCATGGTGACTAAGAACATAAATTCTGGAGCCAGAGCCCTGAGGTGGAATTCTCATTCTGCCACTATTTGTACATAACCCTGTGCAAGTTACCAGTATTCTCTTCCTCAGTTTCACATCTCCTAAAATAAGATAGTAGTACCTACATTATTGGGTCATTGTGAAAATTAAATGAGTTCCTACTTCATATATATAAGGCTCATAGAATAAGTCTTTTAAAATGTCAACTGTAACTATTTTTATAATCCCCAAGTGATTGGATAATGAAAGTTGCTGTTAAGGCTTCACTTTTATCCTATAAATTCAGAAGTCATTACAGAAAACACAAAAGTGAGTTTCCTTGTGATAAGTTCTTAAAATTTTTCCCCTCCTCCTTGTTTTCATTGCTTTCCCAAAGAGGTTAAACTGAATTAATAAGACTGAGTTAAAAAATTATTGTCAGTTTTTATTTTTTTAAATCAAGGAAAACACCATGGCCTTTTCACTTATTTATTTACCTAAGTATTTCCATGAAGTGTTTGCAATATAAACACTGTGGTATTGTGTTAATGCATGAGAACCAAAAAGTGGAACTGGCTAATCTGTTCTCACTTGATAAGCTGAGTGAAGCCGAAAATAAATAGCACAAATGAAAGAAACAATAAATTAAAATTCAGATGACCATTAGGGATGGTAGATAAGCAAATGTTGGGATACAGGAGTTTTATTATTTTATATAGCTAGTATTAAAACTGATTGAACCTTATAATATTTGCATATTTAATACCTTTGTACTATAATTTAAATTTTATTACCTTTACAATATGGCCACTATAAAACTTAAAAATTATCTTGTAATTATATGACTAAATTAAATACTATAATTTACTTAGTAGGTATATAAATATTTTTATAAAATATATTCTTAATTATGATTTTATTTCTAAGTGGTTTACTAATTTAGATTTTACATATAAAATTAAAATTAAATTTAAATTTAATATCTCTTTTTCATTGAAATATTGTGGAACCATACTGTAATTTGTTAACAGTATAATTCTGTCTGGGGCAAATCTGTTTTCAAAAGTATTTAGTTTGGCTTTCAGATTTAATAGTAATAATAGTTTGCATATATTAAGACTATAAAGCACTTTTGTTTCTGTCAATTTATTTGATATTCACAACAAACTTATAAGGTAACTTTACGAATTAATGATGAATCTAAGGTTAGAGAAACTGAGTTTTGTGTATGGTCATTTCAAGGAAGTGGCAGATTAAGCATTAGAATGGAAGTTTGATTTAAATCTATTGTTTTCTACCACACCAGTCAGCCGCATACCTTTCTTCTGTATTGAAAAAAAGTAAAAGTAGTTCAGTTGTGTCCACCTCTTTGCCGTGGACTATCCCTGGACTCTAGTCTGCCAGGCTCCTCTGTCGATGGAATTCTCCAGGCAAGAATACTGGAGTGGGTTACCATTCCCTTCTCCAGAGGAATCTTCCCAACCCAGGGATCAAACTTGGGTCTCCTGCTTTGCAGGCAGATATTTTACAGTCTGAGCCACCAGGGAAGCCACTGGGGAAGAACAATTACTGTCTTTTTTGCTTAGCTCATTATTGCTGCTTTTGGTGGTTTGGAGATATTTATTGTTGGTGAAGGAGCTGCCTAAATGTAAAGCTTTCTGAAAAAATAAAAGTTGAAGAAGCTTTGCTTCATAAAAATAATTTGAGATAGCTTTATTCTCCTATAACAAAAAAGAACCTTGGAACATTTTTTAAAATTACAAAACATAATTAAGGGCTTGCTATTTTATAACGTCCCAGCTGAAATATTATCAGAATATTCTCATGTCCTAATAGTTATAAGTTAAACTCATCTACTCAAATACATAGGGGAGTTTATGAATCTTTGTACATAAGGCTTTTTAAATTATCATGTTCATTTCCATTGATTTACATACTTCAGAGATGTGTCCAGTCACAGAAAATAGGAATTATTTATAGAGTAATTTGAGATATTTCTGAAATTTCTCACTGAATAACTCGGTTACTGTCTTGCAGTATTTTGCTTTAAAACAACTTCAATATCTGTTTATAAGGGCTTCCTCGTAGGAAAAAAGGAATTTCAAATTGGTAGAACATCTATGTTGACAATTATAGGAATGTTCTGCAGTGGTTTTTAAGAAAAATTATAGCAGTCATTCTCAGGCCACTCTATGCTGTTAAAAATTATTAAGAATCCTGAAGAGTTTTTTTTCTGTGGGCTGTATCTGTTACTATATACTATAAACCAAGAACATTGAAAAATATATGTTTTTTAAACATATGAAACACTAATAATTTTTAAATATATTAATAAACACATAATAATTTTGAAATATATTTATTTCCACATAGTTAATTTCCTTGATTCTGAGAAAGCCAGAATTTATTACCTTGGTTTATTTAGGCATTTAAACCATTAGTATTTTGTGCATATGTGCTAAGTCGCCTCAGTTGTATCCAACTCTTTATGACCCTATGGACTATAGCCCACCAGGCTCCTCTGTCCATGGACTTTCCTAGCAAGAATACCGGAGTGGGTTGCCATTTCCTTCTCTGGGGATCTTCCTGACTTAGGGACTGAATTTGGATCTCCTGCATTGGCAGCAGGTTCTTTACCACTAGGGTCACCTGGGAAACCTTCTTGTTTAATATCCAGTATTCATTTTGAATATTGAGGATTCTTGCTGCCCACAAAGATCAAGCTCTTTTTCCTGAGACCTCAAAATAAGACAGTATTTTTACTGACTGTTTCCTAAGTATGTTAATATCTGTAGAAATTAATCTGAAACAGCACAGTAGGGGATAGAAATGACTGGCGTTCATTTTTCTCTTTTTTTCTGGGGTCGGGGGAGTGCCATGCTGGCTCCTGGCACCCACCATCCACTTATGCAGTTGTTCACTTTCAGGGTACATGTAGAGCAATATCGGCATTGTTAACCTGAAGTCTCATTGAAAACTTTATCAACTAGAGTCCAGTGCTTATGTGCATTTCCTTTGCCTTTAACGTTATACTCTCCACTCATTTCCAAAGCTACTTAAGCCAGCACCTAATCTCTTGGGTTTATCTATTATTAAAATTTTTGGATGAACGAGTGGAATTTTTACTGAAGGCACTCTATTCTCTCTCCTCCCATCACTACCTGAACTATTCTTCTTTACCTCTACCTGGGATACTTTTTGCCCTAATATACCCAGCTCCCCACCTTGCCTGTTCCTTTTATACTACTTATTTCTCGCTCTTGATAATGCTGTTAATGAATGGAATGTTTGATAGATAATAGAATTTTCTTTTGTTTTTTCATCCTGTAGATTTTCTTTCTAATGGCTGTCTTTTAATATTTCTGGGAAATTTGCATAATTATAAAACACGTCTTTAAAAATGTTTTTTAAAGCTTTTAATACTTCAGTAGGGAGACAGTATAATGTTAAGAGCTTAACTTTTAGAATACAACCTGGGTTCAAATTCTGACTTGGTGAACCTAGATGTGCCTCAGTTCTCTCATATGTACAATGGAAATTTTTAAAATTATCTACCTAGTAGAATTGATATGAAAACTAAATGAGGTGATAGGCTTTAAGTGCTTTTAACAGTGCCTAGCACACAAGGAAGCATTTAATAAGTGTGCCAGTATTAAACACTAGTGCTGTGTAGCTCAGCAGTGGCCACAGGACTGGAAAAGGTCAGTTTTCATTCCAATTCCAAAGAAAGCAATGCCAAAGAATGCTCAAACTACCACACAATTGCACTCATCTCACATGCTAGTAAAGTAATGCTCAAAATTCTCCAAGCCAGACTTCAGCAATACGTGAACCGTGAACTCCCTGATGTTCAAGCTGGTTTTAGAAAAGGCAGAGGAACCAGAGATCAAATTGCCAACATCCGCTGGATCATGGAAAAAGCAAGAGAGTTCCAGAAAAACATCTATTTCTGCTTTATTGACTATGCCAAAGCCTTTGACTGTGTGGATCACAGTAAACTGTGGAAAATTCTGAAAGAGATGGGAATACCAGACCACCTGACCTGCCTCTTGAGAAATCTGTATGCAGGTCAGGAAGCAACAGTTAGAACTGGACATGGAACAACAGACTGGTTCCAAATAGGAAAAGGAGTACGTCAAGGCTGTATATTGTCACCCTGCTTATTTAACTTATATGCAGAGTACATCATGAGAAATGCTGGACTGGAAGAAACACAAGCTGGAATCAAGATTGCTGGGAGAAATATCAATAATCTCAGATATGCAGATGACACCACCCTTATGGCAGAAAGTGAGGAGGAGCTAAAAAGCCTCTTGTTGAAAGTGAAAGAGGAGAGTGGAAAAGTTGGCTTAAAGCTCAACATTCAGAAAACGAAGATCATGGCATCTGGCCCCATCACTTCATGGGAAATAGATGGGGAAACAGTAGAAACAGTGTCAGACTTTGTTTTTTTGGGCTCCAAAATCACTGCAGATGGTGACTGCAGCCATGAAATTAAAAGGCGCTTACTCCTTGGAAGAAAAGTTATGACCAACCTAGATAGTATATTCAAAAGCAGAGACATTACTTTGCCGACTAAGGTCCGTCTAGTCAAGGCTATGGTTTTTCCTGTGGTCATGTATGGATGTGAGAGTTGGACTGTGAAGAAGGCTGAGCGCAGAAGAATTGATGCTTTTGAACTGTGGTGTTGGAGAAGACTCTTGAGAGTCCCTTGGACTGCAAGGAGATCCAACCAGTCCATTCTGAAGGAGATCGGCCCTGGGTGTTCATTGGAAGCAATGATGCTAAAGCTGAAACTCCAGTACTTTGGCCACCTCATGGTGGCCAGTGAAGAGCTGACTCATTGGAAAATACCCTCCCTGATGCTGGGAGGAATTGGGGGCAGGAGGAGAAGGGGACAACAGAGGATGAGATGGCTGGATGGCATCAGCGACTCGATGGATGTGAGTTTGAGTAAACTCTGGGAGTTGGTAATGGACAGGGAGGCCTGGCGTGCTGCAATTCATGGGGTCACAAAGAGTCGGACACGACTGAGCGACTGAACTGAACTGTGCCATTTCCTCCTCCATTTAACCTTCTAAATAAGTCTAAAAGAAGATATTTTATTCATTTTAAGGAGATGAAAACTGAAGCACAGAGAAGCAACTTGTTATAGATAACCTGACAATTCAAGTCCTAAGTGATAGACACAGTATGAGTCCTAAGTCAGTGCTCTCCCCGTTAAGACTTATCCCATTTAGCAAAAGAAATTATTAAATACCTCTTATGTGCCATGCACCATGCCAAACGCTTCAGACAGAGAAATGCTAAGATGGATCTGTTACCCAAAGCATTACATATAACCCTTAACACAATGTAATCTAAACAAATTTCTTGGTAGGAAAAACATGTAAGAACAAAACTGAACTCTTCTAGTTTACCTTTATGAATTCAATACAAAAAGAGCATAGAGCACTCTATGAAACAAATTGTGGCTAATTCTCATTTGCTTCAGAAGCTTATTTTTAACTTGCAACCTCACTCCAAAAAAACAAACAAAAAACCCCACAAGAGCCTTTATTTATATCAACTTTATGAGGTAAATACAGTTTACCTATCCACATTTTCCCAATGAGAAACCTGAAGTTTAGAGAGGATAAGTCACACAGCTAATTAAAAACATAACTAGTGATTCCTATTCAGGCTGGTGAGTACCAGAGACTTCAACAAAATCATGTAAAATTCCGCACAATATAACTCTCTTTAAAAGAAAATAGTTATAATCAGTTTCATTTTATTCAGTCAAAAACTCAACAACAATTAGGCAACTTGGGCAGCCCCAGGTCATCATGTAGAATAACATACTTCTGCTATGGAAAAAAAAATAAAACGGTACATAGTGAATCCTATCAAAGTAGTAATTTGCTCAAATTGCATTGTTAGGGAATCTTTTTTATTTAAAAACACTTCATTTGGGCTCTTTTTTAAAATGTCAGAATTAATGTTAGCAACCTAAAATAAATTCATAATTTATGTACAGTAGTTTGAAAAACACATACATTAGCATTGCAAAATAGGTACTGCTAGAAATACAATATAGGTATAAGTTCCTAAAAATGATTATATCACTAATTTAGACTCTTTTGGTATTTTAATTTACTGAAATAATGTTAAATTTCATGCCTGCAAACAGAATCAAATAACAATATTCAAACTCTGCCTGCCCTAAAACTTACATAACAAATCCCATTCCATTCATTAACATAAAATTTTTCATTATGGACCCTAGTTTATATATATATAACAAGTTCTCTGGAAAATAACAAACTACAGAATTTCAAAGTTGTTAATAATTAAAAAATCCTGCCAATATAAATACAGAATATGTTGTATTTAACAGAGGAAAAAAAATCCTTCAAAAACTTCAGAAATACACTGAAACATCAGGTCTATAATTTAATTATAAATCACCTGTGGAACCTAAAATTTCTCCCTGAAGTACAAATCTGATTTTCACTCACATTGTTGAAAAAAAACTAGTTAATTATTCCTCATCATGTAAAAAAAAGTCTCTCACTTTTTTGGCAAATTCATTCCTTCAGTCAACTTCTCATGAGGTCCAAAGATTCAATCAAGTACTACAGATTACTTTGTCATTCTCTAAATCCAGTCTATCCTTCCAGATTTTTTGTATTTGCAGGGCTGATTCCGTATCCCCCTCCCCAACCTAACTGAACCACCAAATCACCCTTCAGAACCCAGTTCAAAATCACTGACCTGAAACCAACTCTTTCCTTTCCTCAGACAAGGTTGTTCTACTCTAGTATGTATCCACAGCATTCATCACAAAACTAAACTTCAAGAATTAATTTATTGCACCTCTAATAGTTCATGGCACATGGTAATATTTATTGAACTGAACAAGGAAATCTAAGTAAACATGAAAATCATTACTGATTAGGTGCTAAGAAAAGTCTATCAAAATACTGCAAAGTCAGAATCTCTTAAATGTTTTGACTATCCTACACAAAGTTTTAAGTTTGTTCTCCTTTATAATTTTCCACTAATAGAGAGAGATACCCCTCATTCCACCAGATCCAGAAAACATTATCATGACCTCTTAAATGAGTAATTCCTCCTCTCTATAAGCTACTGAGTCTATCAAAACATTTTCAGCAGTTGGAAGACAAAGATTTACGTCTGAATCATCTTTTTCCCTTTCGAGTTTGCCCCTACTTATGCAGAAAGCACTAACTGCTGATGAAATTCCTTATTTTCATCAAACATGAAAAACTTGACTCCATTTTAGGGTCTCCTTTCTGCATGGAAAAACATTACCCAGATTTTTGCATGGCTGTCTCCTTTCTCACTTTCTGTTCAAAAGCTACCACCAGAGAGGTCTTCCCCTCATTACCCTACTTACTTAAAATAGTCTCCTCTTTCCATCCATAACCAATTGCTGCAACTGTACCCCCCTTTATCTTCATCATAATTGCCATCCTCTGAAATTGTGTTTGTTTACTATGTCTCCCCACCTAAGATGTTAGTTCCATGAAGGCAGAGACTTGTCCTGTTCACCATTATATATACCCAGCACTTACCGTAATATGTAGAAGAGAATAAACACTCAAAATTATTAAAGGGTTTAGTTGAAAATGTCTACTGAAAAACAAGCAAATTGTATGAAAGAAGACAAAGTCTTGATTTTTTAAAAATAATAATTTGTAGGTTGGAAGTGACTCTACATCAAGTTCAGCAGTTTTCAAACTATGCTTGAAACATCTTAATACATCAGAGGTCAAATTTCCTGAAGCGCTGGACTATGTATAACTATTCTACACATATGTATCTATTTTAGGATGTGTGACCCATGAACATACAAAACATACAGAACACAGAAGTGCATCAAGTGTCAAATTTAAAATTTGGTGACTGTAATCTGTTCTGTCAGGTTGAATAGTTTTGCTGTAGACCTCAAAGATTAGCCTGGCATGTCAATAAATATATGTACAATTTCTCTTAAGTGTGCATAGATTAGAAAAGTTCTATGGCTTTGAAATTTTTTAAGGCCAGACATGCTCACTCATAAAATTATAAAAACAATACCCTTAAAGCACTATTTCGTGTAAGTAAGTAAACTTGTAAAATGTGGTGTCTGTGATATAGTATTATTACTTACTCTCATTATAACACAAGATTATCATTAAAAGTTTTGGTGCTTCTTAAATATGTTTATCATTTTTTAAAATGTGAGCAGCTACTGTGTTCTGCCAAAAAGTCACTTGAAACACAAATTTCCTAACACTTCTCTTTCAAATTTCCATATTAAAAGATCCTGAATCTAAAGGATGATCGGTTAAAAACAAACCTTCTACTTACACCTACTTGATTTGATAAATCAGAATTTTCCCTATAGAGTAGCATTAAATTAAGTGAGAGAGACATTAGATGCTAGGTTCAATCTAAGGATAAAATGGCCTTCAAAATTCCCAATTACTAATTTTCATGTTAATCAAAACAAACTGACTGTTCTAACTTTAAGTTAATGTTAAAATTTAACCTTATTAAAAAGTTTAAAGTTATTTTAACACTTAACATTAAATGACACTATAAAATTATAGTGGTATATTATGAAAGTGCTTTGCAGACTACCAAGTATTTTTTTTTTTTTTACATACATTATTAAGTAGTAAAACAAAGTCAAAAGGAATGAGGTCCTTTGAACAGCATGGTAAACTTAGTGATTATTATTATTTTACCAACCTATGAAGGACTCTTACAAACAGAAAATTAAGTACAAAATTTGTATGAATGCATCATAATCTATAATGTAAAAAGTTAATATAAAAACACATTCTTGCCAGATATGACACAAAACCAAATGTTCCTCTCCCAAATACATTGTATTACTAATACTTGATCAGTCATTACATTTTGTCCAGATGTTGATACAAAATGGTTATGTTTCAACATCTAAAAATATAAATGGAAAATGATTTATCAATATATCTGCAAACAGGCAACTCTACTCACTGTCACCTAAACTGCCAGAACACAAATTTTTCTCTTACTTTATCATTTCTTGGCAAATGCTTGGCAAAGTAAGTATGTTCTGTGTGTGCATTCTCATCTACTTGCACATAAGGAAAGACATTTCAATGCAGTAAAAGCACAGAAAAAATTGATGTCCCAAGTACTAGAACAAATTCTCTCTCTCTCTATCTTTCATAGCTTTCTGTCATTAAAAAGTCAATGAAAAATACACAAGCAAATGAGACATTTCTAAGATCTTAAGACAAATGTTAACATCTCCAGTGAATGCAATTCTAGAAGTCATTTACTGTTTTTATTCCTATAGCTCAAAAAATGAACACCAAATTGGTACACAATCTCTTATTCAAACCCTTAAAGGCCAGATATTTCTCAGAACTGAAATTTGTCAGATTTTAGAAAGTTTAGATAGCATATCTATCATACATGACCTAAAACCTCACAGGGAGGCCTGGGCAGCACCTGCAGTCAAATACGTTAATACAGCCCGCTAAGACTATGATTGGGCTTACTAATTTTAGTTGCAATTTGCTATCATGTTTGCTTTTTTTTTAAAGTCCATTTTTAGAGCTTTTTGAAATTTAGACAGCCAATAAAAATACATTAAATCATCTCACCCAATTTTCATAAGGAGAATGGTATTCAAAAACTAGAGTACTCTTACTTTGCACTAGGCACTGGGCCAGGCATTAGGAGTAAAAAGGTGGAGAAAGGCAAGGACATAGAATCTACCTTCAAAAAGCCCAAATCTAACAGGATCCCATGGTTAGGCAACTGTAAATAATATTATGGGGTAAATACAAAATATCTCCTTCATGCACTGACCTTAATCATACAATACAGCAAGAAATGTAGACCTAGATACTGCCAGAAACATTCTGCTACTTTTTTAAGTCCTGTTCTTACTCCAAACACATTTCTCTTAGAAGCTTGTTATCTAGTTTCCCATAGGTTATTACGAAGCAAAGCTGTAAGAAACAATTCAAGGAAGTAAAGGAATACAGGATGCCCTTCTTCCCCATCCCCTTTTCCAATCTTCTTCGAACGTGTGGACTGGGAAACGGCACAATGACAGCACCAAGTGTCAAGTGACAATCTGGCACCAGTTCAGTTTATTGTATATTTATTGATAACCAAGTATTATATACTTAGAAGGTACTAGTAATGTAAATATAAGACAAAGCCCTACCTCTCAGGTGCTTACAATCCAGTGGAGGTTATTATGGATGGTGGGGATGGACAGTAAATTACAATACAGTGTGACACACTCAGTAACAGAAATCTGAGGAATAAAAGCAGTACAGCAGAAGGATTTGGGAAATCAGGAAAGCTTTCATTCAGAAAGTGACACTATAGGTTCATTGAGACAGTGGCACTATGTAGTTTTGAAAAATAAAGTTTGTCAAACAACAGAGAAGTGATAGTAAAAATATCACCACCACTATCCCATTCAAGCCCCACATAAAAACATAAGCATGAAAGGGGAAAAAAAAAAAA
>SJXQ01000954.1:14061-28648 GCA_006408695.1 Aepyceros melampus
ATCACCACCACTATCCCATTCAAGCCCCACATAAAAACATAAGCATGAAAGGGGAAAAAAAAAAAAAAGGGCACGGGGGAGTTGGGGGGGTGTGAGGGTAAGGGGGATATCTTCAGGGTAACTGGCAAATATGTCCAAAATATGAAGCTTTATCTAAACAGACTTAGATTCCCCAGTCTAAATATATACAAACCATTAAAGTGTATCCAGAAAAAAATTTTTTTCCTTAGATAATTTATTTTGCATCTCATGATTATATAAGCTATGAGGTCTTACCAAAAAACAAAACACTATAAAACATTTTATTAATTCACAGTATAGCATACCCCCAAGCAATAATACCAAGAGATTATCATCTGTATTTCAGAGAACTATCAGAAAAAATAAACCACTAGGAATTCTTTTTTCCAGGTCATTTCTAACAGTACAAAGTAAATAAATAAACAAACCATATCAGCACGAGCCATATCAGACTTGTCACAAGAGGAGTTTTAAGAGTTTTAAAAAAGATGTCAAACAGAAAAGCTAAAGCAAAGAAAATATATATATATATAGTTCAATGAAAAAAGTCAAGGTATAATAATTTTTACAACTCATTAGTCTGTTCTATTTGTTTTCAAAAATTGACTTCCTAAACAGACACCAATTTTAGTATAGATATTTCAAAAAAATCTAGTAAAATTTACAAGGAAATTCTACTCCTTTAAGCATTTGGGGTAGAAATCATCCATAGTTAAGGAAGAACAATCACACCTATCATCAACCAAAATGATTACTTTGTTATCAGTACTATGATATCAGTAGTGTGTGTGATTCTATTCCAACGTTACAGTGCAACTCAGTTTACCTCTGCCTCTAAAGCTGCCCTACCTGGAACCTTGGTTTCTTTTGCTTCTTTGTGTCACAACATGTACTAGAAGTCTAAGTAACAAATAAAATGTCAGTAGTATCTTTTCCTAAGATTGTATCACAATTTGCATAAGTTGTTCTCAAATGCCTAATAAGTACATGGAAAGTTTGCTTTTAAATATGTAATTATAATAGAATGAACTTTCTACAGTTAAAAATGTTAAGACATTAAAAAATACTGTTTAACACAGATTTTAACAAGCAAAAATGGAAAAAAAAAGTTGACTTATTTTTATCAAATCTAGTAACGTCTAGTATTATTTCACATGTAAACATGAAGCATATGTTTTCTTTTCCCACATTATTAGAAAATCTTATGAAGCATATTTGTGAATGAAAAGGTAAACCTATTATTTCCCAGAGGTTGCAAAAGATTCTGCAAAGGTCTTTCAAAATACAAATACTTTTAATACCAGTATCTACTGAAGAGATTAAAAACCAAAACAACTGGGTTAGAAGCACTTCAAATAAAATCTACTCATAAATCTAAGTAATTACCTTTGAACAAAGAATTTTCAGATTATAACTAACTGTGAAGTATCTCTGAGAAATCAAAGAGTAAATTAAATATCTAAAGTTATTAAGTAAAAACATAAGTAGCTCTCTTGGGGAGGAATATCATTCTGAAGTTTATTTTATCTCCAAGATCAAGTAATTCGAAATGGAAGGGAACATAAATCACTCATGCATTATACCCTCATTTTTCTGCCACAAAAATTTACTTTAAAACTAAAGTATTTCAAAACTAAAAACCTTTAAAAGGTTGTATCTGTTGGTTGGTTAAATATATAAGCAATTCTAATTCCCCAAGAGTATCAGATTAGGTTACAGATATCTTTAAACAGTATACTTATAATAAAAGGGTTCTGCCAAAAAACAATGCTCAAGGTATTTTTATTGTTGCAGCATTAATCAAGATGCCAAAATGTGAGTTTCTCAATTTCTATCTAAAATACAAAGTAATCACAGAAGTCACTGGACTTCAAGCCCTCAAGTGGGGGAGAAAATGAGAGAAAAGAACCTTTTTAAAATTAAATGAGGATCTTACAAAGTCAAGAAACAAGTGGAGCACAAGTTCTCTTCTTTTTACATGTATCTTGTATTTTTCCTTTAGGTTTAATACTACACAAGAACTACAAACTGAAGAGATGTTCAACATGACAAAGTTAACTAAAGATCTTGATCCACTAGGAGTATTTCAGGAAAAGAGATCTGAATGTACACATCAAACTGTCTGAATGCAGCCATTTAGTCATTTCAGACCACTGCGATTCTTAACCAACTCCTTACACCTAGGATAAGTTATCCTCCAAAGTTGCAAGAGAGATGTGTTCACTGGTAACACGTTTGAGAAATAACTTGTCAAATATACTAAGTACGAACAACATAAACCCAGTATGTAAACAAATATTTTCAAATTTCTATCCTCTGCTTCCATATTTATTACTTCCCCTTAAGTTGTTTTAAGGGGCAAATAAAGCTGCACTTACGATTCCAGAGGTCTAAAAATTCCTAATATCAAGCATGACAGAAAATTTGTTCAGCTTTTAACTCTAAATTCAAACAAGGCCTCCCTCGTGACAGATTCTAACTAGGTACTTCCTACCATTTCACCAAGGATCTAAGGGTTGCTATCAATGTATTTAATTATTAGAAAACGACTAGAAGATTAAGAAAGGAGTAGAATTCTCTGACCACGAGTTTTATGAAACAAAATGTATTGCATTCCGTCTTCTGGATGTTAAAAAAATGAAGGCATCTGCTCGGATTCTAAGGGAGTTGATGCTTAGGTTCCTTCCAAGAGGGTGGCACCCGTATGTAAGACTTTTATGGTTGTAATATCGTACCCACAGGGCCTGGAATAAATGCAAATTTAAGACCTTGGAAATGTTCTCATTAAAAACAAAAAACAAAAAAACTCATATTCGCTAAGGACCACAGTTAGCAAGAGTTAGAGGCTTTTTCTCCTAAACGGACCAGAGCCTGAACTAAGAACTAAGTTTTAACCCTACTCACTTCTTCCGTGAAACTTTTCAGTTAGACTCAAGACAGCAAAAGGTGGAGAGGCCCCGGCGGAAGTAGAAACCTAGGGCTCGCAACTTCACAGACCGAGGCATTTCGGGTTCCTCCGCCGCCCCAGGACTCTCCGGACTCAGTCACTACCAGACTACGGAAGCTTCACCCTCCGGGTGCGGAAGCAGAGGAAGCATCCAGTTGCACTCCTCCTTCCACCATACACAGCCTTCGGTACCCCAGGGCCTGGCAGCTCCTGAGACCCGTTAGCCAGTCCAGGGTCCCCCATCTTTCACATATACATACACAGAAACAGACAAGTTGCAGATGATGTACGTGTATTGAGAGAATGTGAAATGCCAAAGACCGGGGCAACTGCTGGGAAGGCGGCAGCGCCGTCTAAAGCGGGCCCGGGGTCCTTGGCCACCGCCGCTGTCGCCTTCTCTTCTTCCCCAAGAAGCAGCGCGGCGGAGGCTTCTCCGTGCTGGCGGGAGCCCGGGGGAAAGGAGTCTGGGGGAAGCCCCAGCGCCAGCCGAAGGGACCGGGCCTAGGATCCAGAACTGCCGCTGCAGCTACCCGACTACAGCGACGCTTTACGTCCCGTCCACCACCCTCCCTATACACACCCCCTCCCTCCCTCCACCGCCACCACCCCCCCTTCCCCGCCCGCTCCGCTCTCCCTCTCTCGATTGGAGCCGAGACAAAAGCAACGGGAAGCGGCGGGCCGGGACGCTGCCCGCGGACCCCGGGCGCGACCGGCCCGGCCCCGAGGCATTCCCCCGCCTTGCGAGGGCCCCGAATCCGCCGCTCCCGCCGCGCGCCCCGCTGCCAGACTTCCGAAAATTTGCCAAAAACTCACCGCATGAATTTTCTTGTCCCGCGGATCCAAGATGGCGACGTATCCACCGCGGAGGCTGCTGGGAGCAAGACCTTTACCCTCTGACCCCCGCCGTGACCCCCGCCGTTCCGACTTCCCTCCAGGCGGCGGCGGCGGAAGAGGCGAGCGGCGATTGCGGACCGGACAGAGCTGGGGGTGGGTAGTCTGTTTCTCACGCGTTGGAGAGGGGACTCGGAAGGGCCCTTCAGCACCTCGCTTTCCTCCTCGCGGCCCCCACCTTCTCTCTCACCGACTCACCGGGAGGCTCGTAGCTACTCCGCAGCCGTTACAGCGAGTAGGAACTTTGCTGCCGCTAGGCTCCCCTGGGTCCAGGTTGCTTCGCCGGGACACGGGCCCCAGGTCCGAGAAGGATCGCGGGGTCCAGGGGCGGGGAATGGTGAGGTGGCGTCGGTCCGCCCTTCCCGGGGACTCGGAACGTGTTTGTGTTCAGCCCTTCGTTCCCCACCCACCCCCAACCCCGGTCGTCTGCCTCGTACCGGCCCTCCCTCCCTCTGCTCCCTGAAACGCATCTGATCGCTGTCCAGTTTTCTTTCTTCAGACCCCGAAACCTCCGGTGCTTGTGCACGCACTTCCCAGGGGCCAGCAGCACGTCACCATCACTTTTTGAGAAGTGAGTGATCGTCAGCCGAAACCGTTGGTATTTTAACTCATCACGCTTCCTATTTTATTATTTCTTTTAACTTGTTGGGAGGGAGCATATTGGGGCAGGGGGCAGGTTTTTGAAACTCTGTTGGGTGAGCTTTTTGCCAAAAACTCACCGCATGAATTTTCTTGTCCCGCGGATCCAAGATGGCGACGTATCCACCGCGGAGGCTGCTGGGAGCAAGACCTTTACCCTCTGACCCCCGCCGTGACCCCCGCCGTTCCGACTTCCCTCCAGGCGGCGGCGGCGGAAGAGGCGAGCGGCGATTGCGGACCGGACAGAGCTGGGGGTGGGTAGTCTGTTTCTCACGCGTTGGAGAGGGGACTCGGAAGGGCCCTTCAGCACCTCGCTTTCCTCCTCGCGGCCCCCACCTTCTCTCTCACCGACTCACCGGGAGGCTCGTAGCTACTCCGCAGCCGTTACAGCGAGTAGGAACTTTGCTGCCGCTAGGCTCCCCTGGGTCCAGGTTGCTTCGCGCGGGACACGGGCCCCAGGTCCGAGAAGGATCGCGGGGTCCAGGGGCGGGGAATGGTGAGGTGGCGTCGGTCCGCCCTTCCCGGGGACTCGGAACGTGTTTGTGTTCAGCCCTTCGTTCCCCACCCACCCCCAACCCCGGTCGTCTGCCTCGTACCGGCCCTCCCTCCCTCTGCTCCCTGAAACGCATCTGATCGCTGTCCAGTTTTCTTTCTTCAGACCCCGAAACCTCCGGTGCTTGTGCACGCACTTCCCAGGGGCCAGCAGCACGTCACCATCACTTTTTGAGAAGTGAGTGATCGTCAGCCGAAACCGTTGGTATTTTAACTCATCACGCTTCCTATTTTATTATTTCTTTTAACTTGTTGGGAGGGAGCATATTGGGGCAGGGGGCAGGTTTTTGAAACTCTGTTGGGTGAGCTTTCCTGAATCAGAAATAGCATTTTCTCACTCTCACTCCCCAATGCCCATGTAAGCTGGAGTGACTGCCTGGGCTATCAGCAAGACCATCTGAAATTACAATGGCTTTTTTGGAAACTTCAGCAGAGTCTCTGCTTCCCAGAAAAATAATTGTTACTCAAAGTAAAATTAATTTTATTTGAAATAACTCTCTCTCTATTCGTTTGTGTATTGCTCAACTCTTCCCTTTGCTTGATATTTTTGGACCTGAAAAAGAGCATTTGCATGTGTATTAGGAATCGTATAGTTTCATAAAGTGAAAATTGTTACTTCCTTTCTAGTTGAGTTATAGAATTTACTAATGTAAAGTATACTTCATTTGGGGTAAATAAAGTTTCTACTTCCCTTGTTTTGTTTCTTTTGTAAAATCATCCTTCCAAAAACTGACTGTAATCCAATTTAAAATTATAACGGAAGGGAAAGGGACAACTGTCAGTCAAAAATAGCAGGAAAAATAAGCGTACTGTGAAATTACAGATGACTTCTATGTTCATAAGATACCAAGTATTTCAATGAATTAGTAGATGCTGTGTGAATGTATTTAAACTCTTAGTTGATGCTGATGTAGCCAGTAGAAAATGTTTTGCCTGGTTGTTCGTTTTATTAAACATTCTGCTTCATTGTGTTCTTTTTTACTTTAGGAAAATTCAAGAAGGAGCAAATCTTCTTATGTCCTTCCCTCCCTTTTTCCTCCCTTTCCCCCAACAGTTCCTTCCTGCCTCTTCATCTTTCTCTTCAACTTTGTAAGATGGTGTGTTAAAAGATTAAATACCTTTAAGTATATGTGATGCACATTAGTATGTATATCTGTGTATTACTGAGCTTTTTAATTTAGCTATTAATAAATTGAAAGTCTAACTGATATTTGAAATTGTAAGATAAAATGAGAAAAGTTGGATGGATATGAGTATGGTAACATCAAGTATCAGTCTGATTTATATAGCAAATGTTGTTTAGTTGCCAAGTTGTATCTGACCCTTTTGTGATCCCAGGGACTGTAGCCTGTCAGGGTTCTCTGTCCATGGGATTTCCCAGGCAGGAATACTGGAGTGGGTTCCCATTTCCTTCTCTAGGGTATCTTCCTGACTCAGGGATCAAATCTGCATCTCCTGATTGGGCAGGCTGATTCTTTACCACTGAGCCACCAGGGAAGCCCAGTAAAGAGCATGTGTGTGCACAAACACATGTGCATAGGACTCTGTTAAAGCCAAAAATGACCCTTATTTGTATCATCTCATGTTTACTCAAAGCACAGGTTTTAAATTGTATAAACTTTGGGTGAAATTGAAATCACTTACAAAAGGAAACAGGTCTAATTTGAGGGTTTTATTACCTTGGATATTTTACTGGGAAAGATGGAACAGCAAACATTTTCATCTTAAATGTGTATGGTAGCAGTGTTAGGGGAAAATACCTTGATACTATTGTTTTCTTGAGAACATATTTGTTGATGATAAATCTGCTTTAAGCCTTGCTGAAGAACAAGTTTAAAATTGTTCTATTAGTGCTGTCCAATCTTTTATATTGGTAAATTTGTAAAATTTGTGTAATACCTTAGGGGTCAGTTCTAGATATTAAACAAGCCAACATTTGCCAAGGGCTTGTGTTTATGGCTTTCTAGTAAGCACTATAAGTGGTACATTTTTAACATTGTCCTGTTGCTTCCAAAAGTTTGTCTTTATTGCTAACGTTGATAAATTCTGCCCATTTGATAGGTTGTGAGGTGTTGTTTTGTTTTTTTAAACTATTCACTCTGATAGATTGTCTTACTTGAAAACTAGTCCATACTGAGTGTGTGTTTTTGAAATGTAAGGTACATCTTATAGTAAAGTTGCCAATTTGGATTGAGAAAAAAATTCCTTAAGGGAAGAGTGCATGTATGCATGCTAAGTTGCTTCAGTCGTGTCCAACTCTTTGATCCCATAGGCTGTAGCCTACCATTCTCCTTTGTCCATTGTATTCTCCAGGCAAGAATACTGGAGTGGGTTGCCATGCCCTCCTCTAAGAGATCTTCCCAACCCAGGAACTGAATCCATGTCACCCAGTAACTGAATCCATGATACCCAGGAACTGAATCTGTGTCACCCAAGAACTGAATTCATGTGTCCTGTCTTGCCTCCTGCATTGGCAGGTAGATTTTTTACCCCTCGTGCCATCAGGGAAACCCAAGGGAAGAATGACTTTATACATGACCATTAATAGTTGTCCCTCATAGCTCAGTTGGTAAAGAATCGCCTGCAATGTAGGAGACCCTGGTTTGATTCCTGGATTGGGAAGATCCACTGGAGAAGGAATAGGCTACCCACTCCAGTATTCTTGGGCTTACCTTGTGGTTCAGCTGATAAAGAATATGCCTGCAATGTGGGAGACCTGGGTTCAGTCCTTGGGTTGGGAAGATCCCCTGGAGAAGGGAAAGGCTACCCACTTCAGTCTTCTGGCCTGGAGAATTCTATGGATTGTATAGTCCATGGGGTCACAAAGAGTTGGACACAACTGAGCAACTTTTTCACTTTCATATTAATAGTTGTAGAAAAGGGAGACCTCCCATTGTTTAAAAGGTATAGACATTACTGAAAATCTTACCATGGCAAAAAAATAAGAAAGACAGGTATCTCAAAATTAACATGTGCTGAAACAACATTTGAATCCAAACTTTTCCTGTAGTCTTACTGATTTCCACAAACAATGCTCCCAACAGTTCACTTACTTGCTCTGGCAAAATAGCAGGAATCTTATGTGATTCCTCTTACTCTACTTATCAGTCAATATCATCAGCTCTTCCTTATATTTATGTGCCTTGAACCACATCACATCTGATGCTAACACCCTGTCCAAGCCACTATCATCACTTAGACAGCAATATCCAACTGTTTCTGATTCCATTTTTCCTTGTACTTTTAAACCATTCTCTAGAAACCAGCCAGACTGACCATTTTAAAAAACTTGATTCGATTATGTTACTCGCTTATTTAAAAGTCTCCAGTGATTTCCCTGAAATAAAATAAAGTCCAATTTCCTTACCATGGCCTTTAAAATTGTGTAATCTGACTAATTCTCCAAACTCATCTTATCCTCACCCTTCTCATTGCCTCCTTTCTGTTTCTGTCACGTACCAAGCTTTTTCCAGTCTGTAGCAGACAAAGATTGTTGTCCCCTCAAATTTCTCTCTCTTTTTTTTTTTAATAGTAATAGACATGGACATATGGACATCCAGAATAAAGACTATTTTCTAGCCTCGTGTAGCCTCGTGTGGTATTCTGGCCAATAGAGTACAAGCAGGTGTATGTGACTCCCTTCCAAAACCGTTCTTAAAAGATAGCTGCTGCACACCTTCAGTGCTTTCCTTTCTTTTTATATCCTGCATCCTGGAATATAGATACGACAGCCATTTAGCATATGCAAGCTCCCTTTTCCTGGAGGGATGGCAGGACCTCAGCCAGGTGAAAATGTGGGTCCTTGAGATCTTTGCAGAGTAGTGTATCAGCCTTCACTCCTTATCTACAAGTACCGATGTGAGGAAAATGTAAACTTTTAACTTGCTAAAGCCACTATTTCAGTTCAGTTGCTCAGTCGTGTCCAACTCTTTGCAACCCCATAGACTGTATAGCACACCAGGCTTCCCTGTCCATCACCAACTCCCCGAGCTTACTCAAACTCATATCCATTGAGTCAGTGAGGCCTTCCAACCATCTCATCTTCTGTTGTCCCTTTCTGTCTTCAATATTTCCCTTCATCAGGGTCTTTTCTAAAGAGTTAGTTCTTCACATCAAGTGGCCAAAGTATTGGAGTTTCAGCTTCAGCATCAGTCCTTCCAATGAATATTCAAGACTGATTTCCTTTAGGATGTACTGGTTTGATCTCCTTGCAGTCCAAAGGACTCTCAAGAGTCTTCTCCAACACCACAGTTCAGAAGCCACTATTTAGGGCATCTTATTCTCAGTTGAACTGATACTCCATCTCAAAACCTGTGGACTTCCAATTTTTTTCTGCCTGAGGTGTGTTTTCTCTATGTCTGTATGACTAACTCATCAGCTTTTAATTCAGATATCATGTCTGACCAACATTCCCTGGCCTCTGTATCTAAAGTAGCTCCTTTCCCCATTTTTCTCACACATGGCCCTCTGTTTTCATAACAGCATTTGTAATTGTATCATTATCTTCTAATTTATTACTGCTTATCTGTTTCACCCTGTTAAAAATGTAAGTTCTGTGGCAGCAGAGACTATTTCTGTATTGTTCACTGCTTTATTCTCTATAAACAGTATACATTATGTAAGACTGTTGAATGAATGAGACAGTGAATAAAAATCACTGAATGAATGAAATAGGTCCTTATCCAAGATTACGCGGACTTTTTAAAAATAGATTTCATACATTTTCCTTCAACAGGGAATGTATAAAATCCAAAGTAGGAAGCAGCTAGGAGAAATAGTCTAAATTAATGGTATAGGCCTTTAATAATAAAGATACATGCCTTTTTTCTGGTATACATAATAAGGTTGGGGCTTCCCTGGTGGCTCAGAGGTTAAAGCTTCTGCCTGCAATGCAGGAGACCTGGGTTTGATCCCTGGGCGGGAAAGATTCCCTGGAGAAGGAAATGACAACCCACTCCAGTATTCTTGCCTGGAGAATCCCATGGACGGAGGAGCCTGGTGAGCTACAGTCCATAGGGTTGCAAAGAATCGGACATGACTGAGCAACTTCACTTCACTTCACTTCACTTACCTGGTGGCTCAGATGATAAAGAGTCTGCCTGCAATGCAGGAGACCTGAGTTCAATCCCTGGGTCGGGAAGATCCCCTGGACAAGGAAATGGCAACTCACTCCAGTGTTCTTTGCCTGGAAAATCCTATGGACAGAGGAACCTGGCAGGGTATGTAGTCCATGGTGTCGCAAAGAGTCGTACACAACTGAGTGACTAACACTAATTAAGTTACTACAGAAAAAGCTTAGTTGGTGAACCAAACTGGCAAATCAAAAAGCACTGCAAAATAATAATCTGGGGCAGAAGCTCCCACTACCTAGTGGTCTGATTTACTCTGACACTTACTGGACCTTAGATTCTTCATCTATAATATATGGAAGAATCTTAAGCTTCGAATGGTAATATTATAAAAGTTTAATTGTAAGTCCAATTTAGGAGTGACCTGACATGTTAAACATTAATTTGGTCTTCAGGTATTATTTTAACAGGTGATTGTGTCTTGATAATACTGGCAAGGGATCAGAGAAACAGGACTTGTTACACTGCTGAGAGTGTAAATTAGCATATCTCTAGTGTGCAGTTTGGTAATATGTACAAAAGCCCTGAAGGTCTAGTATGCAGTTTGGCAGCATGTATCAAAAGCCTTGAACATATGCTTTGATCCTGCAGTTCCACTTCTAGAAATGTATCATAGAAAATAGGATATGTGTAATAACTGGATTGCAAGAATATTCATGATTGCATTGTTTATTAGGATATTAGTTAAGTTAAACTCAGCAATAGAGGAAAACAACAGAATGGGAAAGACTAGAGATCTCTTCAAGAAAATTAGAGATCCCAAGGGAACATTTCATGCAAAGATGGGCTCGCTAAAGGGCAGAAATGGTATGGACCTAACAGAAGCAGAAGATATTAAGAAGAGGTTGCAAGAATACACAGAAGAACTGTACAAAAAAGAGCTTCACGACCAAGATATTCACAGTGGTGTGATCGCTCACCTAGAGCCAGACATCCTGGAATGTGAAGTCAAGTGGGCCTTAGAAAGCATCACTATGAACAAAGCTAGTGGAAGTGATGGAATTCCAGTGAAGCTATTTCAAATCCTGAAAGATGATGCTGTGAAAGTACTGCGCTCAATATGCCAGCAAATTTGGAAAACTCAGCAGTGGCCACAGGACTGGAAAAGGTCAGTTTTCATTCCAATTCCAAATAAAGGCAATGCCAAATACTCCAATACTTTGGCCACCTCATGCAAAGAGTTGACTCATTGGAAAAGACTCTGATGCTGGGAGGGATTGGGAGCAGGAGGCAAAAGGGACAACAGAGGATGAGATGGCTGGATAGCATCACTGACTCAATGGACGTGAGTTTGAGTGAACTCTGGGAGTTGGTGATGGACAGGGAGGCCTGGCCTGCTGCAATTCATGGGGTCGCAAAGAGTCAGACACGACTGAGCGACTGAACTGAACTGAAGCTCCATGCATACAATGGAACAGTATCCAGTCATTAAAAACGATTTGGAAGAAATTTTATTGACCTCATATATAAAGTATGAAGGGAAAGTTTTTAAAATATCCAATTTTGTAAAAAAAAGTTTGTAAGTCTTGCAAAAGCCCAACAGGATATGTGCAAATTATTAATTCAGTCCTTTAGAAGTAACTTAATTATTTTTGTTTCATTATTTCTATTTTGTAGTTTTTATTAACATTCATAGAATATATTTTTATACTAATTAAAATTCTACCTTCAAAGAAAAAAGTTGATGATTTGGGGAAATAGTATACATATACCTGATACACAAGCCTGATATATCCTTTTTTCGTCCCATGCCCCACGACTGATATCCATTTCTTGTATGGTTTACCTTCTAAATACTTGTAGGATCCTCCCTTAGCTCTCCATTCCTTCAGCCATTCTCTTAATCATTTCCTCATCATCTCTCATCTGAACTTTGAAAGAGATTTTGTTTAAATTGGTCTTTAGTAAGTTTTACCCCTCCTCAGCCTTCCAGCCGACCACCAGACTTTACAGTACACATCCTAGGAGACCCCCCTGCCTAAAATCTTTATAATGATATATACCTCATCCACCACAAGTTAAAAGTGCAAACTCCTCTCCATGAGGCATAAAGCTCTTCATGTTCTAATACCTTCCTATGTTTATAGCCTTAGGTACTACTTGTGGGTCTGTCCTAATACATGATGCTTCGTGCTTCGAACCTTGCAATTTTCCTTCTGCCTTGAATGACCACTTCCACCCCTCAAAATATGTTAAGCCAGTATAGTCTTCTATGCTGGTTTAAAAAATATGTCCATAAGGAAATTCCCTGACAATCCAGTTGTTAGAACTCCACTTTAACTGCTGAGAGCATGAATTCCATCCCTGGTCAGGCAGGGTACTAAGATCCCAAAGCTGTGTGGCTTAGCCAAAAAAAAAAAAAAAAAAGGCAAAATATTTGATACTTTATTCTTCAGGATGTGAAACTACTTAATTCACCTCCTTCTAAGTGTGAGTTGAACATTGAATTTTTAGTAAATAGAATAAGATAGAAGGACTATGACTCTGAGACTAGGTCATAAAAGGCATTGAGTTCTTCGTCCTGCATATTCTCTTGAGTCACTCCAAGGAAAGCCTGCTGCCTTGTCATGGGACTTTCAGACAGCCTGTGGAGAAGCCTGTGTGCCAGGAAATAAATTATCCCAGCCGACAAGGAACCAAAGCCTGTGGACAACTGTGAGTGTCCATCCTTTGAGATGACTCCAGCCCTAGCCAGCAGCTTAACTATTACTTCGTAAGAGACCTGAACAAGAACCACATAGCTAAGCCCTTCCTGAGTCTGAGATAATATTTGTTGTTTGAAGCTGCTACGGTTTGGATTAATTTGTTATTCAGTAGTAGAACCCATAAAGCTTCCTTTGGGACTCATCTTGTGTGAAATTTTTCTTCACTTCCAATAAAATTGGGTTTTGCCCAACTAGACAGTGAACTTCTTACAGGCAAGAACTGTATTTGCTTTATCCTTTTTTCCCTTTTTCTAGCACAGTGTTCACAAATGTTAAGTCCTCAAAAATTTTTTACCAAAAGGAAGTATAAAATTCTTTCACCAATTGTAAGCAACTTGAGGGTAGAAACCCTGTATTTTTATCATTTTATCTTCCTTTACACAGTATAGGAAAGCAGTTAAGCAGGTGCCCCAGAAAGATCTATGTGATAAATAAGGTTAGACCTAAGAATTGTATGCATCGTGTTTTTAGTATTAATATTCCCAGTGTTGTACTAAAAAGAGTCTCACAAGTAACATGATTTGATTAGAGAAAAATATAACTAGCAAATAGAAATAGCAACAGATAAAGCAAATACGTATACCCACAGGCACTGTTCTAAGCATTTTACCTGTATTAACTCATGAAATCCTTTTATGATTTCTACTTTATGTGCTAGAAATTGCTAAAATCTGTGGTAGTCTGTATAAACTCTGCTAGATCAGTAAAGGGAAGTGAGGACAGACCGGCTTGTGAGGCATAGCTTCACCATGTGGCTGGTTAAGTTTCATGTTCAGCGACATAGTTTGGATGATGTGGATGAAAGGAAGAGACATTTTCAGTGAGAAAGAACATGACAAAAGGCAGATTGCCACAACAGAGTACCAATGACGATGACTTGAACACATTTATTTTTCCTGTGAGTCTGTCTCCAAATTTCCCTTTTTATAAGAACACCAGTCATATTGGATTAGTACATACTTATATGACCTCATTTAACCTTAATTACTTTTTAAAATGGCCTATTTCCAAATTCAGTCACATTCTGAACTAGCAGGGATAAGTGAAAGTGAAGTCGCTCAGTCGTGTCCGATTGTTTGTGACCCCATGGACTGTAGACTACCAGGCTCCTCTGTCCATGGGATTTTCCAGGCAATAGTACTGGAGTGGATTGCCTTTTCCTTCTCGAGGGGATCTCCCCGACACAGGGATCGAACCTGGGTCTTCCCTGGTGGGTCAGACGGAAAAGCGTCTGCCTGCAGTGCGGGAGACCCTGGTTCAATCCCTGGGTTGGGAAGATCTGGAGAAGGGAATGGCAACCCACTCCAGTATTCTTGCCTCCCCTTCCTCCAAAAAGGCAGGGGGCCGGGGCTCAAAGCAAGAATAAGTTCCTCATAAATTTGAGGGTGGGAACACAATTCAGGCCAACTCAGATGCTGAAATGAGCATGGACCAGAGGCAAGAACTGGCCTAAGATAAGCAGAGAGGTAGTGGAATTTATGTAAATTGGGGAGTATTATAATATGGATGGCTTTCAATAATCACCAATAATCAATCCATTCCCAGGTTTTAGCACTAAAAAAAAGTTAAATAGAATCCTTTATATGTTTTCATTTTATTTACTTTTATCACTGCTGTTATGTTAACTGAACTGTTATCTTAACAAGATAAGATCTCTTATCTGTTCAGTTCAGTTCAGTCCCTCAGTCCTGTCCAACTCTTTT
>SJXQ01000956.1:0-12053 GCA_006408695.1 Aepyceros melampus
AGAGGATGAGATGGCTGGGTGGCATCACTGACTTGATGAACATGAGTCTGAGCGAACTCCGGGAGTTGGTGATGGACAGGAAGGCCTGGCGTGCTGCGATTCATGGGGTCGCAAAGAGTCGGACATGACTGAGTGACTGAACTGAACTGAACCGGAAGTATAACTTTAAAAGGCTAAACTGAATTGGGGTATCTAAAGGGCAGTTGCAGTTAGATCCCTGCTGACCACTGGGCACTCGGGCTTGGGGCCCTAGAGTGTGCCCAGTGGGGTCATAAGCATGGGGCATGGGCTGGTCCGGGGGACGGGCGGAAGGGTGGGTCTGTGTTTTAGGGCTTTACTAACATCCATTTCTGCAGCCATCAAAAGGCTGGCTGAGAACCATGGTCGCACTTCCTCTATGATTAGAGGGGGAGGAGGGAAGGGAGAGAGCGCTTTAATGGTACACAATCCACATAAAATTGGTATCTGTGTCCTTTCATGTAGGCATCCCTGGCTGCCAACCTTCCTTTTGAGCTCCAACTCATAGTAAGGAGAGCAGGAGAAGCAGCCTGGAGAAAGGTTCCCCCTGTGTGAGTGAGGGTTTGCAACCTAGCCCGTGCCTAGAGAGGGCAGGAACCCGAGAACAGGGAGAAGCCCTCAATAACTATAGAAGCATGAAAAGCTAGAGGGAGCTGAGGCCCCAGGTCAAGTTAAGGTTGATAAATACTGAGAGGCAAGAATAGCTGCCAGTGGCAAGTGAAGGGCAGAGGAGTCCAGAAACCCAGCAGAGATGCAGTTGAGTGAGCTGTTGGGTTGCAGCTGTTTTTGTTAAGCTCATTTCCTATGGTAGATTACAAAATGGCTCTGTAACTTACAGCTCCTCCCATCCATTGTTGGAGTCCTTCTTCAGCACCTTGAGGGCCTTGAGACTTTTCTTGGCCAGCAGGATAATAGCTCCTGTGAGACAAGCAGAGACTTGCTTGCCCTGTAGGGCTCCCCTCCTGCTGCTCTTGGACCTCAACTGCAACGTGATTACATCTGGAAACCTCCTGGATAATGAGACATGGAGCCCAGTTTCCCCTTCCCCCTTCTATCCCTCTCCCCGTTCTCTCCATTTCCTCCTCCTCCTCTCTTCTTCCTTGACTTTTTACTGTTAAGTTTTCAGAGTTCTTTGTATATTCTAGATACTAGTTCACTCTTGGGTATGTGTTTGCAAATACCTTGTCCCAGCCTGTAACTTACTTTTTCATTTTCTTAAGAGAGTATTTTTGTGGAGTAAAGTTTTATTTATAAAGTCTAATTTATCAATTTTTTCCATTTATAGATTGTACTTTTGCTAAGTCTAAGAACTCTGTCTAACTAGCTCCTAGAGGTTTTCTTGGGTGTTTTGGGGGTTTTTTTCTTCTTGGTTTTTTGTTCTGTTTTCTACATTTAACTTTATCATCTGTTTTCAGTTTGAGTTAATTTTTATAAAGTTGTAATACTTAGGCTTAAGTTCTTTTTTCTTTTCTTTTTCTTTTTTGTAGGGGGTGGTGGCTGTGAATGTCCAATTGCTCCAGCACTTTTATTTAAAAGACTATCTTCCAAAAAAAAAAAAAGACTATCTTCCACTGTTTTTTGCACTTTTGTCAAAACTCAGATATGCATATTTGAATGGATTTATTTCTTAGTTTTCTACCCATTCCACTGATATCTCTGTATGTCTGTCCCTCCACTGATATCACACGATCTTGATAACAGTAAATATGTAGTAAGTTTAAAAATCAAGTAAACTAATTCTTCCCATTGTATTATTCCTTTAAAAACATTTTTTTGTTTTGTTTTGTTTTAACAATTCAAATCCTTTGCCTCTTCATAGAAATTATGGAATAATTTTGTCTATATCCACAAAAAAATCTTGCTGAGACTTTGATAAAGTGTCATTAAACCTGCATGTCAACTTGGGGAGAATTGATATTTTTACTACATAGTTCTTAGCATGAAAATCCTATATATATTTTGGTAGATTCATACCTAAGTATTTCATTTTTCTGACCAATTATATATGGTATCACATTTAGTATATTTATTTTAAAATGGAACTTTATGTTTGTTATTCCATAAATAAAAACCAGGTATCACTTGCCATAAATAGAGAATAATCACAAAAATACAATCATACTTCATTTTAATTGTGCTTCACTTTATGGTTCTTCACAGCTATTGTGCTTTTTAGAAATCGAAGGTTTGCAGCAACTCTGTGTCAAGCAAGCCTATTGGCACCAGTTCAATAGAATTTGCTCACATTGTGTCTCTGTGTCACATTTTGGTAATTTTATAAATATTTCAAACTTTTTCATTATTGTTATATTTGTTATGATGATCTGTGATCAGTGGTCTTTGATGTCATTACTGTAACTGCAGATGTGGTAGAAATAGCAAAAGAACTAGAAATAGAAGTGGAGTCTGAAGGTGTGACTAAATTGCTATAATCTCATGATAGAACTTTAATAGTTGAGGAGCTACTTCTTATGGGTGAACAAAAAACGTGTTTTCTTGAGATGGAACTACTCTTGGTGAAGATGCTATGAAGATTATTGAAATGACAACAAAAGATTTGGAATACTACATAAATTTAGTTGATGAAGCAGTGAGAGGGTTTGAAAGGATGAACTTCAATTTTGAAAGAAGATCTACTGTGGGTAAAGTGTTATCAAACAGCATGTATGCTACTGAGAAAAGGTTCAAAAGCAATTGCCCCCCTAATCCTTTCCTGAAGGGTCTGCCATGTTCTTTCCCTGGGTCTGCCTGAGCAGCCTGGAGAAGAAATCCTTCCTTCCTGGGCACTTCCCTGGTGGCTCAGATGGTGAAGTGTCTGCCTACAATGCGGGAGACCTGGGTTCAGTTCCTGGGTTGGGAAGATCTGGAGAAGGCAATGGCGACCCACTCCAGTATTCTTGCCTGGAGAATCCCATGGACGGAGGAACCTGGTAGGCTAACAGTCCATGGGCTCGCAAACAGTCGGACACGACTGAGCAACTTCACTTTCTTTCTTCCTGGGATGTTTGTTTGCTCAGTTCCACTTATCCAATGAGTGTCTTTGAATAAATAGTCTTATCTCAAACTGGTTGGGAAGGTGAGGGAGCTAAGAGTGAGAGGGGTCAGGAAGTGTAGGGCAGAGAAAAGAGTACACCTAAGTTCACAGCTCAGACCTGCCACCCCAAGAAAGGAGGCAGTTTGCCTAAGGATGGCACGTTCATCAGATGAGAGCCAGAATTTAGACTCCAGGTTTGCCTGGGCTCTTTCCTTGTGCCCCTCAGCCGTTCATCAGATGAGAGCCAGAATTTAGACTCCAGGCTTGCCTGGGCTCTTTCCTTGTGCCCCCTCAGCCTCCAACAGAGATTCAGAGGAGTAGGATAGAGCAGTCAACAAGGCTGACCATGCAGGCGACCCAAGAGCAGGAGGGGGTGGCACAGAGCCCCCAGGTCAAGGGGAGACCTATGTCTTCCTTCTGCCCCAGATAGTGCCCTGCTAGGGCACATTCTGCATCCTTGGAGCTCCAGACAGAGGCCTCATTCCAGCTTCCTCCCCAGCGGGGCAGAGAGCACTGCAACAGCTCAGCTCGGCTCCCAGCGAACCCCGTGTGAACCCTCGGGGGCTTTATTTTCATTTCTTCTTGGCAGGACGTAACTTCCTGCTTCTAAGAAAAACATCTTTCAGCAGAGTCACGAACCAGTTCCAGGGTTCCGCACATCCCCCAGCTCCGACTGAACAGCAACGTGATGAGCTAAATGGAGCACGATTGGAAGCACATGGAGCCTGTTTCCTTTCAAAATCCCTGCGGGTCTTGGGGCTGGAGGAGAGAGGTGTTTGATAAATCATGCTGGAGCTTTTATCAGGTCCAGTGTGTATGAGGAAACGCCAGGCAGGGGAGGTGGACACCAAGGGCCCCACTCGGGGAAGACTGAGGAGCCAGAATTGCCAGGCTAAGTTCAGGACCAAACCGGAAGAAGAAACTGTTATTTATCGAACACCTACTATGTGCCAGGTTCTGGGCTAAGCCAGAGCCAGAGAGAAGTAAGCCGAGTCCCGTCGCAGCTGGTGCAGAAAGGCTTCCCAGACTGTAGTTACGGAGCGCAGAGAGGGCAGGGTGTGCGCGGATGTGCACGCAGGGTACCGCGGTGCCAGCTCGTGACGATGCTCTGTCCTCATCCTCGCCTCCGTCGATAAAAGGGAGGTGTATTTGCCAGAGCCGAGGTGAGCTGCTCTGAGTCATTCCTCTCTCTTCCTTTGCTGCAGGCAGATCCGTTGCTTTTGAACCATTTCTTAGCACCTCAGGGAGCTCCACAGGAGAACAGAGAAACTTGGGGTAGGACAAGGAGGGGAAGTGAGGAGCAGCAGGAGGGAAGCAGCTGCGGGCCTGAAGGGTCTAGCCGCGGGGAGCCTGCTCCCCCACTCCCTGGGCAGATGGGTGTGCTGCATGTCTGACTCGCCAGGAAGAGCTTGGTCATCAGTTCAGTTCAGTTCAGTCGCGCAGTCGTGTCCGACTCTTTGCGACCCCATGAACCGCAGCACGCCAGGCCTCCCTGTCCATCACCAACTCCCGGAGTTCACTCAGACTCACGTCCATTGAGTCTGTGATGCCATCCAGCCATCTCATCCTCGGTCGTCCCCTTCTCCTCCTGCCCCCAATCCCTCCCAGCATCAGGGTCTTTTCCAATGAGTCAGCTCTTCGCATAAGGTGCCCAAAGTACTGGAGCTTCAGTTTTAGCATCATTCCTTCCAAAGAAATCCCAGGGTTGATCTCCTTCAGAATGGACTGGTTGGATCTCCTTGCAGTCCAAGGGACTCTCAAGAGTCTTCTCCAACACCACAGTTCAAAAGCATCAATTCTTCGGCGCTCAGCCTTCTTCACAGTCCAACTCTCACATCCATACATGACCACAGGAAAAACCATAGCCTTGACTAGACGGACCTTAGTCGGCAAAGTAATGTCTCTGCTTTTGAATATACTATCTAGGTTGGTCATAACTTTTCTTCCAAGGAGTAAGCGCCTTTTAATTTCATGGCTGCAGTCACCATCTGCAGTGATTTTGGAGCCCAAAAAAACAAAGTCTGACACTGTTTCTACTGTTTCCCCATCTATTTCCCATGAAGTGATGGGGCCAGATGCCATGATCTTCGTTTTCTGAATGTTGAGCTTTAAGCCAACTTTTCCACTCTCCTCTTTCACTTTCAACAAGAGGCTTTTTAGCTCCTCCTCACTTTCTGCCATAAGGGTGGTGTCATCTGCATATCTGAGATTATTGATATTTCTCCCAGCAATCTTGATTCCAGCTTGTGTTTCTTCCAGTCCAGCATTTCTCATGATGTACTCTGCATATAAGTTAAATAAGCAGGGTGACAATATACAGCCTTGACGTACTCCTTTTCCTATTTGGAACCAGTCTGTTGTTCCATGTCCAGTTCTAACTGTTGCTTCCTGACCTGCATACAGATTTCTCAAGAGGCAGGTCAGGTGGTCTGGTATTCCCATCTCTTTCAGAATTTTCCACAGTTTACTGTGATCCACACAGTCAAAGGCTTTGGCATAATCAATAAAGCAGAAATAGATGTTTTTCTGGAACTCTCTTGCTTTTTCCATGATCCAGCGGATGTTGGCAATTTGATCTCTGGTTCCTCTGCCTTTTCTAAAACCAGCTTGAACATCAGGGAGTTCACGGTTCACATATTGCTGAAGTCTGGCTTGGAGAATTTTGAGCATTACTTTACTAGCATGTGAGATGAGTGCAATTGTGCGGTAGTTGGAGCATTCTTTGGCATGCCTTTCTTTGGAATTGGGATGAAAACTGACCTTTTCCAGTCCTGTGGCCACTGCTGAGTTTTCCAGATTTGCTGGCATATTGAGTGCAGCACTTTCACAGCATCATCTTTCAGGATTTGAAACAGCTCAACGGGAATTCCATCACCTCCACTAGCTTTGTTCGTTGTGATGCTTTCTAAGGCCCACTTGACTTCACATTCCAAGATGTCTGGCTCTAGATTAGTCAACACATCATCATGAGCTTGGTCATACCGGGGCCCATACAGACAGCTGCTCTTGCTAACCATCATGGTCAGGCTGTAGGTCACACACTGAAGACACCAGTTTAGTGGCTTATAAACAAATACCCTTTCCAATATAATATTCATCAATAATTTCCTTGCAATCTCTGGGAAACAGAATTGCTCCTAAGAACTTTACAGGTGCCCTTTCTTATATGACAGGAAAGGGTGCTAGGACCGCTGGACTTGGGGATCCCACAGCAACGACTCTACCTGTACCTTCTTGGCAGACTCAGTCTTCAAAGATCAGTTTCCTTATCTGTGAAATAGGAACAAGAAACTTAGCCTATGGATTTGGTGTGAAGGTTATTTTTGTTATTAATATATCCTTTTTGTTGTAAAACTATTAGAGTTTCTTAGGATACATAGGATAGACTAAAATGGTATAGAAATAAAAGGGAGAAGAAAGTCACAAGAGAGGGTAGAAAATGAACTCAAGAATAAGGCCAACACCCACATTCCATGATAGTTGAGTTTCTAAGGGTGAAGCGTTTTTTTCTCTAAGCACTCTTGCTACATATGAAAATAAAACCAGGCTTTTCCTGCAGTTCGTGTAGGTCATATGATGATACAGAAGAACGTCAATAGTTCATGGTACCCAGATGAGGCAGCCATTAAGCCTGGAAGCGTTTTTTAAAGAGAATGCAGTGTGGGATAGTGAATGATGTCCTGGGGAGATAGTATCAGTTCTCACATAGGGCAACCTCTCAGGCTACAGACATAGCATCACGCAACAAAGAATCTGGTAAAAGTGATTGCCTGTGCGCTCCAGGTGCCCAGCTCCTGGCTTAGCTGGCTTGGTGTAAATATAGATTTCACAATACTGGGAAGAATGACATAACTAATGATCTTTCAAGAAATTATCCCTATCACATGTCAACAAATTGAAGACTGTCCTCTCCAACAGCTACAGAATGGGCAGCTGCTCTCAGCTGCTGATTAAATGCAGACCCCATAAGCTTTGGCAAGAAGCTGAGCAGAGGAAGTGTTGGCCTCCTCCCGGGAAAACTGAGATGCCCAACAATGAGTCAGGCCTCAGCTTTTGCTTGGGGGAGGGTGCGCATGTGTCTGTCGGTGTGTTCCATAGTCCTCTGTAGAAAATTAGTTTGAATCCACTAGAAAATGCAAACTTTAATGAAAGATCAAGGCCCCAACATACATGAACCTTATTGAATGGACACAATAGTTTTAGTCTTGAAAATATTCAGAGCTAGCGAACTCTATTCATCAAATAATCAATCAAATAATCTCATAAGTATTCCAAACTTGAGGCTGAACAATGCTGTTTCCCAAGAATTTTTAGTGAAGTGCATTATTTATTTAGAGAGATTCTTGTTTGTAAACCACTTAGGTTAAGAATTGTCTACGAAAACTGAGTTTTTGAATAATTGGTTCTGCTTTCAAGCAATGCATAGCTATAATACGTAGTCATTCGGGCCACAGACAATATGAGATAGTATATCTCATCAACTGCATAGAGGAGGATACGTGTATTTATATTATTCACATTCTTTATACCAGGCAATTACATGTCCGTCTTTCCTGGGGCTGTATAAGATAATGGATAAGTCAGTTTGGAAGTATATTTTTCAGTGCTAGAATGTATTTTTCCAAAATTTTAATAACAGTGATATACTTAGTAGTAAAAATCCAAACATTGCTGAAAAATATAGGAAAAAACCTCTCCCTCATTTACTTTCCTTATGCAGCTCTCTAAGGGTAATCACTTTTCAAAGATTCTAATTTTGATTTTCCTGGTTGGACCTCAATGCTCTCAATAACATGTTCAAAGCTCTATTTCTTGACCTGTTAATTCTCAACAGTGTCTCTTGGCTCCCCCTATTTAAAACACAATAGAAAATTCAAACTAATTACATCAGATTTTACTCAGCCAAAGCTTTATTTATATTGTATATAATTAGAGTAGCTCTCTGTTAGCTCTTTTAGCTTACCTTATGATTTTAAAATATGCCCAAATTGAAACATATACGTTACCATATGTAAAATAAGTAACTAGTGGGAAGTTGTTAAATAACACAGGGAGCCCATGTCCTGGGCTCTATGACAACCTAGAGGGATGGGATGGGGTGGGAGGTGGAAGGCAGGGGATATATGCATACTTAGGATTCATGTTGTTGTATGGCAGAAACCGACACAACAGCATAAAGCAATTATTCTTGAATTTTGAAAAATGCTCAGTTATTTCTTAATCTCTATTTTCTAGGGCACCTTTTTGAATTTCCATCATGTAAATTAAAGAAATTAAGACTTCTGCTTTCCCTGCTCCTCTCCATCTCATTTTCTGTCATTTCTATTTTTACTTCAAACTGTTAAGGTTTATAACATTTTCTTTCTCCTCTGTCAATATATAAAATTTTATTGCATATAGTATGTCATCCGGAGAAGGCAATGGCACCCCACTCCAGTACTCTTGCCTGGAAAATCCCATGGATGGAGGAGCCTGGCGGGCTTCAGTCCATGGGGTCGCTGGGTCGGACCTGACTGAGCGACTTCACTTTCACCTTTCGCTTTCATGCATTGGAGAAGGAAATGGCAACCCACTCCAGTGTTCTTGCCTGGAGAACCCCAGGGACGGGGAGCCTGGTGGGCTGCCGTCTATGGGGTCGCGCAGAGTCGGACACGACTGAAGTGACTTAGCTTAGCTTAGCTTATAGTATGTCATCAGTTCTATGACACAAAATGGTTTTATATTCCATTAAGTTAAAAAATGCTGCTGATGATATTCCATTTTTTACAAAGGGTGTCATTTTATGAATTTATGAAGATGGTAGTCTCCTGTGTTTGCTGATCGATTAATCCTAATAATAATAATAAACTACTTTTATAACATTATTATTGTGTAATATTCCAGTAGGCTGACTAGGACCATAGAGAAGTTTCTGTCACTATATCTGTGCTACTCAAGTGGTATTGTCCCACGTTAGGTTCTCTTTTCTTACTGTTCATAATTTTCCCCCAGATGTGCAACGTTTTAGTGTTCCTCATATGACTATAATATGTACCTTTTCTGGAATATTTATTGTATGTATTTTTCTTATCATTTTTAGAAAAGAATGTTTTGACTCACCTTATCTCTAAGATTGTCTCATCCCGAAATCATATCGCTGGTGCCTGGCGCTCAGTCTCTCAGTCATGTCCAGCTCTTTATGACGCCATGGACTGTAGCTCATCAGGCTCCTCTGTCCATGGCATTTTCCAGGCAAGAATACTAGAGTGGGTTGCCATTTCCTTCTCCAGGAGATCTTCCTGACCTAGGGATTAAACCCAAGTCTCCTGCATTGGCAGGTGGATTCTTTAACACTGAGCCACGTGGTAAGCCCACCAAAGTCATACTATATATTGTAAATCTATTTTCCCTGAAAATCTCTGGTTGGACGAGTTCGTTCCTAGACCCACCACCTGCATATCTTCTGTCCTTAGATTTTTCTCAGCATTGAGAACTGGTTTATATCTTCAACTTCCCGAAAGCATACATCTTCTCCTCTTCACGAGATCGCTTCTTCATTATTCTGTAACATATCCGCAGGTCATTTTTTTTCAGAAGAGTGAGAAGAAAGTCTGTTTCCAGGTCTGCAAATACTCCAAGAGAGTTCCTGACTAAACATGTTCATTTATCTGTGCTTCCTCACCAAACCCTGTTAAAATGACAGTCATTGTGTTTAAAGCACAGTGTTTTAAAGACATCAGGGAGTCGTTCATACCAATAGAACGTTGGAAGTTACAAAGGAAGCTAGAAGCGGTAAGTGCCTGAGCAGAGCCTCCAGCCACAGATGCCGAATGGCTCGCACGAGGCCGCGTGGCGGGGCCACCACTGTCCGCTACAGACTCAGGACCTGGCGACTCATCTGTCTCCGGGATTAGGATACACAGGGGTTTTGCCAGCAGTGTGTTTAAGCTGGTGAATGTTTTCCTCAAGGATCTGATGATCTTCGGTCGTCTGTTCCTCTTTATGATCAAATTATGCTGATAATTAAAGAGCCAAGCACAGTCCTTAATCTGCAAGTGTATACTCTTCCTATCCTCATTGCTGCTGTGAAATTTCCCCGTTCTGTGTTCCTTCATTGTCATTGCATGAGAAAGGTAAGGAACATCGAAGATATTAATAGGTCGGCAGGCAGATAGAGCATAGGCAAACGATAGATAAAGTAAGCAGTCAATCATTTTGAATTACTATTATTGCTGGAAAATCTTTTAACATTTTTGCCAAGAGATAGCTCCTCTTGATTCACGCTGCAGATCTTATAATCTTGATCCGATTCAAAAGCAAAACTCTTTGCTGACCTCATACAGTTTTTGTCCATGACCAAACTTCATCAATAAGTTAAAGGTCGCTGAAGGTTAATGAAGTCCACCAATAAGGGAGCATGATGTTCCGCAAGTGGTAAACAGTTGAGCATTAGGCTACATGTAAGGTCCTCTGGCTACATCTGGAAAACATTGCCTTAAAAAACCCGACCTATAGTGTGTCAACCAAGAAAGAGAAAGACATTTGGATACAATGTTGTTAATTAAATTTTCAGGTAGAAATGAGGGATCTTTTTAAAGACAGAGTCCCCTTTCTCAAACCACATGGGACCATATCTATACAGTTAAAAGTGAGTGAGGGTTTCAGAAGCAAAGCCCGTCCCACTATGCAACGCTCTGTGGCCTGGATTTTTAACCAGCCCCTCAAACGAGGGGACCGTTTCCTAGCTGGAATGTGTTAGTCTACTAAGGTTGCCTTAACAAATACCGTAGGCTGAGTGGCTTAGGCAATAGAAATTAATTTTCTCACCATTCTAGAGACTGGAAGCTAAGGTTCCAGCCGGATTGGCATCCGGTATGAGCTCTCTTTCTGGCTTGTAAGCAGTTATTTTCTTCTTGTGGATTGTCAACGCCGAAATCAGATTGATTATATTCTTTGCAGCCAAACATGGAGAAGCTCTATACAGTTAGCAAAAACAAGACTGGGAGCTGACTGTGGCTCAGATCATGAACTCCTTATTGCCAAATTCAGACTTAAATTGAAGAAAGTAGGGAAAACCACTAGACCATTCAGGTATGACCTATATCAAATCCCTTATGATTATACAGTGGAAGTGAGAAATAGATTTAAGGGACTAGTTCTGATAGATAGATTGCCTGATGAACTGTGGATAGAGGTTTGTCACATTGTACAGGAGACAGGGATCAAGACCATCCCCATGGAAAAGAAATGCAAAACAGCAAAATGGCTGCCTGGGGAGGCCTTACAAATAGCTGTGAAAAGAAGAGAAGCAAAAAGCAAAGGAGAAAAGGAAAGATACAAGCATCTGAATGCAGAGTTCCAGAGAATAGCAAGAAGAGATAAGAAAGCCTTCCTCAGCGATCAATGCAAAGAAATAGAGGAAAAGAACAGAAAGGGAAAGACTAGAGATCTCTTCAAGAAAATTAGAGATACCAAGGGAACATTTCATGCAAAGATGGGCTCGATAAAAGACAGAAATGGTCTGGACCTAACAGAAGCAGAAGATATTAAGAAGAGGTGGCAAGAATACACAGAAAAACTGTACAAAACAGATCCTCATGACCAAGATAATCACGATGGTGTGATCACTCACCTAGAGCCAGATATCCTGGAATGTGAAGTCAAGTGGGCCTTAGAAAGCATCACTACAAACAAAGCTAGGGGAGGTGATGGAATTCCAGTTGAGCTATTCCAAATTCTGAAAGATGATGCTGTGAAAGTGCTGCACTCAATATGCCAGCAAATCTGGAAAACTCAGCAGTGGCCACAGGACTGGAAAAGGTCAGTTTTCATTCCAATCCCAAAGAAAGGCAATGCCAAAGAATGCTCAAACTACCGCACAATTGCACTCATCTCACATGCTAGTAAAGTCATGCTCAAAATTCTCCAAGCCAGGCTGCAGCAATACATGAACCATGAACTTCCTGATGTTCAAGCTGGTTTTAGAAAAGGCAGAGGAACCAGAGATCAAATTGCCAACATC
>SJXQ01000956.1:12143-51889 GCA_006408695.1 Aepyceros melampus
GTCCCATCACTTCATGGGAAATAGACTGGGAAACAGTGTCAGACTTTATTTTTGTGGGCTCCAAAATCACTGCAGATGGTGACTGCAGCCGTGAAATTAAAAGACACTTACTCTTTGGAAGGAAACTTATGATTAACCTAGACGGCATATTCAAAAGCAGAGACATTACTTTGCCAACAAAGGTCCATCTAGTCAAGGCTATGGTTTTTCCTGTGGTCATGTATGGATGTGAGAGTTGGACTATGAAGAAAGCTGAGCGCCGAAGAATTGATGCTTTGAACTGTGGTGTTGGAGAAGACTCTTGAGAGTCCCTTGGACTGCAAGGAGATCCGACCAGTCCATCCTAAAGGAGACAGTCCTGGGTGTTCTTTGGAAGGAATGATGCTAAAGCTGAAACTCCAGTACTTTGGCCACCTCATGTGAGGAATTGACTCATTGGAAAAGACTCTGATGCTGGGAGGGATTGGGGTCAGGAGGAGAAGGGGACGACCGAGGATGAGATGGCTGGATCGCATCACGGACTCGATGGATGTGAGTTTAAATGAACTCCGGGAGATGGTGATGGACAGGGAGGCCTGGGGTGCTGCGATTCATGGGGTCGCAAAGAGTTAGACACGACTGAGCGACTGAACTGAACTGAACTGTGTCCTCACATGGCAGAGAGAGAGAGAGAGAGAGATCTGCTGCCCTCTTCTCATTTATAAGGACACCAATTCCATTGGATCCAGGATCCACCCTTATGACCTCAATTAATCTCAGCCACCTCCTTAACGCTCCATTTCCAAATACAGTGACATTGGGGGTCAGACGTTCAGCATGTGAATTGGATGGGACACAATTCGGTCCATAGCAGTTCCTTGGGCATCAGGCGCATGGGGAGCAGAGGCCATTGTTCATAGCTGAGAGTAGAATACCTGTCACAAGTGTCACTGACCTGGGACTCCTTCACCTCACTGGGTGTACAGTCAGCCTGTTTTGACCATAACAGTGTGTCTCAGTTCCTCCACCACAAATAAACTTATGGCACTCGAGTTCTGTCCATTCTAGCGTAAACAGTGGCCGCTCCTGGTTTCTACCAAGTTCTTTCGTATTGTGTCGGTTCTGATCCAGGCTCTCTCATTCCCTACTTTGGTGAGCTTGAGCAAGTTGCTTAGCTTCTTTGAGCCCTATTTTTCCTCTTCTGTAAAATGGGGGTCATAGCACCAACCTCCAGGCTGTTGGGAATATCAGGCAGGCAGTGTATGTCAGCCACGCAGTGCTGTTCTTGGTGGAGGTGCAGCCCGCAAGTACTCATCCCTGCTCCTTCCCCCGCTTCACAGGACACCCTGTGGGTCCCTTCTCATTTGAGATTTTTCAAAATGTAAATTCCATTCGGTATCACTCACTGACAGTTTTCCTGGGAATACTCAGACTCAGCTGGATCTGTGCAGAGACTAAGTCTCTGAGGATAAACCACCCCTGCCCAGGTTTCCCTGTGTGGCAGTAGTTTCTGGGTTTCTCTTCCTTTCTCACCCTGTTCCAAGGTAGCTCTGCCTATGGGTCTGCTCCTGTTCACTAGTCCCCGCTGATGTCGCTCTCATGAGATGGTCTCCTAAGCAGGGTTTCTCCAGGTGCGCCCCACCGGCATCGGCCTCCCCGACAACCTGTTTCTTGTGCACGTTCTCAGGGCCCAGCCCACATCCACTGAATCAGAAAGCCTGGGTGGGTTGCAGCATCAGTCTCATTTTAAGTCCTTTAGAAGATGATACACACTCGAGAAATGCTGCTTCAGTGACTGACAGGTGGGCAGATAGGAGGGGGATGTGACTGCGTCGAGGCACACACTATGAGAAGCTCGCGACACACTTCACAAAGGAAGATCAGACGCAAGAGCTAGGGCTGAACTGTTGATTGTGAGTCAGGGCTGAGTGTGGGAAGTCAGGGGTTACGGAAAGTCATGCGATTCCCTTCCCTGAAGCACATTCTCCCTTGGAGGTGATGAACAATCTTCTCACTCCGCCCCAGGGTTAGAGCAGAACAGCAGTGGCGCTCAACTATGGGCTCACACTGGATTCTGCACTGGCCAGTTTGCAGGCAATGTCTGGTGACAACTCTGCTGGGGAGCTTGCATCCCTCAAGATGTCACACACACACTAACGGAGTTCTCTGAGGCCTGCAGCAGTTGCCATCAGTTCAGGTTGGATTTGAAGCTCTGTTGACTGTGTGGCCTTGGGCTACCTGTGCCTCAGTTTCCCTGACTGCAGGATGGGGTCCAGGTCTAGTTAGCTGACCCTATCTGTGTTCTCAGTCCCTTCTCAAACTTCCCTTAGAAACCGAGGTGACTTGGAAACCCTGGTGACTCCTGCTCTTCAGGGCACTCTGTGTGCAACAAACACACACACTGACAGTGACTCTGAGCTGCTTGGAAGCCGAGTCTTCACCTCTGAGAGCCTTCACTAGCCCAGTGAAAACTCACTAAATTACGTATGAGAAGGCACTTTGCCAATGGCCCATCTCTACACAAATCAAATGCTATCATCCGGGCAGGAATGTACAACACCGAATGTGGCCCAGTGTTTGGACTCCTTCCAGCAGTGGGCTTTTCACTCTGATGAAAGTCTCCAAATGATGGGATGGAATGTTCCACTGGGCCAGACTGGCAGCAAAGACCTCAGGCCCTAGAGGACAGGCTCTGGCCCACATGGGGAGAGCGCCAAAGGCATTGGCATCTGTCCTGTCTGTGGGTAGTTCCACGGGTGGGAGGACGGGCCAGCCCCAGCAGGCATCTCTATTGTTGAGGCCTAGCTGGAAGTGCGACTGGGAGACAGCCCAGACACCAGTGATGAGATCTGTTTGATTTTCCTATGGTCAATTAGCCTTTATTTCTAAAAACCCTGAGGTCATAGTGCTTCCATCAAGCAGCCTCTCTGAGCTCTGTGCCTGCTGAAGACAAAGCCTGACCTAATGAAGACTGATGGCCCGCTGAAGCCTGCTGGGCCTTTCCCTGCAGTGGGAAGAGGGACTGCGAGGAGCCTGGGGGAGGCGGGCGCCAACTGCTCCTTTTGACACAGCCCGCTAGCAAAATGGGGCATCTGACTGTTGGCCTTTAGGAGCAGGTTAAAAATAAACTCTGATGAGCTCATCTCTGCCCCCAGGCCTGTTTCAATGCACCAAAGAGACTCTAAAATGCAGTGCTCTTGATTACCTTCTATTACTTCCTCCGGCATGAAAAGGCAATGGACACACAGAGCTTCTCCCATCAGGGCCCAGCCTCTTCTTCCTGGTTTTCTGCCCCTCCTTCCTGGGCATTTCAGCAGCTCTGTGCTGATCCTAGTTCTAGGCCCTGCTGTCCTCTCTCCTGGTGGGGACGCGTGCTGGTGGAGGCCATGTGTCTGCAGACTGCTCCCACTCATCCTGTTTCTCTTAGCCTCCCCTGAACCCAGCAGCTAAACCCGACTCCATGGTAATACATCTACTTCCTCCTCTGTCTCCTTCTCTTGTGTATTCCATGGTCCTTTTTTCAAACCTTCAGTCCTTTGCTTTTTAATTACCAAAGGGGCTACATGTTTACTGTAAAATAGAAAGCACAGGAACATATCCACCCAGTCAAAAAATGGGCAGAAGACCTAAATAGACGTTTCTCCAAAGAAAGACATACCAATAGCATCTGGGAAGATGCTCAACAGCCTTAATTATTAGAGAAACAGAAATCAAAATTACAGTGAGGTACCACCTCACAGCAGTCATTAAAAAGTCTACAAATAACAAATGCCAGAGAGAGTGTGGGAAAAAGACCTACATTGTTGGTGGAAATGTAAATTGGTGGAGCCACTATGGAAAACAGTATGGAGCCTCCTTAAAAAAGCTAAAAATAGAAATGCCATGTGGCTCAGCAATTCCCTTTCTGGGCATATATCTGGAAAAAACTCTAATTTGAAAAGGACTGCAAGGAGATCCAACCAATCCATTCTGAAGGAGATCAACCCTGGGATTTCTTTGGAAGGAATGATGCTAAAGCTGAAACTTCAGTACTTTGGCCACCTCATGCGAAGAGTTGACTCATTCGAAAAGACCCTGATGCTGGGAGGGATTAGGGGCAGGAGGAGAAGGGGACGACCAAGGATGAGATGGCTGGATGGCATCACGGACTCGATGGACGTGAGTCTGAGTGAACTCCGGGAGTTGGTGATGGACAGGGAGGCCTGGCGTGCTGCGATTCATGGGGTCGCAGAGAGTCGGACACGACTGAGCGACTGAACTGAACTGAACTGAATGCACTTCAATATTCATAGAAGCATTATTTACAACAGCCAAGATACAGAAGCAACCTAAATGTCCATCGACAGGTGAATCAGTGAAGAAGATGTGTATACACACAATGAATACTATTCGTCCCTAAAAAAGAATGAAGTAATGCCATTTGCAGCAACGTGGATGAACTTGGAGATTATCACACTAAGTGAGTAAGTCAATCAGAAAGAGAACGACAAATGCCATTCGGCATCACTTGTGTGTGGAATCTGAAATATGGTAAATGAGCTTGTTTACAAAACAGAAACAGACCCACAGAAATAGAAAACAAATTTATAGTTATTACCAAAGGGGAAAGGGGGTGGCAGAGGGATAAATTAGGAGTTTGGGGATCAGCAGATACAAACGACTATATATAAAATTTGTTGTTCACCAAAGTCCTGCTGTATAGCACAGGGATCTATATTCAAAATCTTGTAATAAACCATAATGGTAAGAATATGAAAAAGAATATATATATATACATACATACACACACACACATATATGTAATGATTCATTTGCTGTACACTAGAAACCAACACAAATTGTAAATCAACTATACTTCAATAAAAAAAATTAAAAAGAAATGTTTATTCCCTGTCACCCAGTGACCTCCGTGTGTATCTCAGTCACGCTGTGTCTATGTCTCCGTCTTCCCCACGTCAGGGGCACTCCTGGAGGGGATGTGCTGCCCTGCCGTCGTCTAGAGCACTGCTGAGCTAGAAGCAGCGAGATGTGAGGGCCCCACTTACTCTCACAGTCACGTCTAAAGCAGATACGGCCTCAGGACCTCACTCCCAGATGCTGCTGTCTTCTTCCTATAGTCCCACCCTCAACGTGAGATCAGTTTCACAACACACTTAAAGCCTGAGCTGCCTTCCTGCTGCACATGTGTAGCTGGGAGGGACAGAGTAAGAACTCTGATTTCAAAGCCCACAGGTTTAAGGAAGTTCAGATCTCTGACCCAGGATCAATGGTGGCAGAACTGAAATCTCTTTGAGCTGCACGCCCCAAAGAGCAAAGTAAGAATACAGTGAGCCATGGATTCTCCCAAAGCTGAATGATTGAACTAAGATTGAGTCCAAGGCCAGTCCAGTGCCTAAACTTGCACTTGTCCATTGCTCCACACTGCCCCCTACCCAGCAATAAACAAGAATAGGACTATTTTCTTCGGGACTCAGCGGCCAGCACCAGCCGCGGACCTGTAGACAGACCATTGCAAATCAGGATGACTCATATGCGATGGTGGCTGTGGCGAGAGGCTGTCAGCTCTTGGGTGGGTCTGCAAGTGCTTCAGAGTCAACGCTTGTCTTCAGCGTATTTTCCACACATCTTGTTATCTGTCTGGCCCTTTCTAGAGCAGATGGTCATTAACCTTGAACATGAGGAATCTGGTCTTGGCTGGATGTCCAAAGTTGACTCCATCTCAATGCCTCATTTGAGGACTTCAAAATAGAATTTACTTAGTCAACAGAGCTTTGTGTTAAAAGTAAACAGGTGGAAAATAACAGATCATGCTTTCAAACTTCAACCGAGTAATCGTAGACGACAGCACGCCCTGCGTGTTACCAGGCTTCATGGAATGTTCTGCACGGTTTCAATCCCTCCACGGGCTCTGGCCGCTCCAGGAAGTGAATAGTTTTTCAATGATGTGCACGCTCATTTGCAAGATCCACGGCCAGCTCAGAAGGAACTCTGACTGAATCACTGAGGGAGACGCTAATAGAACCTATTTGCAGACATGGATTATAAGAACCTACCTTCGCTTCCTCCCAAATCTGTCTAATTGCCCACATCTTTATAATCCCCATGTTCACAGGCCACCTTCCTGAGGACCTTCCCCCTTCTCATTCATGTCTTCTTCGAGCCTTCATTTCCTTTCCCCCTTAACGGTTCCCACTGGGAGGGAATTGAGGGTCAGGGGAAGTCGGCCAAAGGATCTTCTGCCTGGGGAGCATTTGCTGATGCTTCAAGTGCACAGAGATCCGTAAATCCCAAACGGACCATGCCAAGCACTTTCCCCTTAATTTCGGAGGCCCATAGTGTAGTTTAAAGAAAATCTAATCCATGTGTTTCTGATCCATCTCCACCCAGCTTGTCCAAATGCTGGATATGAAGAGTTTGCAGATACACAGATGCTTTTGGAGTCAACTTTATAAGCCTTCCGCGCTCTCATTTCTGCTGTGAGAGGGAGCTGCGTTTTGCCGAGAGTAAATGAGTCGGCGTCTCAGAAGGTTCACGTTGGGTCTGTAACACTGGGACCATAAGAACTTGAGTGGAAGCTCGGCCTCAGAGAAAGTGGTCTCATCTCTCCCCAGATTCAGAGATTCACAGGAGATGTTAAAGCCTTTACATCCTCAGCCTCTGCCTGTCCCATGCTTGTTGCAGCTCCCCATGGGGCTCAGCAGTGTTGACACAGGTCTAACACCACCAAGAGGTTCTCATCTGTGCGGACTGCTCTCTGGAGATGCTGGAAATGAAGCTTTGGCAGAGAATTGATGACTTCGCCTTCTGGTTTGAAGGTATTGAGAAGAGAAGTGCAATGGTCCCCAGAGCTAGCGGTCTGAATCAGTCCCTAAACTGTCAATGCATAACGTTGAAGTTCAGGGCAGAGGACATGAATGTGGACCTGAACTCAGCTCCTCTAAAATTAGTAGTGGTAGCCAGGAAGACGTGTGGAAAGAAGCATGGTCTTTCTGGAAAGCCATGAACTAGGCAAGGAAAGAGGGAGGGGGCTGTTAGGCCTTAACTTGAATAAAGCAAGCTGCATATCCAGTAGAACTTTGAACAGCATGAAATGTGCTGCTCAGGGTTTGTCCAGATCTGCGTTGGCTGTGTAACTGACACACGGTGTTCATATAAAGAAGGACACACGTGCGTGCACAAGGCAAAATGCGTGGTACAATGAAATGCTCTTATTTCCATACAAGTCATGGGGCCTATAAGATAGCTGCAAGGTATGGTGCAAAGCCGGTGGAGGCAGATGAGTCTGGATTTTCACCCGGATTCTACCACCTATGAACTATGTGACCATGGGCAAATTCCTTTACCTCACTTTCTTCCTCTGTAAAATGGGTATAACAATATCCATCTCTCATCACTGGGAGGAAATCCACTAGAAAATACTTCAAATGCTTAATAAACAGGGTCATGATAATGAGGATGGTAACAACGCCACCGCCAGCAGGAGAGTAAGGTTCTGCAGCTCTGTGAGCTGGTTGGCTGAGGTCTCAGGTGCTCTCCTCTCTAACTTAATCCTGGGGCCTTAGTGTGTTTGAAAGGAGCAAAGACAGAAGCTTTCAGGCCTCACATAGAGAGGCCATGTGGAGCTGGGAATGGGCTTGGCTGTGGGCATCCAAAATCTTGAGTCTCAGCTTTGTCTTAGAAGGTTGAGTGGCTAAATCTCTTGGGGTGTCTCAGCTTCCTTATTTAGAGAAAAGGGTTCATGTTACTGGAGCCCCAGAATTGCCCCCAAGGTTTGTATGAGAAAAGGAATATGGAAATGAGTTCAACTCTAGGCAAAAGCCTCAAAGCCAGTGCTCATGGGGACCAGCAGATGCAGGAGTGAGGGGCAGCCTGGAGGCAGCTGTAGTGGTGGAAATGGGATGCCGAGGACATTCACTTTCACCTTCACGAATGACCCCACCACCTCCAGCAGGAACCACACTCACGGTGTGACCCAAGCAAAGCACACCAGCTTCAGGGAGCTAGGACAGAACCTCTGAGAAACTGGTGCCTATACCATTACCTTCTGTAACACGTGAGAGGTCCTACAGTCAAGGAAATCGCCACTGGCTACCAATAAGTCAGAGAGGGCTGGAAAACATCAGGAAAAAAAACGTACAGAGGGGGCCCATTCCTCAGCCTACCAAGGTCTTGGGCAAGTCATTTCCCTCATTAAGTCTCAGTTTCCTGTCTGCAAAACCAAGAGTCAGTAAACATTAACGGAGAATGCAAACACCAGGCTCCTGGCACAGTGTGGGCTCCCAGTAACTGTCCTGATCTTTTCTTCCCACACAAAAAAGTCAAGCTGCCCCCATGGTTTGCCAATGGATAGTGCGGTTTTTTTTCTTAATATTGGCGGCCAATTATACAAAAGAAAAGTTGGTTGTGAATGAGGTCGGTCTGAAGACGGCCTCCTGCAATAGCCCGGGAGAAAATGCAAATCTGATCTGGGTTGATTCAGTTTCCCTTTGTATAAAATAGAAATGCACAGGCCAGTGGGGACTTTTCTGTCATGCTTAGGCAGAGAGCTTGCAGGAGGAAGGCCCACTTCCTCGCAGGCTCTGCTCACAACTGACTCCAGGAAGCCAGCTCTCCCACCTCCCTGGTGTATTTTGATTCTGGAGACCCCGCCAGCTCCTAACAGAGTTGCTATTCACTGCCGCCTCGGAAGAGTAACAGGGCATTTCACTACTGCAGGCAGCAGGCTCACAGAAATCAGGTTTATACAGAGTTATTTTTTTTAATACAGATTTTTGAAAAGTCCATCTCTTTCTCTCTCACCCATGCCCAACCCCCATATTCTTGTGATTGGACCAGAAATCTCTGCAGCCAAGCTTTTCTTGGACGGTGTGAATCGAGACCAATAAATACCTGCGCTGGAGCGTGACCTGCCCCGGCGCCTCTCTGTGTTCTGGAATAAGGGCCCTGGTTGTGTACGGCCCTGCAGCCCCGGTGCTCGCCAGCTCTTCTGCTGTATGCGTCTGCATTGTGTGCAGGCCTGTCAGGCTGCTGGTCCCCAGAGAGGAAAAAACTTTTGGGGGGCAGAGTACTGGGAAGAAGGCAACTCGAGGGCACTCTCCCAGGAGTGGTGCCAGTAAGGCTTTGGAAAGGGCTCTGTTAGTCTGGGCTTTCAAGGATACATTTCCAGGCCATGTGGTCCACAGCTTGATTTCAGATGGCTCGTGAGATGTTCCAGGAGCAGCTGCACGTGTGGGCTTTTACAAGCCAGCACAATTCCTTGAAAGAGTAGGAAGTGGTCTCTACTCCCCACCGCCCCTTCCTCGCCCCCTGTCCTCCCTTAGAATCACTCCAATCAGGAGTTGGCCCCCACTGTTCCACCGGAGTCACACTCATGACGTCATCTTGCCAAACCCAGTGGTGACCTCTTTGTCTTCATCTGGCTCAGCTTTTCAGTGACAGTTGGTAGCAATCGCTCCATCGTTTGTAAACACATTTCCCTCATTGTGCTTCCAAGAACCACAGAGTACCACAGTGGGCTGCCTTCCTTTAACACCTGACTGGGCCTCCTCTTCTTTGTCACTTGTTAGTGTGGGAGCATCAGAGGCCCAGGTATCTATGGACACTCACTCCTGAAATAATCACATCTGAGCCTGTGACTTCAAACACCACTGATGCAACTAACACCCTACCTTGATCGTTTCAGTCCCAATCTCTCCACACTGACCTTGCTCAAGTCATCATTCAAATGCATCATTTCAAATACTTGAAATCAGTATTTTCAAAACTCAGTGTGTCCAAGCAATAACTTTGATTCATCACCCCTCGCTGTGGCAAATGTATACTCTACTCTCATCTCTTTCTTTGCTTAATTTCCTTCTTACAGTTAGATTTTTTTCATTTACTTGTAACTTCTCTCTTTCCTGATAGATAATTAACTCCACAGAGAAGAAACTGTATTTATCTTATATTTAGTGCTTACTCTTAATCCCAAGGAACAACCATTCAGTTAGTTAGTTCAGTTGCTCAGTTGTATCCAACTCTTTATGACCCCATGAACTGTAGCACGCCAGGCTTCCCTGTCCATCACCAACTCCCAGGGTTTACTCAAACTCATGTCCATTGAGTTGGTGATGCCATCCAACCATCTCATCCTCTGATACACATTTCCTCTTACATTTTGTTTATTTAGGCAATATGAGTGAATCAATTTAAAGAAGATATTAAATAAATAGTAGACGACGACACTAGGGCTGGCTGGTGAGGGAAAGACATCTGCCAGCATCACCTGGTCCAGCGTCACTGGCTCCAGCGTCACCAGGAAAGGAAGTGAGTCTGGTGCCTCCTCATCACTGGACCAGGGAGTAGCTTGAGGAGGCAAGGTTTCCCAGTGGGTAGATTCTGAACATCTCCCCTCAACTTCTGCTGGGTGTCTGGGACCCTACCTTCCTGTCAGGATACTGCGGAGGGGAGTTTGTTCACACGGACAGAGATGAATGACCTCAAGAGCCTTCTAGGAAGAGTGTAAGAAGGAGGAAATAAAGGGGGAGGAAAAAGAAAAGTGGAGGGATGGGAAGGAAAGCAGGAAATATATTAAGGATTTATTATTTGTCGGTTTTGCAAATTACCTCAATCTAACTACTCTAAATGTATGACATCATACAGACACAAAGCAGCAATTATCTAATTGTTTCATTTTCTACTCTGGAGCCATTGTCTTTGGCAATAAGCCTGGGCACCGTCCCTCCTCACATGAGGCCTCAGATGTGTGCAGGCTGCTCTCTGAGACTGGGAGCTGAAAATGGCAGGGCCTCAGTCTATACTCCTCCTCTTGGTGGTGCCCCCAGAACCTTAGGAATGCTCAGCTGCTCAAAAGTCTTTGCCCAATAAATGAAATAAAACTGAAAGTAAACAAGAGAATATCCCTGAAAATATAAAATCTCCACTAAACATTTAAGACAAGATGATATAGGAGCAACTCAATAAATGTGTACTGAATAAATGAATGAATGAGCCATAAAGCTGTGAGATGAAAGTGAGGCTGGGGTGTTGGGTGTGGGTTTCTCAGTTCTCCAGGGAAGACACTCCGAACATTCCTTTACCAGGGTTTCTGGCCTCTCCAACAAACAGTGTCCTTGATAGGAGGCACATATGTGGTGGGCGAGGCTGGCAACCATTCCCTAGGTTAAAGCTCCCCTCCCTCTCTACCAGGTAACTCCTCAAAAGAGGGTTTTCTGAATGGGAAAGAATATCTCCTGTCAAAGAGAAATTATTCTCACCCTTGATTTTTAAAAGATGACTTCGTTCAAGATTACTGCAGCAGGGGAAACACATTGAACACAACTTCAAACACAACCAGAGACAAATTGGGACTTATAACCACAGGCAAAGTAAGGGAAAGGACGGGCAATTTGAAGAGGAAATTGGTTGGATGGTTGGGGGAAGTGAAGCTTAACTGGACATTAAGGATGGAGGAGTATTCACGATAAACTGACTAAGCAGGATTCTTTGCTATAACTAGGTTTGCATGACAAGGACTAAACTTAGTCTGGATTATAGTTGATCAAAGAGGGGGGACTTTGTTACTGCTAAGAAAATAAAAATGCTTGCCTGGGGCATGGACCAGGCTTGGGAGAAAGTAGTTTTGAGGGCAGCACTGCTAGAAGTCACTGTGATGTCTCTCAGACCCCAGGGAATATGCTAGGTCCATAGGTTAGAGAAATGGTCTGGAGGATATGGCAGGGAGAAGCTGAGCCCCAGGGTCCTCAGTATGTATCCCAATCAAGATGCTTTACAGGAGTGAGTAAGGAATATCCTCCCCAGCCCTGCATTTCAGCCAGTAAGACCCCAGTGAGCTGCAGGGCACTGCTACTTGGAGACAGATGCAATGACTAGAACCAGGGCTCTTGAAAGTGGTCATGAGCTCCAGGAATGCAGAGGGCGTGGGCTCCACAAGGGGAAAGCAAGGGCCACGGTGGACCCTCAAAACTACCCTAGGGGCTGATGATGGAATGGAGGTGTTCAGGTGGGGATGGTGGTGAACCCTTGGGAATTTTATGACTTGAACTAGAGCTGGAGAGCACTAAGCTGAGATTGTTGGGGACCTGTTCCTTGGTCAGACCCCCCAGGCTGGCCTGGTCTTCTGGGGCTTGGTCTACATCACTATGAGCATGGAGTGATGTGACAGGATGATGGCCAAGGCCTGACTCCATTTTCATCTTTAATGAAAGACTGAGTTACTTTCACCAGACTAGCCAACCACTTGGCATCAGGATAGGTGAACGCTTTACTTTCCAGAGGAATGTTTGAAAAAGGTAAAGTTTCATGACATTTCTGTCCAGGTGTTCCACTACTAGAATCCTAGCCAAAGTAAATAATATTAAACAGAAATCAAGCTTTACGCACAAAGATGTTTATGGCAAACAATCTAAGTATCCCACCGCAGGGCATGATGATGAAGTGAGGTCTTTCACAATCCAGTCATTAAATATTTACTGTTACTATAAATGATACATGCAAAATCTATAACAACATGAAGGAAAGTTTAAAATGAGCGAAAAAGTAGGAAACAATTCATTTATAGGTGTGTGCATCTATGTACAAGAAAGAAAAAATAAAATCCCGTGCCTTCAGAATTCAAAGACATCGTTTAACCAGAACACATAGCTTTTCCAGATAACCTTCTCCTAGAAGATTCTAGCATCGCTGCATGGTCTCGGTCATGATGCCACGCTGGCCAGGCAGATGCCTGGGATGAACGTCTGCATCAGACGGTCTGTACCGACTCCGCTAGCCGGCATGGGCTAGCCTGTGCTGCAGTGACAACCAGCCATAGAACGACACAAGTCGACTTCTCACTCAGGTTACAGGTCCACAGCTGGTCAACAGGAGATGCGCTCCTCACTGTCCTCACTCAGAGTGCACTCCAACAGCATCACCTGATGCTGCTCCAAGACCTCTAAGGCAGATTTCTTGGTGCTGATGGCTTAGCTAAGACCACCACCAAGAAAGGCAACACCAGACAACTGGTCCCAGACTTACTAAGAAACCATAGCAAACTTCTTTTCTCCCCTGCTCCTTTCGTTTTCTTGCTGCAAAAAGGAGATATTTACCTTCTACAAAACTGTTCATTCCTGGGCACTTCATAGAGTGTGCAGCAGTTTCATACCCACACAGCCCAAGGTTCAAGACCAACACAGAAGTACACAAGGTCCATAACCAGATAGGCTCTTTGTCTGTGGCTAGCTCTCCCTCCAGACCTAACTCTTAGTCTGCAGAAATGCTCCATTCTCTGGGGAAATAGTTCTAATCAGAGGTTGTAAGGAGGACTTCCCTGGTGGTCGAGTGATTAAGACTCTTTGCTTCCATTGCAGGGAGCAAAGGTTCAGTCTCTAGTTGGGGAAGTTCCACATACCACTACAGTGTGGCCAAAAAGAATAGAAGTAATAAAAATTAATTTTTCATTCCTGTCACTATTTGAATGAAAGGGTTTGCAAATGAATGAATAAATAAGACAAAACAAAACAACAGTGTTTAACGTAACAAAAGTACAATGTCTGAGAAACTATAGGAGTTTCCCAGTCCCTCTCTTTCTTACTCTCTGTCCTCATTGCTGTGCACCTCTGTTCCATAACAATGTTTCAACTATATGTTGTAATGTTCAATTTTTTTCTATCAGACATGCTTGCACTGAGATATGTCTCTGCCCAGGTGCCAGACTTAGCTCAAACCTTACTTCACATGCCCTGAGAGATTTATCAACAGAAGTCTGGAAGAGGATACATTAGTTTTTGATCACTGAGTAATGAGTTACCACAAGCTTATATGGTAATTTCATCTCAGTTTCCTAGGCTCAAAAGTCTAGGCAGGGGTTGGTGAAGTCCAATGCCCAGGGTCTCACTGGACTGAAATCACAGTGTTGGCTGACTGCATTCTCCTCTGAGGCTCACTTGTGTTGTTGAGAATTTAGAACCCAGTGATTATAGCACTGAGGTCCCTATTTCTTTGAGGGCTATGAACCAGAGGCTCCTACAGTCTGTGGTTCCTCATCAATGTCCTCTCCATTGGCAGCAGAAGGACCGCTGCTTCTGCCCTCTGCCTTCTCTAAGGCTTATCTGATTAGATCAGGCTCACCCAGGGAATCCCCTCCCTTCTTTTTTTATGCATATAGAGATTTATTTTCAGGAACTGGCTTACATAATTGTGAATGCTGACAAGCCTACTTCATATAGGGCAGGTTTAGTGGTGATAAACTCCCTCAGTTTTTATTTGGGAAGATCTTTATCTCTCCTTCATTTTTGAAGGACAGTTTTACCAAGTATAGTGTTCTTGGTTGATAATTTTTTCTGCTTTCTTTTAGTACTTTGAATATATCATTCTACTCTCTCCTTGCCTGTAGAGTTCTCATGAGCTGAGACAGAGGTGGGCCACTAAGGCAGTGTCAAATACTGAGGAAGTTAGATGTCCTCCTTGGTCTCCCTTTCCCCCACAGGAGAAGTTGGAGACCCAAAACACCCTTCTTGGCACCATGCGGTTGTGGCTTGAGGAACAGGTGATATGGATAAAGTGTACCTCTTATGCATTTTAATGTGGTTTTTCTAATTTATTTTTGCTCCACTGGTGTGCTGAACTTTTCCTCAGGGATTTTTAGTTCTCATGAAGAAACCTCATTCCTGGATAGTTGCTTAGCAGTGTTTCTGTTGGATGGGACTAAGGCTGAGGCTCTTCTATTCTTCCATATCTTGACATCACTGAGGCTGGCAAGTCCAAAATATGCACACGGACTAGTAGACTAGAGACCCAGGAAGAGCTGACGCTGCAGTTTAGTCTAAAGGTTGGCAGGCTGGAGAGCTAAGAAAACCCAGGCTGAAGTTCAAGTCCAAAGCCGACCTGCTGGCAGAATTTCTTCTTGCTTGAAGCAAGTCAGTCCTTTGCTCTGATTGGACAAGGCCCAACACATTCTGGAGAGCAAGCTGCTTTATTCAAGGTCGACCAATTTAAATGCTAATCTCATCCTCAAACCGTCATGCAAACATCTAGAATGATGTCTGACCACACATCTGGGCATCATGACCCAAGCAACTTCACATGTAACATTAGCCATCATACACCTGGGATGGATTTAAACGAAGATATAGGGGAAAGAGAAAGTGCTGGGTTGTACAGAAACTGCTGCATTTGAATGGAAGGGGTCCCTTTTTATTAAATCAAAGTTAGCCTACTAGGAAACTTAATAGTGTCTGTACAATCCACCTTTCCATATAATGTAACCGACTCACATATGGAGAGGAGCTACATGGCCTTGTATTCATGGGCTCTGCCTACATTAAAAGGAAGGATATGAGTAAAGGCAGGCACACGTGGAGCAGTCTTGGGGCCATCTTCGAGTTCTACCCACCCCAAGGCTCTGCTTTTCCATGGTCATTGGATTCAGTGCACAGCTGGAGACACCTCCAAGCTGGTTGCATTAAGCTGTCTTGAACACTGCAAAGAACCATATTTTGCTCACAGTTCTTTGTTCTTACATGCCAAGCTCTTGGTCAGAGGGGAGCCTTCTGCATCCCAGAGCAGAGAATGCGAGCCAGCAGTAGACACTTTTCCAACTTCTTTCTTTCTCCCTGCTGCTTCCTAAGGGAGCTCAGGGAGGGCCGGACAGCCCTGGAGGAGGGCAGAGCTGTCAGAGCAGGATAATGCCACACACAGAGTGCTTGCAGGCCTCAGACCCCTGGGGCAGCCATGCTAATATTTTCTTCTCACCAGTCAGGGGAAGCAGAGGGTAGTGGGAACCAGAGAAGTGATAGCAGATGTGTGCAGGGCTTTGCCTGAGAGTGGATGACATAAGGGTGTCAGAAAACTGTCCCTCTCTTTGGGAACAGACTCCTTGGCTTCTGTTCAGAGCCATCCCTCAGAGCTGTTCCCCCACTCTCTTCCCTGGCATCTGGGAACCCATGGGGGGAGCAAACAGGCAACCAGGACTCCTAGGGACTGTACTGGGATCAGACCCAGGGGCCTTGGGTTCCAGTCCTGCCTTTTTGCTGGCTGCTGGTCTAAGGCAAACACTGAAGCTCTTTGAGCCTCAGTTTCTCCCTCTGAAGATGAAGGAGGATGCAGGATGGAGGGAGGTCCCTTAGAGGAGGCGGATTTCTAGCCCACTGTCCACTCCTCACATCTTTTGTTCCTGGGCATTCCACTGCACATCTGGGCCAGTGGCCACCCAGCTTTGCTCAGAGGAAGGTAAGGCAGAATCCAGGTGGGTCCAAAATGATGCTCTCTTCCCTCCACCTACCACCTCACCCACATAATGACAGCCTTTGCCGGACTGAGTCAGGTAAGTCAAAGATGGCCCCACGTGGCCAGCAGGCCATATGCCTGTGCCAAACCCTGAGCCAGAGCTGCAGGTCAGGTCCAATAAGTCAAAGCTGTATTCAGTGCCTCAGAGTCCCCATCTCAAAATAAGGTAGCTGAGTTGGTCCTAAAATGTCCACTCTGATGCCAGAGATCCAGGGCTGAGCCCCCTGACTTGGAAGCATCTCGGTATATTTCTCTCTCTTTTTTTAAACTAAATGGCCTTACATCCAGTACTTAGCAGCCTCAAAAGTTTACTTACTGAGCCCAGTTGAACAGGAAAATCTCTGGGTAAGACTTACCCAGCCCCCAGTTGGAGAAATCTGTAGCCTAGCAAAAGGCAACTGTGCATTGGAAAATCCCATCACTGAAGACAACACCCCAACCCAAGCAGGGGCCTCAGCTCCACCCTCCCCAGAGATGGGAGCTGGCTGCCCAGATACCTCATTTCACTTTCTGTTGTACAGTTCTGCCTTAAATTGAATCTAACCTCCCTGTCCTTCTGCATGACAGCCTTTGGGGTCAACAAAGAATGTCACTTGTCATATCAAGTAAACAAAGGACATTGTGGCCACCAAGCTGTCAGCCCAACTGCCGTCAGCCTGAGGGGACTCAGGACGGCAAAAAGCAGGATACTAGCCCTAGATAGCTAAGAGGCATCTCGAAGGAATGCTTTCGATGAGCCCAGACACCTATATCTTCACATATGTAGAAAAGCTAGAGAAGCACTCAGTTCATTCACTTGAGATGTCTGGTTTTCAGCCAGTCACCTTCAACAGTCTTCTTTTTGGTGTTTGTTACAAAAACTCCTGTATATTCTGACTCCTCCCTTACCTCTTCTGAGCAGTCCCTGAGAGCTACCTGAGAGGCTGTCTTCTGGGCCTAAATCCTCAGAAAGTCTGCCAAGTATAAAATAATGCTCAGCTTTTAGGTTGTGTGTTTTTTTTTTTCAGCTGACAGAGGGTTTAAGGAGCTTGTGCAGGGCCTGGCGTGTGCTCACCTGTGGTTGTAGATTGGACATAACTGTGCTGTGGGAAAAATAGGACGTCCTGAAATCCTGCACCTCGGCCTACCATCTGCCTTTGCTGGCTGTGGGAGTTGGGAGGAACCAACTGCCTTCCCAGAGCCTCAGTTTCCTTCTCCACGAACCAGCAAGCTAGTATCTCCTGAATTTATAGGATGTTCAAAATTGTGTCCCTGAAATTTCCACATGTTGAAGCTTTAACCCTCCATTACTTCAGAATGTGACTGTATTTGGAGATTTGGACCTTTAAGGAGGTAATTAAAATGTGGTCATTATTAGGCAGAGTCTTAATCCAGTATGACTGGTATCCTTCTAAGAAGAGATTGGACACAGACGCAAGCCGAGGGAAAATGTTGCAAAGACACGGAGAGAAGGTGGCCATCTACAAACCAAGGAGAGAGGCCTCAGAAGAAGCCAGCCCTGCCAACACCTTGATCTTGAACTTCTAGCCTCCAGAACTGGGAGAAAATGACCGTTGTTTAAACCTTCAGTCTGTTGTATTTTGCTACAGTAGCCTGAGCTCACCAATACACGGGGGAAGATTCATTTGTCTTAGTCAGGAAAGGGACAGACCTATGTGGGCTGGAGCTCCACCGTGCAGCTTCCCCAGCAGCCAGTTCCTGCAGTCCACCCTTTGCAGCCCAGGGCCCCACATGCCCAGGCCTGCCCATGGCCTGCAGCACCCAGGGCTCGATGCAGGACAGTCAGCAGGGCAACGGGTAGGGTAGCTAACAGCTACCTACCCACTGACAGCATACCGCTGCAAACTTGTTTTGATTGTAGGCAACTCTGCCGAGAGGCTGCAGAACTCCGCCAACTGGTCTAACATGATTCCACGAGAAATGTTGACTCTAAATTACAAGGACTTAATTTTTCCAACCACAGCTAGGCAGTAAATGACTCTCTGAAATGACAGATGGAAAGTTCTGTTAATATGTTTATCTTCTGGCTCTCAGCAGCCCCACCTCCCCCAGCACTGCTCGGGGCAGCCAGCACACAGGGAGGGGAAGGTGCAGTCTGCTGTCCCCAAACACTGGCCCACTCCCTAGACCTGGACTCCCAGACACCACCCAGGGCACGAGATTGCTGCCATACGTGGGGCAGGAAAGCAAGCCCCAGGCTCCAGGCCCCTCTGCACAGCCAGTCTGGCCATGTCCATCTCCAAAAACTCGAATGACCTGTCCTGAGGCAGCAATGCCCTGGCTTTGTTCCCAAGATGGCAAAGCACGTGACCTCTCAGCCTGATCAGCTACTAAAGAGTAATACAAAGCTCTCTCTCCCAGCTCCTCAGGCAATAGATCATAATGGAAACCGCCATGATCCACACAGCGTGTTCCATGGGTCTGTCAACCTGGGATGCAGGTGGTATTACTATCCTCCTTTTATTGCTGAGGAAACTGAAGCACAGAGAAATTAAGCAACTTTCCCAAGGTTACATAAGTAGTTATGGTAGAGCTGAACTCCAACCCAGATAGGCTGGCTTCAGAATTCATGCGTTGATTTAAGAGAGTATCCAGGCAGAACAACGGCCCAGACAAGAAAGAGAAAGTGATACGGTGGTACTGGTGGTGCTGGTGTGTGTGTGATGATGTGTGTGCTTGTGTAAGCCTGAGAGAGTGATTGCCAAAGCATAAGGGGGAGACCAGCAGACCTGACAGACAGACAGGCGAGGCTGGAAGGGATGGCAGAAGCCTGGCCATACCAGCTTCTATCAAGGTCACATGTACCGAATTAAGGAGTCTGAGTCTCATCTTTCAGGGGATGTGTCTGTTGTTTGTGGAGAAACAGACATGCACTTGATCATGTGACTGGTGCAATTAGTGTGACTAGTATACGTTAGTGTACGTTAGTGTCACCAGTGTAACTGACGCACAGTTCAGTGGCACTGAGAGCTTTCACGTTACTGTGCAGCTCTCTCACCATCCTGCCATCTCTCTGTAGATTCCAACATCCCAAACTGAAACCATCACCCACTAAACATCTTTCCTTCTCCTCCTCCCAGCCTTCTGCAACCACAGTTTTCCCTTCCATGATTACGGATGTGAGGACTCCAGGTAAGCAGACTCAGCCTCAACCTGGAAGTGTGACGCAGTGAAGGCTTGGTCTCCCTCACTCCTGGAGCTGCAGAACAGACTGTGGGTTGAGAGAGTCCAAGCCAAAGGCAAGGGCTGCTTTTCCATGAAGGAGGTGGCGGTCAGCAAATAGCAGCCTGTTCTCTGTCCAGTGCCAGATTTATACCAAAGGCTTTAGATGACCTGTCTCAGACCAGACTCAGGCCTCTTTAGAGTGAGAGAATCTAAGTCAAGTAGAGTGAGGGTTATTAAGGTTCAGGGGTTGCAGCCCAGTATTTGCAGCTGAGAGAATCTCAGCCAGCACAGAGGGGTTGCTCATAAATGAGAATTTACGTACAATCCCTCCATAAATGTAAATCGACCATTATGCTGGATGTCTCACACGAATGCACACATCAGTCATTCAGGTAAACGGTACTTTCAACTCGTGGAGTTGCTCTATAGTTCAAAGCAAAGTGGCCTCAAAACAGATCTAGTTCAGCGCAGACATGGTCCCTGCAGGAAGTCTCTGCTGTTGAAAGGCAGGAAGGCCCCAAGACCCTGTGTGGGGTGGGGCAGCGGAGGTGGAGGGAGAGTGGAGGGGGTAGAAGGGGGGCGCTTTGCCTGAAGCTGGCTGGGGCTGTTCTCTGTGCTCCCTCACCTCAAGAGTGTGAGAGGCAGCACTGCCTCAAGCAGGTTCCTGGAGACAAGAATAACATGGGGGCTTTTGCTGAGCCCCCCAGACACCAGCCTCTGCCACCTCAGGCAAGTAACACAACTTCGGTGTGGGACTGCCCACGGGAGAGGAGGATGTGTTCACGCAAGGCTGCAAGGAGGAAATGGTGCTGCCCCCATGAAACCCCAGAGCTGGAGTGGCTGGAGCCAGGAGGTCAGTTGGTGAGTCCAGGCTGCAGGATTCTTTCAAAAAGCCTGGCAGAGGGTCCTAGCCTGCCACGGCCATAAAGAGGCGGCAAAAAGGCTGGGGGAGGAGCTGTACTGCCCGGGTCATCGGCTCCTACTCTTCCCCCTCATCCTCTGTGGTGCTCCACGGCCCACTCTCACCTCCTTAGCCTGGTAGCCTGGTCTCTTGTCCAGACTGTCCAATGCCATGCAGTCCAGCTGCACTCACCTCTCCCCACAGGCGCTGCGCTTGAGCTGAGAAGAGTGTCCAGTCCCTCTCCGTCCTAAGTCTTCCATGATTTAGTGCCTATAAACAGGCTGTCTTTCACTTAGACCTGTCTCACTTTCTTCTGCTGACCCAATCCTACCAAAGTTGTCAGGGGAGTGTGTGACTTCCTCCGTTCTGTCTTGTCACAACAAAAATTTGAAGTGATGGACATAAAGCCCTTGGCATGTCACAGCTCTTAGAACAGTGTTGCAGCTCAGTTTTATTTAGAAAATAAAGGAAAATATATCCAAGAGGTGTGGCATGCCAACCCAAAAGACGCCAAGAGAAGAGCGCGAGCCCCGGCCCTCTGGCTCCTCTTTCACATGTTTTCTCTCCTTCCCCGGGCCTGCCTTATGTAAACTGGGCTACCCAGGGGTGCTATTTGTTCTACTTGAGGTCCCCACTCCGGTCCTCAGACCTTCCTTTGTTCTATTTTCGCGGGCTTTTCCCCTCCTTGTCTTTCAACCACCGCCATTCTGGACTCCTTTTTCCTATTCTAACTACCTACCAAAGTCAACTTAATGTCATCTCCTTCAGATACCTTCTGGGATCCTCCCCATCAGACGGACTCCAACCCACCCACCAGTCCTCCTCACCCCAAGCCCTGTGCTCTCACAGAGCAGGGTTCTGCCTCCAGGGCCATCCTTCCAGATGGTATGCTAACACATCCGTCCATGTGTCTCGTCCCGCCAAATGGGCAGGAATGATGTCATAGTCTCCACGGCCATAATGCCCAGCATAGATCCTGGCACAGGTGGTGCTCCTGATAAGCTGCTTATGGGACTTAAGCAGGGTGTTCCAGCTGTATCCTTACTTGGTAACAAACCATCACACATGCGGTAGCATAAAACAGTTTTATCACGCTCGTGGACACTGTGGGTCTGGAGTTCAGCCACACTGCAGTAGAATAGTTTGTCTCATTTCCACGAGGTCTGCCATCTCTTCTGGGAAGCCGAGTTCAGGCAGGGGTGATGAGATGGTTTGGAGGCTGGGATTGCCAGATGACCTTTGGACTCAGCTCCTACACGTGGTCTCTGTGTGTCACTGGGCTTCATACCAAGACGGAGGCCTCAGGATGTTCAGACTCCAGCAATAGTTCCCAGTGGAAGAGGTTATATTGTCATTTTTTTCTGTTCTGCCTTTTTCACAGGCCCACTAGGTACACGAGGAGGAGAGAGGAACCCTGACTGTGTGAGGTGGCAAAGTCACACTGTAGAAGGCCCTGGAGGATGGATGGTATTATTGTACACCTCTTTGTAAATGCAGTCTGCCACAAAAGGAATGGCAGAGAAATTGAAATATATATACTCAACTGAATTTTTCTTCTCTTTCCCTCTAGAGAACCCGCTTCTCCCAACCCCTTTATCCCTATTTCCAAAATCAGGTTTTCAGTACCGGGAGGAAAGCAAGCACCAATGTTATTATGCAGTTGAACTCAGGCTTGGCTCTAGAAATATGCTAAAACAAAACTCCTTTCCGAGCACATGTCCCTGTGCATATTTAAAGTTTGACACATAGACACTGTAACAAAGAAGGTCTTCCTTCTATCTTTCCTACAAGGTAGTTTCCAGAATCAGACTGGTTTTTGATCTGAGTCTGAAAACTGAAAGAGGAACATGAGGTCCTAATTTCCATCAACCAATTCCTTCCAGCCAAGAACTCCCAGGTTCCACTTTGTTCATTTCTGTAGGAATTTGGACAAGCTAAAAGAGACACTGTTTTTCAACTCAAGATCTCCATTCCATCCAAGTGGAATGAGCATCAAGTTTAAAAAAGACTGGTGGTGGTGGCAATTTCTTTAAAGGCACATAATATGAAGGAAGGAGCACAGAACGTCTCAGAATAAATAGAATTCTGGGTGTTGAAATGCATCTTTGCTTGTTGAATGATTTTTAAAAAATGAAAAATGCCACTGGACCTATTTCTTTAATTAAAGATTAGACCAGGAGGTTGGGGATGTCGAGGTTAGCTGAAAACAGGGATGAACTGACCTCAGTCTAAACAGAAGGAAAAATAGTGTAAGCACCGATTAAAAAAAAAAGCATTTGATTATTTTTCTCTAAATGTAAATAATATTTTTGGCCAGTAGAGAGTTGAGGACAGGCTAAAACTGCTTTGCTGCCTTTAGCAAATAAAACTCTGTTCAAGACACAGGGTTGACTTACCAGCAATTTAATCTGTTTTCAAAGTTGTATGACTTTATTTGAGTATTCCATTCATTTGGAAGGAAGATGGGACCTTTGGGCAACATCTTGAAGGCATGTATGTCAACAAATACCAAAAATAACTTTTAAATACCAGTCCTCCAGAATAAGTGATGGAGAGGGAGGCTTTCTTCAGAAACGATGGAAAGAGCAAACTCATTTTATTGGAGAGCAGCCTACCCTCTAAGGCATCTTGTGATGCTAATGTAATCTGATCGAGAGGTACCTTTCTCTAGCTTCCCTCCACATGGCTCCATCACTGTCAACAAGTGAGTTTGTGGAAGACATGAAGTTATCTTTCATTTAGGAGAGTGCCTGTGGTGACGGAGGGGGTCTTTGGTTTTTCTGGGATTTCTTGAGAGACAACACTACCATTTAGCTTAGCCAATGGAGCACAAATGGAGGAAGGCTTGAGAAGGACTCTAGAGAGAAAAACTGTTGAACCACAGGGCGTATCTTGCTCTTGGTGCACCTTATTCCAGCAGCCTCCATAATTCATCCTTCAGATTGCACTTGACTACTCACTAAGATGGGGAGATCATTGCCACTTAAAATCTCCTATTCCATTAGGGGTCTTTATGGGGCAGCTCTCCATAATACTGAGCAGCCCCATCCAATCAGTCACTGGATAAAAGGAAAGAAGGAAACCAAGCTGAACTCCTTCTCCCTTGTACCCACGGGTGATGCTGTGCTCCCTTGTAGAAGGCGATCAAGGCAGTAAAACAGATGGATGAGCGTTGCCTGTGGGTCATTCTCCACATGCGTGTTTCTCTGCTGAGGCACCAGAGATTACAGGGCCAGCAGACAGGGACAGTCTTAACCAAGACAAGGTCTAGGGTGCTGTGAGCATGAACTGTGAGATCCAGAGGGAGTTAGCCAGTGCCTTGCTCACTGTAGTGTAGGAGAACCATGTGAGCCCTCAGGACATGGAAAGGTCTCCCCACACACTGCCGCTGTGCTGAAAAACAATGACGTGAAGGAAATTAGGGATGCCAATTAGGTGTTTTTCAATGCTTAAGAATGCTCTCACTGTTAGATCTTGCAGGACTTTGGAGGACTCTGTGTGGATGCAGCTCTTGCTCTGTAGACATGGGAGCCATGGCAGTCTTGGCTGAAGAGCGACAAAACCCAGAACACGGTGAGATTACTCTCAGAGTTGTTAAATATTCAAAACACACTTCCAGTACAAAACCACGAAATGTCATTGCTTTATTCATTCACTTAATTGGTCATTCATTCAACAAATATTTTTGGAAGACCTACCACACATTGGGTGTTAATTGTCATTAGGGTTGGAGACAGGGCAGGGAACAAATCAGACGCGTATTTATCATCTTGAGGCTCAGCATCGATCTGGGGGATGCATCAGTAAACAAGTGGTGATGTGTTTTATAAAGATACACAGAGCAGGCTGAGGGGAAAGGAGGGAGCATGGGAAAATCTCTTTAGAGAGGACATACAGCTGGGAATCATGGGAAGAGGAGCATCTCAGCAAGTCCCTTCAGAGGAATGGGAAGTGCAGAAGTCTTGTAGTGGCAACATGCTGGGCTGCCAAGGACCAGAAGCAAAGAAACCAGTTGTTCTGGAAGTGAGTGAGCAAGAAGGGAAACGATGGGCCGGAAGGTCAAACAGGTAGTGAGGCTCTGATAACACAGGGCTTTGAAGGCCACTACACGGATGTTGCTCTGACTTTGTAAGATAGAGGCCACTGAGATTTTTGAAAGAAGAACAGTATGACCTGGCTTGCATTGTGAGAGAATTACTCTGTAGGAGAAAAATTGAGTAGGAGAACCAGGAAGAAACAGAATTCTACTTCAATAATCAAGGCAGGAGATGATGGTGGCTCAGACGGGACCAGACTGGGCCATCCTCAGTTGCAAGTCTATAGGAGTGAATATATCTGGCTGAGCCTACTGTCTCCTGAATGCAATCAGAGTCCTAAAGAGGAAGATGCGAAAGGATACAGGCTAGGTATCAAGGCCTGCCACAGCTCCTGTTTACCATTAGGTCCAGATTTGGGTTTTCAATACTAATTTCCACCAAGTGGCATCAGGACCTTGTTCTCAAATCTTAGGGTAGGAAAAGTATTAATGAATATGGAAGATATTGGTAATGATGATAAATATGGTTGTTTAAAAAAAAAACAATGGTAAAATTGTAGTTGAAAGGACAAAGGAGCAGCTTTGAAGAAATCACAGCCACGAAGCTGAGCATAAAAACAAAAATAACAATGACGCTTACTTGAAACATTGATTTTGTGGAAGACCACGAACTCATAACAATACTCGAAAGAGGAAAGTTAACATAAATGCATGCATAAAAGAATCCATGCATTAGAATTTTAAAAATTTTTATTGCTTTTTAATAAGCAGAAAGTGTTCCTTCCTGTGATGTTTTCAAAGTACAGAGTTATATTTCTCATTGCCTCTGTAGATAAGAAAGAATAAACACAGGGAACTATAAATAAACTAAAATAATTCCCCAAACATGGGTTCTGCATTATGTAACAAGCAGATGGAGGAAAAATGAAGCAGTTGATTGCTTTCGTGGTCTACACAGCAAGCAATTAAGCAGAGAATCCCACAGAGTGCTCCAAGATGATTAATTAGCCGTGTTGCATGCACCCCATCTCTCATCTCTGAGTGTACGGAACCTTGAGATGGCCCTACTCATTATAATCCAATATTGATAAGGCATGCATAAGCTTCCAATTAATATTTATAGACCAGGTCAATTTATCATAATGACGGGACAATAGTGTAAGTATTGCCAACCATAAGAAACTTTCAGAAATACATCATTTCTGGGAATGACACCAAGTTTCAAAAAATTAAATCTTTGGATTTAGATTTTAAAAGGCAGGGGCTTAAGTCCGGATATAGCAAATAGAACTTCATTATCAAAAGGAACTCGGCCAGTGATTTGGTTTAGATCACTGTAGACTACACAAACTTGTCCTTGATCAGAACCTGTGACCTCTTCTCTTCTGAAATGCTGTGCATACATGTAGTTTAGGGTCTCCTAAGATTATTAGTATTCGGTATTAGTATTCAGTAGAATTTGATACAATTTGATAGATATTAATATAAAAATAAAACCTTGGAAATAATATAAACAAAGGTAAAATTTTATTTTAAATCCAAGGAATTCATAATTATGTGACCACTTTTATATATTAATCATTGTCTTAAAAAGACTACTAGTGGGGTAGCCTAGGTTATGCTGTGATTAGAAGTAATCTCAAAATCCTAACAATCTGATGCATGTCTCATTTCTTTATAACAGTTCCTTTCCTACTAAGTAATTAACACAACACACTTAGTCTGGCATATCATCAAATCATAATTTGAAATGATCTTGTTAAATTAGGAAATGGTCTGAAGATGAAATAAAGCACATTCACTGAGAGCCTTTAACCAGTGGACAGGGCCCTTTATTTGCCTTCACTCATTACTTCCACAACTTGTTTCACAGCTAGTAGAAGAACTAGAAATCTCTCTTGTCTGCTAAGTCTAAATGGTCACCTCATGGTAAGCACACTTGACCGTCTTGCAGAATGTGTGTGTATGCCTGTATGTTTCAGCTTCTTTATGTTAAAATGAATGAGTGAGTTAAGTCAACCTCACACTCTTTCCTAGTTGTCTTCAATACGGATGGAGAGAGCTGAGGTCATCCTTCAGCACTGCAGAACCAAAATGAATTTTCTGTTCCAGTTTAGATCAAAGACGCCTGCCTTTTGTCAATCTTGGGATGCATGCCCAACCACTAATAAAGCCTTTTCATTTTAATTTTCATCTATTTTTGTCTACAAACCACTGGACAGAACCCTGGAAGGGAAGAGGGGTAAGTGTTAGGCTGCAGTTCCCAATAGGTCCAGATGGAATATAAATTCAGAGCATGATGTACTTGCTCTAAAAACTACTGTTGTCTTAGTGGCATTGCTAGAATTGTGCAGAGTCCAGAAAAGAGCAGTAATAACCTTATTTGGCAATGGTAAGACTTTTGAGCTCCACACTGAAATAAGATGATATAGAGAGTGGTGATTAGGACAGTGAGTAATGGAAGTCATGTCGGGGCCGTTGACGGTACCTGAGGCTGTGATCCTGGACTGAAAGGAGAGATGGTGATGACCTCAGGCGATTACACAGAGAATTATAAATTCTAATCCTTAGAGTTAGGTATGTCCATGTAACTAGCTCTTACCAAAAGGAAAAAAAAAAGGAAATGAAAATGATGGCCAAACTTTGAGCCAAAGCAATTAACTACAGATGTTTGACCTTCTGACTCTTCATCTGCAACAGTGAAGGTGTTGAGATAAAGGGGCCAAGAGAAGGAAACCATGTAAATTGCTTAATATGGAGGAGAGCTGCCCTGGAGAGTCACCCAGATTTGCAGCAGGCTTCATGAGAGCAAGAAATTACTGAGTTTTTCTTTTTTTTAAAGATGATTTGTTACTGTGACAAAATTTAGCCTACCCTGGTTGGTACACTTCAGGAACAGAGAGCATGTGAGTTTCTAATAGGAAAGGAACTAGAGAAGCTGGAAGGGAGTCTGGTGAGGCGGCTAGGGAAAGTCACACTCAGATCTCCTGGGACTATAAATTTTCAAAGAGCACTGAAGCATTATATACATTTCTAATATTCTCTCTGAGGCCACAAATACATCTCTTTAACTATTAAATGAATATCTGATATGAAATTTTTGAGGACCAAAGTGACTCTGAGTAGTGAAATGAAGTTAAACTTGGCTTCTGGAGTTGCCATCTTGGCCCTTTACAAAAACCAAAGACTTCTCCTTTAAGAGAAAAAGCCAACCTCATTGTGTCCATAAACATAGCACATCTGGGGCTACACAGAATCCACTGATTTTATAAACAAATTCCTGTGGAAGAATCCAAACTAGCCTGATTTTATAGGTGGAGAAACCAAGGCCCTTCAGGTTCCAGCGATCTTGAAGCTTGGTCCTCTGGATTTCTGTCTTTTCACCAAGCCGGGCTATGGTGATTGCACAAGGGAAGTATTTCTTCAAAGGAGAATCAAACAACACTCCCCGGGTTCCGTGTCGACAGCCCTGGACTGGAGAGGAAAGCAAGGCTCCTCACAGAAGTTCAGTTTACAGCAGACTCTCCCTTGGCCCCAAGACAGCTTTGATCACCGTGAAGTTTCCACAAACACAGAATGAGTGAGGAAGAAGATGGTTATGCTTTTAACCTGATCGACACTGATGAGAAATGAGGCATATACAGTCTTTTCCGTAGCGCCCTCCTTCAAAGAGCTGTCACCCTCCCCTTTAATGTATGGGCTTAAAATAGTTGTATATTTTGTTTTCTTTTGAACACTTCTCATCACATAATTAAGACATGATAGTGAAGGTCACTTATGCCTTACTGATATGGTTCAGCAGAGTACAAGGCCGGAAAGTAACCAGCCTACCTTAAAAGCCCAACTCCCGCTTCTAATTTTCTGAATGTGTGGCTTTGGGCAAATTACTTAACTACTCTGCACTTCAATTTCCTCATCAGTTAAATGGGTATCATAATAGTATCTACCTCATAAGGCAGTTATGGGATAAAACGTGTTAATATATGTAAAGCATTTGGAAAAGTGCTTGGCATATGGTAAGTATTCAAGAAGTAGTATTTATGTTTTCCTAAGTTCTTGACTGGCAGCCAACCAAATTCCAAGAACTGTGAAGCCTCTGTGTGCTCAAGTCTACAGGGGTTTAAAATAAGGTAATTCATGGGCCTCCCCTAAAGGCCCTAAAAGTCCATCAGAAAAAAAAAAAAAAAAAAAAAACTAGACTAAGCAAAAATTCAAGGATTATTATTAAGAAGTTAAGAATGAGCAACAGACAGGAAGCTAACAACATCCTCTCTACAGTCACAGGCCCTATGATCACCTTCAGCTATAGGGATGCTGAAGGTGCAGGGAAAAAGAGTTGTTTCAAATGGCAAGTAAGGCAAAAGCAGACATTTGCAGGGGGTTCTGGCCAGTTTTGCCTTCCTGCTCTAAGTGCTGTGCTTTCTCTCTTGTCTCGTGTTCCTCCTCCCACTCAGAAAACAAGACTGTCTGTTTCCAGTTAGGAAAGGCCATAAGAATTTCAGACAATATGGACCTGACAGTCTCAAACCTCTGAACCAGTACCGGTGCAGGAAGGAGAAAAAGGAAAAAAAAAAAAAGCTGTAGTAGGTTTCGATGTTACTCTTAAGTGGCTTTTGTTATTTGTGAGTTACGAGTTTTGTCCATCACACTGGCAAAAATTTAAAAGAATATTGTCCAATGTCATCTAAGATGTTGGGTAAGCATACTTTCACGCTCTACTGGTGAGAGTGAAGATAGAGCCAATATTTTTGAAAGATATATTTTTTATTTTGGATAAAATGCATTTATTTTGACAAGACAATTCTACTTAAGGGTGTTTAGCCTTTGGAAATAATCCAATGATCATAAAAATGTGTACATATGGGGAATTTTATTAAATAATATTTATAGTAGCAAAGAATCGGAAGTGGTGCATGTCTTCAGCAGAGAGCTGGGGCGGTAGGGAGAGCTGTGTCCTGCAGGGGGGGCCTTGCAGGCTGCTATAGCTCTGTGTGCGTTCATGGCCAGGCTTTATTAAGTTCAAAATTCAAGTGATGAAACAGTATGTCTTGTAGGATCCCATTTGGGTGAATATCGATCATATATTAAGTGTAAAAATGTACGCTGAAAGTACTTGGGGTTGTATATTTGAGGGCCATATATACCTAATTGCAATAGCTGCTACCACAGACGTGTAGAAATTTTGAGGAAGTTTTTCTTTTAACTTTCAGAATTGTTAGACATCTTTCCAGCTCATTACCATTTTAATGAGAAAAAAATAAACAGCCATTTTTGGAGGGGGAGATGGAAAATAAAGACTGCCTCCCCACCACCAGCCTCCCTGACTCAGTGGTAAAGAGGGGAGGGGACTCGTGCTGGCTCAGAGCTGGCGTGCTTGTTTTAAAGCCAGGAGGCCAGGTAGCTAAGCAGGCATCTCATCAGCGCCAAATCAAGACTAGCCATCTGAAACCCAGCTGATCACTTTGGAAGGTTTCCTGTCATTTAACCATGACTGGATAATGACCCTGTGCAGGCTCAACCCATTCATTTACTTAGAGGTACTTTTTATAACTGGTTTATCTTGGATGTTGCTCAGGAAGTCACATAACTTAAAGTGAGACATCCTTTGCTAAGCTTTACTAAGGCTTTTATGACTAACATGAGCATTTAGTAACACCTATTTTAGATTTTCCAGCCTAGAATTGTTGCTCTAACATAAAATGTGGGCCTTGAACACACTTCCTCTATTGATAAAGTAAATCCCAATTCATGTCTCCTCTCATTCATTCTCCACTCTTCCAGTTTGCTTTTGTGCCTGACACTGTTGGGGAAAGCAGCAGTGTTGTGGGCTGAATTATGTCACCCCAAAGTTTCTATGTTAGAGCCCTAACTCCGAGAACCTCAGAATATGACCTTATTTCAATAGGAACTTTACGGAGATCAGCAAGTGAGCGTAAGGCCATTAGAATGGGCCCTAAGCCAGTGTGACTGGCGTCCTTATGAAAAGGGGAAATTTGGAGACAGACAAACACACAGGGACAATGCCCTGTGAGCGTAGAGACGGCCATCTGTAGGCCAGTGAGAGAGGCCTGGAACTAACCCTGTCCTCACCTTGATTTCAGACTTCAGCCTCCGGAACTGTAAGACATTTTTATAGTTTAGGCCACTCGGTTTGTGACACTTTGTGGTGGCAGGGAAACCAGTGGTCAACAGACCAGGGGTGGGTCTGACCTTCAGGAAGCCCCCTGCACGCAGGGGTGAAGATAGCAACCTGGTCTGCACAGGGCGAAACTTAGCAGTTGGGGGAGCAGTGGGGGTGGAGGCGCAGGCAGGTGACCTCCTCTGTGGACGGGCGTCGTGGTCCAACAGCTGTCCAGCTCTCCAGGATGGAATCTGGCTTTCCGTCTGGTCACACACGTATGCGTATCACCTGAGAACTTAAAGGCAGTGAAGACCACCTTCACTCCTGGTTTCAGAGAGTAAAACTTTGAAAACATTATCACTCCATAATTAAACATCAAATTTAGACAAGTATTATTCCTCAAGGACTGGGTGAAGGATGAAGTCAGAGCAGCGTGGAACAAACTCTTTGAGCCCCCTCTCTTGGACTCTTTCATACAACTGGACTTCAAGCTAGAGGACATGTAAAGCAAACCCAGAGAATACCAGCACAGCTCCCAGTCACTGACCCTGGGAGGACTCTGGAGGAGGGCGTGGTCCCCCGTCCTGCAAAGTGACTGCTTGGTTTCAGGCCAAAGGGGCAGGAGTCTCAAGTCTCAGCAGCATAAAACCTGGGTCGCCGATAGCAAGGGCGCCGTAAACCATGCCGCGGGACCGTATTCTCCTCCTCCTTTGGCTGCTTAGAAACTCAGAAACACCTTCAAGAGCACTTTGACAAATGTATGGGAACTTGAAGGGCACATTCATGGTATTTCTGTCCTACTCACCCACACTGACTTTGCTTTTAGCCCATATCAATTTTCAGAAATACCTCCTGTAACTGTGCGTGTGAAGAGGAGCACGCTATTTAAAATTAAACAGACAAATTAATTGACTTTGGTCACCACTTAAAATATTTTTTTCAGTTATTAAAAATGATACAGCACCATGGGTAACTATTTATATTTAATATTTTATTTCATTTAATGTTAAGAAAAGGAGATTGCAGGATGAGCTTTTTTTCCCCAGCGATGTCCCTACTGGCCTTTAATGTTTAACACATGAGGAGCGGTGCCAGGAGCCCCTGAGAACAACTCTGGTGACATTCCAGGGAGCAGAATCAGGCTGCAGTCAGGGCCATGCCTGACTGGGAGCAGAAGCACATGGTGAAATGGCCTCACCCCTGTCTCCAGAAGACTCATTTCATTATAGGATCAGGCTCTTCTAAGTTAAAGTTTTTATCATCAAAGTCATTCCCAGGGATTTGCAAACTGAAAGACTAGTTTTGCCCATCCCCACCTTAGGATGCAGTGATGAAGCTGTAGGAGACTCTTCCACCAAAAGGGAATGAAGCGGAAATGGAACCACATCACAGCTGTAGCAATCCATCTCGGCTCCTGCTTATCCCCGTGCTGTGGGGTCAGAGACATCCCTGATTAGAGGCTGGTTCTTTTTCCTAGAAGTGGTTCACTGTTCTCACAAGCTCCTGGACCCAATTTCTTTGAGGTTCTTCCTTTTCTGTAAGAGATGTCTGTGTTTGCAGCCGAGTAGCTTTCTCAGCCTGATTCCTGCCTGGAAATATCTGGGGACCCAGGGGCCTTTTTGCAAGTTTCACAGTCGTAGTCTCTTCTATAGCAGTGCTGCCATTTAGGTCCCCTGAATGAATCTTTTCACTGAGACAAGTGAAAACAAATAGATACAATATAAGAAACATCTTTTCAAATGTAATGCTGAGCTAGTGCAGAATAATATTAAATTTGTTATGATTTATTAGAATAAATACTAACTTTAAAAAGAATACTGAATTTTAAAAACAAATGAGGCTCAGCATCTTGGAAAGAGCTCACACAAATGGAGAGTCCTAAGACTCATGTTTCATTAACTTTACAGTAAATCTGCTTCTAGAGAGTAGTCAACCTAGAAAAACCACATTAAGGTTATCATTTGAGATGACAATAAAGATATTAATAAACTTTAGACATTCTCAGATATGCATATTGAAATAGCTAAGATGACCATTAATAGAACACACACATACTGTACACCCTTAAAACAAGTAGAGGGAAAACAATGGAATCAGATTTTATGGCACTCCATCCAAATTAAGTCACAAAAGGAGAAGATAAAAAAGGAAAAAGAATGAGGTGACTAGAAATTGTGTAGTAGGATTGCAGGCATTAACCCTAGTCATACTAGATGTACGTGGACAAAAATCTGGCTTAAAATATGAGGATCGTCAGTTTGAAACAAAAGAAAATCCAAATCTAACCACATAAAGTTTACAAGAAATAACTGTGAAACCTAAAGACACAGAATAATTTAAATTAAAAGTAGGTTAAGGAAAAGAATAATTTGTTAAGGAAAGAATAATTTGAGAAGAGAATGCTAAATTTACTACTAAAGCAACCTCAAAATTACAGAGCAAAAATTGCCAAAACAATGAGAAACTTACTAATCTACCTTATTAAAGGAATATTTTAACACAACATGTTTTAGTAATTGATCAACAACAGTTATCATACCTAACAAATGGGGGAAGATACACTTTACTCACAAAAAAAATTTATAAAATCTGAAATATTGAAAATATTCAAAATATTGAAAATAAAGATAGCCTCAACAAAATTTTTTAAATGGTTTCATATAGAAAATATTTATAAATAAATACAATTTAAAACACCATGTGTTACCCTTGTGGTATTTATAGGAAAATTTATAGCCTGAAATGATTACGGTAGAAAAAAAGGCTCAAAATTAATGATTTAAGCATCTAAAATATGAAATTTGAAAATAACAGCAAAAAATATGGAAGGAACAAAACAAATTTCTGTCAATAAAGCTCCAAGTGTGGCATTTTATTATGGCAGCCCTATCAAACTAACAGTTATATAATGTAATTTTTACAGTGGATTCAGTCAATAAAGCTAGACAGTCACCAGCTTAGACTGTCTCAAAGAGCCACTCAAACTTGAAAACTCCTTGGAGGCTGAAAAGAATAAAGGTCTGTTTTTCAGTTTGCAAGGAAGCTTCCCTAGGGGTCTTCATCACCTATCAGCGCTCTCTAAGAGTGTGCTCATGCAGTGCCCACAGGCTCGAACCTCGGCACGCAGCAGACCTGTAATCTGCCTCTCGTCGTGAAAATGGAAACGCAGAGTGTGCAGGAACTAGGCACAGGGGCCCAGCGGCCAGTCGGCGCTTGGCAGCAAGGGGTTAAAAAAAGAACCAGACTTTGGAAAGGTTCAGGGCCAGGTGCTCCTCAGAGGCCGTCGATGCTTCTGGATCCTGCTTCATTTCCCTCCATCAATCCACCCTGAACCCCATCCCAACACAAATGAGGGTGAGTCCCGCACTAGCAGAGCAGGCCCCATGCTGGCTGGCGCTTCAGCACGCTCTCTGCAGCAGACTCCAAAGGTGAGTTTGTAAACTCGGTCCCCAGGGCATCGTTCTGTGAGGACCTCCTCTTGGCAGGCCTGCTTGGAGTATTCAAGTGTCTCACTCCTGGAGTCACTGTGTAACCTCCAACGCCTGCTGCTAAAGAGTTTTCTGTGTCCAAAAATAATCTCTAAATGATGGTTAGCATGACCCTGGCATAATTCATCCTCTCCAAATAAGTGAAAGGGAGCTAATGCCCAAGTCCTGGCACAGCCACAGAGAGGGTCTTGGAAGAGAAGGTGGCTGTGACTTCAGTCCTTGGCAGAGGGCTGCGGACTGGATGAGGAGCCAGGCCAGCGGCAGAAGCATGGCCACAGAACGCCTGGCTTGGGCATTTCCTTCTGCCTGGGGCCAGGAAACAGTCTGAAGCTCCTCCACCATTCTGCACAGAGCTTTGGGTATCTATCACCTGAACAGGCCACATCACCATCTCTGGGTATCACCAGGCTATCACTTTTCCAAGAATGTCCTGATGCATCCTTGATCACCAGGAAGGATTTGCCTGGTTGATGGAGTTGACCCCTGATTATGTTAAGAGCCTCTCTCCCTGTCCTGACTTGGGCCTCTTACTGGTTTTAGGGAGAGATCAAAGATCTCTGCCCATTATTACATCATACATATATTTTCACTCAAGGCTGATTCTCAGGCCTAGAGGTATATTATTTTGTTCTGAGAGAGGCATACCATTGGCTTCTGCGTGCTAGCTTTCTTCTTAAGCCCTTTTCCCAATCAATCAGGGATATTGATCCGGAGCATTTTGAGGCTGGGAGAGAGGGAAGTTGGAACCTGAGATAGAACAGGAAGAGGTTATTCAGCATCCTCCATGTGTAGTTCATCTTTACAGCAGCTCCAGGAATGACAGTTAATGTACCCACTTTACAGACGAGAAGACGAAGTCCTGGAGGCTTAACAACTTGCAAGTCACCAAGGTCTTGTGAGGCATTTAAACCCAGTTTATTTTGGTTGGGATTGATGATCTTTGCATTCTCCCTCACGGTGAAACTGGAAAAGATATATAAAGGTTTTGAGAGAGGTAAATAAGAATAGAGTAGGGGCCCAAGGATGAAGATGATGGGAAATCTTCAGGGACTTATCCAGAGCAATGAAGGGAAGCACAAAAGCTGGGTTCCTGGCCAAAGGCAGGTTAATGCGGTCAGTTCTTACCTTGAAGTAGCCATCCTTCATTCGGCGTTAGAGGCAGCGTCATGCAGAGTAAACCTCAGTGCCCAGGATCAGGTCTAGCATCAGGACTCCTGGGCCGAGTGACTCTGGGCTGGTCTTTGGACCTCTCAGCGCCTCACCACTGTTGGGCAGATTCAGGCCCACCCCGGGCATCCCTCTCTCTCACCCCACACGTGCAGACGGCCCGTGCGTGCGGGCTTCTCACCCTCTGCTCGGGACATTTGGAGGTGTTGAAGGCACATGGAAAGTGTGTGCTTCTTCCACAGAGCTCTCCTTGTTTGAATGAACTGAATCTTTATTTTTCTTTTACAAGCAAAGAGGTTTTCATTAATTTGTGCCAGACCATTTAATATATTCTTAGATTTCTACGGTGCTCTTGTTTCACTTAATTTTCTGGATTTCCAAGAAAGTTTCAGGACCTGGTTTGGGTGAAAGACCTTGAAGGGACTAAGAGGATAAGAAAAATGAGAGGCAGTTTCTTCATAACAAGACTTCTTAGTTTAAGGATCTCACCAAGAAATAAGGACAATTGGATGTCAGTAGGAGTTTTACCTAAGATCTTGACCTTGGTTATTTCTGGCAAAGTAAGGAGGGTAGGAAAAATCAAGCCAGAAATTCAAAGACACAATGCATAGCTTTGTTTGATATAATCTGGATCATTAATCAGCAGTGAAAGCCATGGGTAGTAGGGGGAAGATGCTTTTGAAGAACCACTCACTGTAACCCACCTGAAGACTTCCTAGGAATACCAAAAATCCAGTGGGGATGTTTGGTTTTTTTTCCCCCCCACTAGGCACTAAGCTCATGAATCTGAGGTTTTTTGTTTTGTTCTGCAGCTGAGAACACTGAACTACAGGGAGCTCTGGTGACTTGCCTAAGGTCTCAGAGCACGTGGGAGGAATTTAGTGAACCTAGGATATGCCAGATGCCTTCACTGAGCTGGTTGTGCAAAGGGGGAAAGATGGAGGTGGGGGAAGAGAAAGGGAAAGGGATGGAAAAAGAGGGAGAGAAGGAAGGGAGGGGGAGACAAGGGGAGGGGGAAGGGTAAAGGAGAGGGACAATGGAGAGAGATAAGAAGAGACCAGTGGGATCCAACTGTGCTGAGATGTGGAGGAAACAGGGGGACCTTAGCTTTCACATTCCAGTGGTCGCCTTGTAAGTTTGCTTCAGAGGATGAGCTGTAAATTGATGAACGGATGTAGGGTGACGCACAGAAATGCTTCCCTGTGCAGACTTGAGGTAGGGCACTGAGCTTCGTGCTCCTCCCACTGAGTGGCTTGGAGTAAGCTTCTGCCCTTCTCTCCGAACATCAGTTTCCTCACCCACAAAATGGGGCTAAGAATAGCCACGACCTTAGAGGTGGTGGGCTAAGAAGCTGACACTTGCTGGGTGACCCATCAGAGACACAGATGCATACCTGTGACAAGGCTATGAGGCCTACTGAGAATGCGGGCACACGTCACAAGTTAACATTATCGTCACGGTTTTCATGAAATAGACGCGTACAAGGAGGCAGCTGTACCTTAGAAAATAAGACGAATGACCAAGGGGTGAGGGAGAGTGTGGCTGTTGCACCGACACGGCCTCGCGCCTCTGCCTGAGAAGTGGGCACAGCCGGGGGCCCTGGGGCTCTCAGGGACCCTTGCCGGCAGTTTTCCCCACCTAGCCTGGTCCTGCTCACCGTCTCTTCCAGGTAAAGCTGCCAGATAAAAGGATGCCTAGTTAAATTTAATTTCAGATAAGTAATAAATAGTTGTTTTTTCAGTTTAAATATGGCCCATGCAACATTTGGCATATATTTACACTAAAAATTTGTCATTTACTTGAAAATCAAATGTAACCAAGCATCTTACCTTTTTACTAAATGTAGAAATGCAACCTCCAGGGAGAAAAGCAACTTGCCAGTCCATTGACTTTCTGGTTATAAGTTCTTTTCTGATTATGGAAATAGTGCATATCTCTTGTATAATCTAAGAAATACTAAAATACATGGAAAAAAATAATAATTCATTTTGTAACATGATGAGCTAACACTTGAAAGCCTCTAGTACCTGAAAATATTTGAAAACTGTGGCCTATTTGTAGTCTATCCAGCTGAGATGATATTTTAGGTATGGACTTTATATTTCTTTGGCGTAACGTTATACATAATCTCCCTGTCACCAGCTCTCTTCTCTGTTGAGTTTTGTTACACAGCATCACTTCCTTTCCTTCTTGCTGAAGTCCGCGGCTTATAATGTGCATATCTGTGCAGAATACTCTGTCCACACATCTTCAGATGATCTCTCAAGTGACTTTAAATTATTCCAAGTTATATATATAAAATCATGGCAATTTGAAAGTGATGACATTTAATATCTCATGGCGACTTTTTCTAAAGCTCTCATGGGTGCAGTCAAAGCTTCCCTCCCAAGCCCAGCTAAGCTGCCCAGCAGAATCTCCGCCTGAGGACACAAGCTAACGTTCCATGAGGAGAAAGGAAAGTCAGCACTCAGCCTTTGTTTCTCCTTGGGCCCATAAGCTCCTGGTTCTGCAGAAGTCTATTTGCTTGAAAACCACAAAACCAAAATCTGTAACATGGAACCTTGTTTTCCAAGGTGGGAGAATGGACTTTGGGATGGTGTTTTCTACCTCATAGGCTAGGACATGCAAAGAAGAGTTTGCTTCCCCTTTGAGACAGTCCTCAGGCTAGTGGTTCTTAACCCAGCTATACACTCAAATCACTGAGGAGGTTTAAAAAACTGCCAAATCCCCAGCCAAGTCAAGGCTTATCTCTGGGGCTAGGATCCCAGGATCAGCAGCTCTTTCTCGAGTTTCCTGTGTGACTTCAGTGGCCAGCCACAGTCAAGGACACCTGTGTTGGACTTTGATGCCGTGACTCACGGTGAGTCAGACCCAAGCAGGCTGGAGACGACAGAAGAACGCAGGGGCCTACCTGGAGCTGGGCCCTCCAGGGTGCCATCCACCCTCATACGGTGCCTGTTTGGAAGTCTCAGCAGGCACAGCTTCTCTTCAGGGCCTCCTCCAGAATCTTCTCTGAGCTGGGAAAGTGGCTTGGTTCCCCTGAGTCCCAGTTCAAGCACCCCACCTACCCCAGGTTGCTCCTTCTCCCACAGCCCCTGCTGTCCCAGCTCTCAGTTAGCATGGCCTTTGCTGATTATGTGGACTTCCCTGGTGGCTCAGATGGTAGGGCGTCTGCTCGCAATGCAGAAGACCCGGGTTCAATTCCTGAGTCGGAAAGATCTCCTGGAGAAGGAAATGGCAGCTCACACCAGTATCCTTGCCTGGAAAATCCCATGGACGGAGGAGCCTGGTAGGCTACAGTCCAGGGGGTTGCAAACACTTGGACACGACTGAGTGACTTCACTTTCTTCTTTTTTTCTTTCGGTGATTATGTGTGAGCCCCTCAGGGTTGCTCCCTCCTGTCCGAGCTCAAAGCTGGCCCACAGAATAGAGCTGAGGTTGCTCCATTTTCATCACTTGGTGAGCCTCTAGCCCCTTCATATGAAGAGACAGCTTCAAGGACCAGAGCATGCAGCTGCCCCTGAGGATGGAGGAGCCTGTCTCCTGAATTGCCGACTTGTCACTTTCTGGGCTCACTTTTGCTCTGTGGGAAGCCAGAGCATTTCTCAGAGCATTCAGTGTCCTTTGCAGGCAGGGACACCAACCCGTCCTAGGGTGGTGCACTCAGGACAGAAGGGGGACTTTATGACTGATGCCAGGGGCCAGGCCCAGGGAAGCTGAGGGTCCCTGGAGGAGGGACTGTCAGGGGCTGTCAGTCAGCTTGGACTATTTCAACAAAACATCATGGACTGTTGCTTAAACAACAGATATTTATTTCTTATAATTCTGGAGGCATGGACGTTCAAGATCAGGCTGCCAGCACAGTTGGGTTGTGGTGAAAACTCCCTCCCTGGTTAACAGACAGCTGCCTTGCTGAATCTTCACATGCTGGAGAGAGAGTGAGCTTTGATCTCTTCAAGCCCATCATGGGGGCTCCATCCTATGACCTCATGGAAATCTAATTACCTCCAGAAGTCCTCACCTCCCAACACCATCCCACTGGAGGCTGGGCTTCAACATATGGATTTGGCAGGGACACAAACACTCAGGCCAGAGCAGCGGAACAGAGGAGGAGTCAGTGGAGGGAGAACCAAAACCTCTCAGAAGAGAAGCCACAGGTTTAGGAAATGACAGGCTGTGTCAATGGCTTCTCACCAGGCAGCATTGTTGGGGTGAGCCTGCCATGATAATAGGAGTTGGAAGCAAGGGAGGAGTGGTCCTCTGCACCTCTCATCCGGGACTTCCTGAGTTAAAGTGAGAGATGAGAGAGGACGGAAGGGCGGCCTCCCATTCAGGGGAGTGAGGGGCTGTAGGGACTGTCGGTCCCTTACTGGCTCCTTAGTGATGGCTCCCAGCGTGGTTCAACTCCCACCAGTCTGCTTTGCCCATTTGCCAATAAGCAGACACAGGATGAGCACCAGCTATGCCTCAGGCTCTGTACAATGAGCAGGACACGCACATTTCCCTTCTTGCGAGACTCACACTGCAGGGCGGAGGACAGTCGTCACATAGTCACTCAGGTGGACAGGCTCACATGTGAGGTGTGCACGCCTGCCTCCGGGCAGGCCCCGTGGCTTCCAGTGG